>WACJ01000552.1:1200000-1781014 GCA_008973525.1 Stenopsyche tienmushanensis
TAAGCCATTATTTTTACAACCCTGAATATAATTTGTTTTAAAGTCTAAAATTATGTATAGATTATACTGCGCTTATACTCTGCATATATAAAAATCGAAACTATACCTGTCTATTTTCTTTCATAAATTAACACCTTATAATTGACTAAAGTGACTTTATTATTATATTAATCAGTTTTAAAAATACTAATACCCATTAAATCAATGGTTAAAGAAAAACTCGTAGGTTTCCGAATATTTTTTAAAATTTAAAATCCTTTTGATTTTGTCGTTTATGTCAATAACTACAATAACATTAATAAATACACGAAATATATTTAAAAAATAATATTTTAACTGAATGCAAAATTTTCATAGGAAGGATTAAATTTGATATCGTCTTCATTCTAACAAGTTGTATAACAAAAAACTTAAACATACAAGACATAAGTCATATGGATGAAGTTTTCCAGATGTGTCTCTATTCCCTGATTTAGACATCTACCCTGTAATCTGCATATAATACCATATATTTAATTTAAACATTGACTATTAGAAAAAAAAACATGCCAAATATGTGTGGCTTATATGAAATATATTCAATAAATTGACATCGAGCATTTGAAGGAATGAATTTTCATCAATAGAAATATATTCGTACGCTATATATTAAGTTTTTATATGAAAATGTATGAATTTAAACACTTCATAAATTTGTATTCATGCGTTTTAAAAAAATGTGTACTGAATTCTTGGAAAAAATGCATCATTGTTTTGATACAACATACATTTTGGAAATTTTCCTTTAAACTATATGAAGATCTTCCAATCTCTTCACTTTCAGATTCAAGAATCTCAATTTCATTCTCGCTTTAACACAGTTCGATTTCGTTGTCGTCAGAACTTGTAACGTAACAACTTAGAGTGCTCTCGATACGGCATCTAAATATTTGGATCGACACATTGTAAAAAAGATCTCAATGAAATAATATTCTTTATTAATCTTTTAGATTTTCATTATTTTTACTTTTGTTACAGTGGAAAAATAAAAAATAGTCGATCTGTCAATTTGCCGGGTATCGGTAGAGATATCATAGATACATTATAAATCGCCCAGATGTTATAATTTCATGAATATTAAATAATTAGTATTATTTCAAAGAATTTTAGATTATTATTAAAACCTCAGAAATCTTAATTTCTAAAATATCAATATACTATATTTTTAAATAAACTACTATTTTAAAATCCAC
The DNA here is from genome assembly GCA_008973525.1 of Stenopsyche tienmushanensis. Classification (NCBI taxonomy): domain Eukaryota; kingdom Metazoa; phylum Arthropoda; class Insecta; order Trichoptera; family Stenopsychidae; genus Stenopsyche; species Stenopsyche tienmushanensis. The sequence continues at coordinate 1,201,233 of WACJ01000552.1, forward strand.
TAAATTGCATGCAAAAGTATTAACACGAATAAATAAATGTTATGCAAATCCGCAGTAAAAATATATCCTATTTTGCGCTGTAAATTTTTTATATGTCATAAATGTGCTTTCAAGTTAACTGGTGAGCATTTGTTCATTCAAGTTCGCAACTAGTTTCGTCAACTCATTCGGAATGACCGGAAGTATCCCGGAATTGTATTTCATCTCCAGCATTTGGCTGAATAGGGAAGCCTTAAACAGATGACATATATCAAAACTGGGGAATATTACAAACGACCGAATCGGAAATATTTAAAGACAATTTTTCATTTCATATTTAATACATTAAGAAAAAAAGTTGGAATAAAAATATATCTCTCCTTATTTTATATACAATTTTCATCCTTTTCAGTTTTTTAGATTTTCTAATACATTTAAACACAATCATTAATGGTCTACAAATAATTTTGAGATTTTATGGTATAATTAGATATTATATGTTATGTATAAAAAGGATTTATAATTCACAAGTGAATTTTTTAAAAGTTATATAGGTTAGTTGTTAAGCTCTTAATTTAAAGGTTTGGGTTCAAATACAGTTTGTAAAAAAACATGGGTATAAACAAATTTTAGAGAGCTGAATTACTAATATTATCGATATATCATAACAATTCAGATTTATCCTGATTTCTTTAACCTGAAAAATTAATATTAAAGCGATTCATAAAGTTATGCAGCTTTTCTCACTTGAAATACTATTAAGAAAATCTTATCCTAATTATATTTGGAAGGCGTCAGGAAACTATCACACGTTGTTTTTTTTAAATATAAAAGCGTCTTAGAAGATCGTCTACATTTGACTACGTATACCATAAAAATATAATCATAAGTATATGATAAAAAAGGCTATTCATTTTGGGATCAGTATAGATCACAAGTAATGTAAATAAGAAAAATCTGCAAATTATGATAAACTGAGAATTAGTCTTGAAACGACTGATCAGACCAGGATGAAAAACCTTTTTAAACATATGTAAAATGAGATAATGATAAAACCGATACTTTAAAAATATTTTCGCTTTCTTTTAAAATTACTCTCAAATATTACCTTCTATGGTTCAGATTTCTATATTATTAGACGTGTTATAATGTTATTTAATGAAGTACATTTGTACTATGATGGCTAATTAGAATAATTGCACGGGTACTAAAATATCTATTGATATCAAATATAAAGGAAGGTTGCCAAAGAAAATGATTATAGATACCGAACAAAAGGCACAAAGAACCTCCAGATTTTCTCTTCACTTACAAAATCCGGGAATATTTAATACATCGCCTCGCTTGAAATTTATTTTAAAAGAATGAATGTAATGTACACTTTTCTCCTTTTATGTTCCGTCTTACGCTGAGAGGCTTTCAACGAGGAATGTAAGGAGAATTAAGGGTTTTTGAATTGCTCTCGGATACAAGTGAATCTGACAACCGTTTTCCATTAAAACACAGTGCATTTCAAACGGAGTGACTCGGACAATTTCATATTATACATTTCAGTTTTCACAGTCCATTATTTCGTTAACACGTCCGGAGGAGTCCAGACGGCTGCATCCCTCCCGCCCACTCCAGGCCCACGACATAGGCGTTAAATCGGCGAGAAAACTTGGGCCAGAGTGGCGTGCCAAGAATGTTTTGGAAAAGGCGACCACCACCCGACACACGACTTCCGGATTTCTCCATCCCGCCCATCCCTTATCAACGTACCTTAATTATGTAACAACCTTAAGATGAGCTCCCCGTTGCAACGTATGCACTCAACCTTTAAACACACTCACAAACCCATATAGATGCAACTTTGTGTGCCAAGTTTTTCTCATCCAATTTCAACTTAGTTCTGACATTTGTGTTAAAGTATAAGCAAATACTTTTAATTTTTTTAAATTTAAAAATGTATCCAATTTTATCTATTAAATGATGCAGGTTTACAGTTGATAGTGTTGGACATTTGCATTATTCAAAATAATATAACAGATACATCTTGACTATTATTTTATTCGATTCTAATTATCATTTCAAGTTTTCAAAGTATTCTTTTTACGATAAATTTACAGATTCAAGACGATATAAATTTATCAAAACAAAAATCCAATTCCATACTTGCAGATGTTTAAATATACTTTGAAAAAAATTAAAGCTCCAATAAGTTATTTTTTAGGAAGATGATGAAGTTAAAGAGTGTTTTTACTTTGTTGGTTGAAATAAGTCCTTTTTTCTTCGTGTATCGTAAAGAACCAATGTCATCCAAATGATGAAGTGTTTTGACAATATCTTAAAATACATTTATTGATGGCTAAAGCGTTTGTACTTATTTCGTTGTTTTTCAGTTCAAAGCGCTGGAAATTTGTAATCCAAGTGGCAATGTCGATGCAGATGTCATCTCTTAATTGCATTTAATGGTGCGAGGTTGTTGATACATTGAGACAGCAGAGCAGGCGAGGGTGGCTGCAGGAAGATGAGAATCTCCCCAGCCGCTAACGTGATGCGACAGCAGCAAGCCGCATGTGGACTGAACAAGCAGATGCACACGCTCTGAAGGACCGCAGTAATTTAATTAAAACCCACCCCCATCGGCGCGGCGATGCAATCCCTTTTTTCCACCCCATCAAAGCCGTACACAATTGAGAAGAGCTGGAGTCAATCCAAAAAAGATGGCGGTGTCTGTTTTGAAGATACGGTTACCGCCGACATATGTTTAGCGAGTCGTTTTATCATCCGGATAAAAATGCTTGTAAGGTTCATCTGACGTTGAATTTTTAACCGAAATATTTATTAAAATCCAAAAAATAAAATATTAGGTAATCCCGAAACAAATCTATTATTTTCACAAACTTTCGTTTAAATTCAGTTTGTGATCAAAAAATCAATAAAAAACATGTGTTGGTTTTTCTAGTTCATGGCTTGAATTTATCAACTAATTCTAATAATTAGTATATATCAATTTTTATTTAGATTTTTTAAGTTAATCGACAAAAAATTACAGGATTGAATGAAGATCTTCAAATTTTGTTAAAGATATACCACGATCTTTAATTGAATTAGATCCTCATCAGTCAATAGAAGAATTATAATGGAAATTCAAATCTTCAACAACGAATGTACACGTTTATTTCAAATGCATTGGTAAAGTAAGCAGTATGAGTATTTGGATGCTGCACAAAATGTGTGCGAATAACAAAGAATGCATATGCATCATTGTTGTCAAGACAATGAACGCAACCTTTTCCCACAAATTACCACTGGGAAAGGAAAATGGATCATAGATGATAATGTAAAAAGAACAATGGCATTTTAAGAAACAAACCCCCAACGCCCAAGCCCGGATTGACACTTTGGATTATTCATATACTGAGCGAAACAATAACAGCAAAAACGAATTATCGACTATGTATTAGATATGCTCAAACAAAACTGCTACAAAACGACCTGTTTTTTTGCGATAAAATACTGGTAAGTTCTATTGTATCCTTCTTATTTTCCAGATTTAACATCTTCAAATTATAACTTGTTTCGATCTTTAACGCATTAATTAAAACACAAAAAATTGAAACCATAGGTGAAAGTAAAAACCTATTGGATTCGTATTTTCAATTGAAATAATTTAGTTCTAGTGAGTGCTAGTTATTCATAACAATTTTTTAAAGTAGATAAAGACTTATAATGGATTTTTTCGGGATAACCTAATATAATGCTATCCTAATGCATCTTCATTGTTGTACTTCAGTGCACTGCCCTTAGGAGTCACTATAACCCATAAAAAGGCAAAATGCCTTTTACTTTTACAGCCAATTTCTTTCATTGCTGAAATTCATATAGTCACCCAAAGAAGATTTTGTGAATGAAGACATTTAAAAGATAGAATAGAATCGACAAAAGTGAAGCCAAATTAATTAAGCTTATGTATCATCTAATTAACCTTAACCTTTTTAAGCAATTACATTCGTTAATGAAGAAGTTATGTTATTTCTTGATCTTCATCTCTTCATACTGTCGACATTGAAGATATAAATGCATTTGGATATGTCAAAAGAAATGCTGTTATATAGAAACATCATTTTTTTAGTAGAATTAAGCATATTTGTAATAAAAGGTCGATGTCAATTAGCTTAAATTATTTATCAAAGAATTATATGACCCATAAGGAAGTTGAATATTTAAATACTCTAAAAATACAATGTAAGCTTGTTAATGAAATCGGAATCTTGATCTGAAAAAATAAACTTAGGTATGAATAATAATGGTGTATAGGGCTAACAATAAGTGACTGATTTGCAATAATAATTCAAATGTCATTTTAAAATTACTAAAATTTTAATGCATGACCTCTTATTTTAACTTACTTTCATATAAATGAGCTTAATCAAAATTAATCATATACAAACAATAATAATAAATCACTATAATATGAGCCTTTATAGATCGAATCGATCAATGTTGAAGAATTAATTTGTGGTAGAGGATAGAAATAAGAATGTAGCTTGTTGTTCATCAGCATTACACTGTAGCTTAAAGACCAAATTTTATGTGGATTTTATCTGAATTTTTGCAATTCTTATAACATTTATTTTTGTTAATATGAATCACATCATAAGTGGTGTGCTGTAAAGCGACGTGATTTTTTTCAAATGTATGAATTATTTTATGCATGTTTTCTTTATAGGTATGATGCATCTGTTAAAAATAGCCCGAAACAATATAAGTTTATCCAGTTATGTTCAGAAGAACAACAAAGAACAATGCGTATGTCGGTCATTGGTCCCCTCGGGTCCTTCCCGCAGTGAATAATGCGTAAACATATAACATCCTCCTTTGGAAAATTGTCATTATTGGCAGTAGGACGATGGTGCACATCTGGAGAGAGTTATGTCGGGATTTTACAACCTTTTGTTACTGCTTGTCTCTTTATAGATTATGCGGCATATAGCCGATGTGAAATGATGAAAAGTGGTCGAAAGAAAAATGCTCGGGGAAAAACTGACCGCTCGTGTGGTGCTCGTGGAGCTTTTTTTCGTACGCCATAAAAACAGGACCGGCTTCTTATTAAAATTCACCCCCTGTCTGACCTGTGCTTTATATATGTGTTTATATACATAAATAAATATATATATGTATTTTTGTACAGTTTTCACAGGCGCCCAATTCGCCCTGGGCTGTCGGTTGTCTACCTTTTACGCCTTTTTAACGATTTACGTACAACGACATGGTAAATAAATAAATAAAACACCGGAATCTACGCCACTAAGGTAAACAATAGAAATGGAATCTTTTTACTGTACCTATTGGCTTTATGCTTACTCAACACTTTTTTAATGTTTTCATCCATTATGCGAATAGCCAACTCGGCATAATGGATACAATGTTACATAAAATAGGGGAACGATTTAATGAGCTTCTAGTTCAAGTCTGATGTCCGTTATTAAAAAAAATACTTTTGAAAAGTCGTATACTTTCGTGACAATAGAAGAATGAAGTGGAAAGTAGACGCGGTAAAGATGAAGTGTCTAAAGCAAGCACTATAAGAGCTATTTAACTCATTGTGTGTTCTTAAGTTTGATGTGTAAGTTTTGCCACAATATAAGCTGCAAAGGATCTTTGAATAAGCCACTTGATGGCTTATTAAATATTGAAAGCGAGCTTTTTTTTGATAAAAGCTTTTATGATAAAAGTGATTAAATAAAATATGCTGATTAGAATATTTTCGACAAGAAGATTAGATTTTGGATTCTAAATGTAAAGGTTTAAATTTTGGAAAAAATATATTAATCAGATAAATTCGGAAGATATTTCAAATTAATTATCGCAATCTAGATTTATCCTAATTTTCTATGAATTACTGTAATATTAGAATATAGGATATAAATATTATAACAAGCAATGGGAAAATATCATATAAGCAATCTTTTCACTAAGAAAATCATTTACATCCAATAACAGGTATGGCACATATTTAAGTGTATAACTCTTAACTGACTATAATGAAGACAAAAAACACATTTTATGATATTGATTTCATAATGATATAAAGTGCATTACAACGTAATAATTTTTATATGATAAGATATACTTAAGAAATATTTAATAAATGCTGCATTCTTATAAAACCCATAAGATACGATATGAAATATTTCCCGATGAAAAGTTTGCAACTCGAAGGACTTCCCTCGCAGATGCAGGCTTTTTATCGTAGCAAAGAAAACTTGTGCAGAAAGGACGAACGCAAGGATGGCGATAATTTATTATCATTTTTTCATATCAGGATGTAAGTTATAACCTAATTCAAATTATATATCATTGTTAGTGTTTACTGCCTACCTTGGTCTCAGGGGCCGGGCCAGAAACGTCGACTTATTTGTGATTTACAGATATTTTATACGAAACTTTTAGTATTATTGTTTTTTTCCTTGCAACCTCTGATATTTGTTGTAATAAATATTTTCTGAATGTGCGTTAAAAAAACAACAACCGTCTTACTGGTTCAACTTTGTTGATACAAAAGGGAATATATTTTCTTAACGTGAACGTTATATTATGCGATAACTCAGCCGCAAAGAACATCCCTAAAAGCGTATATAACGTTAAATATTTATTGGAAATTTCGAGATGTTGCTGAACTTTCATATTTTTTTTTAGCTGGTAATGATTTTTAATAATGTTTATTTGTTTTGTGAGAGAAATTTTGATTCTGATATATTAAAAGAGTTTTTTGCTTTAAAAATTGTATTAAAATATGCTATTTTAATACAATATTAGATTTTGTGTAATATTCTCATTATAATGAAGATGTAGTGTATTTCTACAAACAGATCGCTGAGTAAGTGCCTTCATCAGAAAATCTCTCGAGAGTCCGTTGTGTTTTATTATGATCACAGGTATAACATTCCTTTTTTTATTAAACTATACATGAATTTCATAAACCAAATACTTTTATATAATTTCATAAATCTTTAAATGTTAATTTCAAAAAATGAACTAAGTTCTGGTTAAGTTGAGAGAAGCTTAAAACGAGTAAAATTTTTTTTGTAAGCTCATGGAAAAAGTTTTTAAGCTATTATAGATACTTTTAAATCATCTCATTGGAATCAAATTACACCAGCACATCTAAATATATGAAAATTATCTTGAATCTGTATACTGTTTTTTTCTATTCCTTAAAACATAAGAGATCATTTCATTTAAACACGTTAAAAAGTATTAATAAGGGAGAAAATTAAGCTAAAAAATTTTAACACAGATTTAAAAAAGGCGAATAAGCAAGTGGAAAGTAAGGGCACCAAAAGGAAGAACTATGTATGAAGTGGTTTATGACTTAGCTATCCGCCGACATTCTAAGTCAATGAAAATATGGAAAATGCTATTTGGCCACTTAATATCACAAAATTTCGACTGATGAAGCCCCTAAGTAATCATACTGTCCGGAAGACGCAGATTCTTGGTGCGAATTGCATAAACATGCAACAACAAGATCGTTATATTTATACAAGCATCCTTCTGCTCTCAATGAGAAAGTTTAGGAAATCTTAAGAGCCATTAAAGTGTTGAAAGAATTTTGAAAAACCATGTATCCGATTAGTTTGAAATTTTGTGAGCTTATTTTATACATGTATGACATTTCACAAAATCAGGTCAAAATATTTATTTTACGTTACGTTTTATATTAAAAAAAATACCCATATAAATATATACATTTATGTCAACTATTTAGTAGTTGGCCATTTTAAATGTAAAATTTTCTATGACTATTCTGAGGACTGCAATATTTAGGGTGGATTAGATTGAGACTTAATATTTCATACTCAATAGTATTTTTAAAATGTTATCATATGAATGTAATCGATTATCATTTTGTTATAGACTTTCAATCAATAGTGATTTATGATATAAGGTTACAAAAAAAATTTAGATATTGTTAATGCATAATATATGTCTTTTGTTCGAATTGTAAGTGAATTTAATATGGTTTAATGCATTTATAGGCTAAACAACGATAGAATATTTGATGAATCTCTCTTTGCTCAACAGTATCGCATTGGAAATTGATATCCTTGTCTATAACTCATTGTTTGGGCTTAATTGGAAAAGGCAAATCCTTCCAGTAGAAATTTGAATCTGGAGCGCCATTCTATTTGGTAACAGCATCCACTCTGCATCAATAATGGTCATAAGCCAATTTTCAGTGATTGATCAAATCCGTTACAGTTTCTGGAAATCAGGCAGTAGATTTGATTTTATTTACATTTTCCATCCATCAGGCCCATGGAGCGTCTTTCCATCAAAGAGGGTCGATTGTTCACTTCTTTGACTTCTGGCTTCGATTTGCTAGCACGGTGAGCGAAATTGCTTTTCGGAGGATGGTATGTAGCTGGTGCTCTTTAGCTTGACGTACTCACGTCTTCCTTTGTGTAACATTTCACAATGCAATGTTTTGATTTCCTCTCTAATACCATGTGATGTATAATCTCATCGCTGCTTTGTGAACATCCTTTCTCTGATACAATGCGCGAATACGCTCTGCCTTTGATCTCAGAAACATCGAGAGAGATAGATATGGGGGAGAGAATGAGCTATACAATGTGTAAAATAGCGTACGCGATAAGCATATAACGAGACACATTCTCCCATCTTAATAATATACACATTATGATTTATACGACCGAATTCGCCAAAAAAGCATAATGGTCCATTTTGTCTCTTTTAATGCCGCCACTTACATTACAAGCTATTTGAATTACAGCAACTGCGATATAAATATTACAATAGATTTATATCACATCAACTGAGCTTATTTATATTGATATGAAAACGAACCATTTTTAAGGCTGTATAATCTTAAAATTTACAAGAGGTATGACCGGCGACCACATTTTTAAAAACATGCATACGCTATGAAAAACTATGTCAAATTGGTTGGTAATGGTTCTATAAAAACGATTGCTAAAAGTCATTACAAAAAAGGTCATATATGAGAAAATTATTTTGCAACAATAATTCAAATATCATATTAAAATAATGATCTTACCATCTATATGATGATTTTAATATAAATGTCAGGTAAGAGAGAATCTATAAACAAATAACAAATTATCATTATTTTTAGATTCAATTTAACTATTATTGCAAATTCAGTAAGTCTTTAGCGTCAGTGGATGAATCAAGAAATTGTTTCAGGATTTTTTTTTCAAATCCAGGAAATCATGGCACACTTGGATGGACATGATCGATAGGTAATATTAAATTTCTTACCCGTCTGGATTTGAACACAAACCTTCGTATTTCAAGATATAAACCAATATACGAACATTCGGTATTGATCAGATCTAGAAGGCAATAAAAAAACTTTCATTTAAAAACAATTTGTTTCTAATAATTTTATTCAGTACCAATTTTAGGCGGAATTTAAATCGTATAACTTGTTTTACTATAAACTAATTGTTTAGTCTTAAGATTTTTAATGAACTTTTAAAAGCTCTAATATAAATGTTCTAAAGCTCGCCCGATATTTAGCATTGTGATATTTTCTTGAACAAAACGTATATGCATTTGACTCAAATTCTGAGGAAATTTATGAGAAACAGTTGATCATACTGCAAACTAATTATGACTTCTTAAATATTACTATTAAACACTATACATATCATTAGTTTATGGTATGTATTGACAGTCCTTGAAATTTTATTTGGTCCATGGTACACATTAGGGTGGTCCATATTTGGGTCAAAAATTTTTTTTCGAATATTTGACCGGTCAACATCTCATTGGAGTTTCCACCTTATAAAACTATTTCAGTATTAACAGAAGTGATTTTTTTTATCGCGAAACGAATTTTCTAATGTCTTGAAAAGATGATAGTCTGAAGGTGCAATGTCAGGAGAATATGGTGGATGTTGCAACACTTCCAAATTCAGCTCCCTTATTTTGTTCTGCGTAATCGTTGCTGCTTGTGGTCTTGCATTATCATGCTGTAATATTCTTCTTTGGTTGTTAACCAGGACTGATCACTTTTTGAGCATTTCCGCTTTTAACCTATCTATTTGTGTACAGTATAGCTCTGCTGTAACAGTTTGGCCAGGTTTTAATAATTCGTAGTGAATTACGCCAAAAAAATCCCACCAAACACAAAGGAAGTAACACAAGGGCCTTTTTCAAGGCTAATGACGGTCGAGGGGTAGAAACAGGTACTTGATTTCAAGAAAGCCACCTTTTTTCCTTCTCGGACTATTGTAAAGGACCCACTGCTTAATCACAGTAACGATCATTTTTAAAAATGGATCAGTTTCATACCTGAACAAATTATTATCCGCCGTTCTAAGACCGTTGATGACAGCTCGTGCGGTACCCAAATTCCCTGTCTATGTTTTTTCTCGAGTCATTTAAAATTATCTTTTACTATCGACCAGGGGCAGCCGATGTCTAGCAATAATTCCTTAACTGTTTTTCGAGGATCAGATTCTACCAGAGAATTTAATGCGTCATCATCGATTATTGGAGATCGTTCTGATTTTGGTTTATTTTTTAAATCTCTGTGCCCACTTTTGAATTTTTTGAAACATCTATGGCATTTTCGAATGTTTAATATGTTGCTATATGTATCACAGATGCTCTGGGTAGCTTCATTTGCTTGTAATCCTTTATCAAACAAAAACAGTAAACAAGATCGCAAATGGGTCTCATCAATTTCTGGCTTGGACATTTTCACTAAAATTTCACATTTCGCTAAAAAAATATTAAAATATTTGAAAAGGTAAGACAAACAACAAAGATTTAAAATTACACCAACTTTAACGTATTCACTCGATAGCAACCCGAGGCAAACTGACGGAAAAAAGCAACAAAAAAATGACATTTCTTTCCGCTTTATCTAATATTTTACACATTTTAATAAAAGTATTTATTCATAGGATAATAAGATTATATGAGCTTGTAATATTCGTGAACGATGAAACATGTTAAGCGAGGTTACCGGAAGTTCAGAGACTTGAGTGCACCAAGTGGAGATGTGAGAGCTTTTTGTTAAAGCTCACAAGATATTTAAATCAGTTGCTAAAACCCTCGCATTCAATTTGATAAGAATCCAAAAAAAATTTTTTTTTATTAAAATCAAGTAATTAGGGCAAGTTCGCAATAAACATTTAATTTATGAACCCTCCTTTATACCTAGCTCTAAGCGCTTATAAACGTGGATATTAATATTTAACAAATATTCCACGACTTCCAAAGGCGCCACTCTTAAGGTCGAAGGTCAAAACCGCATGCGTTCAAGAATTTATGCGATAAATTTGTGGCGTTTCTAGGAATTATCAGATAGGCAGACTCGTCTTCCGCGGCTTCGAATATTTGCGATTCGGAAAAATGATCGATGCCCTCTCTGGGCTATGATTAATCGTTGAAGAATGGCGAGGGGGGCGTCGCAAAAATAACGATTCATAATTTAAGGGTAGTCCGTGAAAAACTACAAATAATAACACGTCAGTTGCAGTAGGCGGGCTGGAAACCTGGAGAGAGGGGCACTTGGCACCAGGCCGAGATCATTTTTATTTCGGAAAGTGCCTCCTGCTCCTGCGCCACCCGGTGCCCCAACCCTTAAAGCGGGCCTGCATATAGTTGCACTGCACCCGAACCCCTTCGGTATGTGCTCCGGATACTTTGTTACAATATTATATTATGAAACATATCATTATTATCTCTGCTCGTGTGTAATGAATGGTCTTGTACGAGACTGCGCCGCTTTCCATCTCCTTTTAATTTTATAATATTTCAAAACGGGGGATGATATATTGTAAAAGGAAAAGTGAATTTGTGTATTTTACTATGGTGATAGAGTCATAAATTCACTGGGGTAAATGTGAAATTAAATACTACATACGATTAAAGCCAACGGAAATTTAATGTCAAAGGAAAATAAAATCATATTATAAATGTATCAAAATACTAATTTAATAATATGTAATTCATTACCAGATGTAATTAAGAATTTATGTTAATTTTTTTATTAAAATACATACATAACAAGGATTTGGGATCTGTAGATTTAGCCGTAGTTTACGTAGTTGTATGACTTAATCCAATTTTCCTATGCTTAAGCGAACAGAGAAACTCCAAAATAATGGATTAAATCCTCACAAAAAAAAATCACGCAGAGGATGGAACAGTGAAAGTAAAATATTGGCTCACATCGCAATGTTATTTTAATGGTAGATTAAAATGTTCGGCGCACACAGTCTGCAGCATGAACTTGGAGGATATGATTTACAGTAGCCACTGTTCACTTTTCACAGATAATAATATTTCACACAAAGGCATGAACCTCCACTTACCATCCACAAACTTCCACACACCACCGGTTCTACTTAACTTACGTTAATGTGTTCTTTAAAATATTTTCGAAGCACTTTTCCACTCTTCGCACATACGCTATTCGCAAACTTTGCTAACATGGCAGCGCTTCTTTGAACGATGGCAAATTGATTCCCAAATAGACACATTATTTTAACCACTTTATAAGACGCAAACTACGAATATTTTAAAGGCAAAATATCATTTATAATGTTTTCTTACGTTTTCTTCCGGGTTAGATGGATAATATGAAAAAAATAGTTTACATTTAATGATAAAATGCTGAATAGATAATTAAATCATTTATATTACTTATTAAATATCCTAGATTTGTTGTATCTTTGAATTACCAAAAATTACTTTACAATGAGTAAATTTCCTATATTGACTGATTAATATAAAATTGAAGAACGTTAAAAATGGGTATAATATTAATTTATAAATATGCATATTAAATAGACATAATATATAATGAAATATATGCTGTTTATGTAAAAGCTCAATGCTTGAAAAGCAAAGATGAGATATTTTTTCTTGATAATGCAAATAAGCATACTAGCTTGATCGCTAATGCAAAACTCTGCTTGATAAAGCCAGTAAAAAGAGATAAGAACTGAAGAACATGAAGATAACAATGCAAAATGGCTCCTTGAGAGAATATCAGCATTGTTGCATAAAATTTTAATTAATATTCATAAACAAATCGTTAGCTAGAGCAGAATGAATAGGTTGAGATCGTGACAAAAAAACCTTCTAAATGATTACCCTTACAATGTAATTTATTAAGGCGTATCATATGAATATTTGGAGTTCGTAGGTTAGAATTTAAATCCCACAACTATCACATTTATTTTCGATTTTTCGACAATACTATTTAGTCACGGGATTTCCTTGATTTAGGTACCATTATGAATTTTAAGTCTTCATCCTTAAGGTTTTGAGTCTTACGAGGCTCATTGTCGTGATTCATAATACCAAAACGTTTTTGTTACCATTTTTAAATTATTTTATACAAATCAATATTTTTCTAAAACTATTAATATTCCTAACTGCTTATCTCTGATAATTTTTAATAGTCAAATTTGTATAATATTGCACAGAATCTTTTCTAATCATTGAATTTTGATTAACTGAAATTCCGAATTTTTATGTAACAATAACGTGGTTCTGATTGAAATCCAGATTTGATGTTTTGATGCAGATTTATACTGGTTTCCGGGATCTGAAAAATTAAATACCTGGATGACTAATGAAATATTGTTACCTATGAGTAATTGGATTTGTAAAAATAAATTAAAAATGTCATAAAAAAAATCTTGTTATTGCCTATTCATTTATAGATGTGGAGTTCAATGATAAACTACCTTATCTAAGTCTCTAATGGAAATCGCCTACCCGATAACAGATATGGCGCATTAAGAAGAATAACAAATTAATATTAATAAATTCCTTTTAACTCTTGAAATTTAAAAACGGTTTAGGACTGAAGACTTAAGATGCCTCGTTTTTCAGGTCAATATAAAAAATAAAACTCGCATTGAAAACAGCTCTTACTTTGAAATGTACATTCAGATTTAATGGCGTTTAAACAAGCCTGCAAATTCAAAAGCACACCCTGTAGAAAGCAGGGGTGGCACACGGGTGGCTGCAGAGCACCCCTTGTAAGACAAGTAGGAACGAGTCGCTAACGTCTGAATAAAACCGGATCATATATACGGGAGCATTGCTGAGACCCGGATAGGTTATTATATCTCGCTTAAGTTTCTCCGAGTTTTTGCCAACTTGAACTTATTGTACTGTTGCATTCTTGCTGAAAGCTATTATGTGCGTAGCTCAACCGAGATGTAGATACGAAGAGAGCGTGACAGCGTAATATACGGGTAAGTGTAATTTATGGGAGTTGTAAATTTTTCCCGGAGAAGAGAGCAGCATATGGGGAAAAGTCTGCATGTGGCACAATACATATTGTAAACTTTATTGAGAATGTACGTAGCCCGATAAAAATTCTGCTTACCATGAAAAAATCGTCGACAACGTGCTGCTCCTTTACTAACTTAAAATGAAAATTAATGGCGAAGCCGTAACTAGTAATAAAAGCGCTAGGCCGATGCTCCGTAAATCATTTACACAAAGGTGGAAACTTGACCGGAAAGTAAGAATGAAAGATTGTATTTGGAAGAACAAAAATTTCCTTTGAAACGTGTCCTCGACTTAAATTTATTCAGTATAAATTTAATGTGCTTGTGAACAACCGCCAATTAAAAATTCGAAATTATACGGCGATATGTAAATTTCGAGACGTTTAGTTTAATTCCAGACAGTATTCATGATGTTTATCATTCAAAAGTTAAGCGATTCTTAGCTAGAAATAGTGTTTGTGTAAGCTTCAGTATTTTCTAGAGCAGCAGTGCACAAATTAGGGGTCACGACCTCGCATAGGGGATGCAATACAAACTTTGAAGGGCAAGAGCTTTAATATATGTAGAACTAATTGAAAACTTTTATACTGTAAGCGTTGAAATAATTACGTATCTGTTCATTCAATAAGATATATTATTTAATTGAATTAGATTGAAAAAAAAATGCAAAATTATCATTTCTATCATCTGCATTATCGGTATCTAATGATTGAATATACTATTGAAATCGACAGTTAATTTCGCTGCTCACTCATAGATTCTCTCCTCTCCTCCCTTCCAAATAATCCTATCCTTACTTTACCACGTGTGGAAGGCAACGGGAAACCACCACATTAAAATCCTTTCCCTAGTAAAATCTCCTATGGAGATCGTCTACGTCCGATGAAATATAATAGATACGGGGTTCAGAATTTTTGTATTCCTCCGTAATATAATAACGAACCACATAAAAGTTTTATAGTATATAAGTATTCATCTGCAGCGACGGAAATAAATAATTTGTCGGGAAATCGGGAATTTTGCGATTTTTAGTCCGTGTCTCAGCAGAAAAGAATTTTATCAGTCACATTGCTGGTGTTATACGAAAATGAGGGCTTACGCGATCATCAATTCGAACTAGCATTTAAATATCTGATGACGATACCTCCAACGAGTGTGGAAGCTGAGCGTACATTTTCAGCAGCAAGTTGTCTGACTTCCAAAATCAGATCCAGACTAAATGACAAAACATTAATGTTTAATGTTAATATTACTTCGGGCATATTTTCAAAATAATATTTGAATTTTTTAGTGTTTTATTTATCTATTTTTGAATTGTATTTTTATATTTTCTTAAATAAAGAAAATTCTTTGGCCTTCAAGTGATTTTTTTATATTGAACAAACGGACTTATTAGTAATTTTTGATCAAATTCATCAAGGTAATTTCCTAAAATCGTACCTGTAGGTAGTCCTGCGCTAAGCGGTTGGACTCGTAACCCGATCATCTCGGGTTCGAATCCCACAGGAGATGTGGCTGGCAACCATATTTTTAAAAACATATATGCCATGAAAAACCATGTCAAAATGGTTGGTAATGATACCATAAAAAAGGGATCGCTAAAAGCCACCTCAAAAAAAAAAACCTAAAATATTAATAATCCCAGTCCCGGGATCCCGGGACAGGTCCCGGGATTGTCTAATGAAATCCCGAAATCCGGGGATCGAAATTTTGGGTCGGGATTTGATTCCCTACATATGGCCTTATCTGAATTTTTGCAATAGCTCATAATATTGTAGTTAAAATGTCTCTTGAAGAAAATATTTTGCTGGGTCATCAATTTTTCAGATACCTGAGCACTTTTGGTTTATTATCACGTCATTCAAAAGACTTAACTAAAACAACAAATTTAAAAATGTATTACAACAAATATTTTATGCATACGAATTTTAGTTAGGAAAAACTTATAATTCTTACCCGAGTGCTCTTAATGCTTAAAATTTGAAGTCCTGGTCACCTTTGGAATTTGATGAACTGTGCATTTTAAAAATAGAGTCTGCTTTGTATAGTCATTTAATTTCCAAAAAAAAATCAAAAATAGATTTTCCTTCTTCATATTTAAAGAGATTCAAGCATTTTTTTTCCAGAAGCAATTCCTATTTTCAAAATATTTAACTTTGACTACTTTGAATGTTCTTGATATGTATTCTTCCTCACTATTTCTCTTCAACTTTCTGATATTTTGTATAAAGTTAAGTTCGTTTCTACATGCCAAAAGTGTGATTTGCTGAAACTTAAATGTGATACATCCAGTGAAAAAAGTGAGAAGTTCTCTTCTCATTTTCTTCTTTACTTCAAGAGAATCTTTAACAAATACATAATTCACATTCGAAAAGTGCCGAACAAGTCAGAAAATGTCCAACGGATGACCAAAAAAAAATCAAAAGACAATCCTGACGAATATTATGGGTTTTCATTTGATTTACAGAAAGCGTTTCCGTATCCAAAATTTTCTGTTTAGATAGCTTATTATAAGCGAAATATGTATGTATACAACTTAGGTTACCATAATTTTCATAATAATACAGATAAAATGTACGTATCGGATGAAATTACAGCATCAAGAAGTTCACAGAAAGTTGCTTCATGTATTTTAAAGCATTGTGAAAAAATAACAATTCAAAAATATGCAATAGCAAACAGTGATGCTTGTACGGGCCAAAATCATAACATCAAAATGGCACTAAAATGGCTGAAAATAGTTCAATCTTCTAATAATAATATTGAAATAATTGATCACAATTTTTTAATATCAGGAAAGGATATTAATTAATATCAGGAGCCAAATGATCGTGATTGTGTGAAAAAGTGAAAAACACTTTTTCCTTGTATTAAACAATGATTTAAATTTCGTAAAACGCATGAAAATTGACTTAGACCACTTTCATCACAATCAGCATAATGCATTTTGCTAATTTTGAAAACCGTCTTTGTTATTTGAACCTAAACAATATGCTTTTCTTATAAGCTGTATGAAAAAATTATATGCCAAAATTTATTTTACACCCAGTAGACTACAAAAGTTCTGAAACTCTGTATGGTTTAATGTAGAAATACTTTTTAAAACATTGAAACGCAAACCTTTAAATATCTTAAAACGAAGAAAACATGACTTAGACACTTAATCATGGGCTCATATAAGGTTTATTGAAAAACTAAACGTAAATTTCGATTACGACAAAAAAAGGTGTGATATTTTAGACATTCTTAACGATTCTCCATTATCGATACAACCAAACTCAACGACAACTGAGAGGGTTTTTTCGAAAAAAAAAAACGAAATTACGACCAAGTTTAAAAGTAAGATTGTTGCCTGCAATCGTATTGATGCTGCACAAGATCTGAGTAGTCGATGATGATGCATCAACATGAAATAAAATCGTCACAGGATTGCAGCGAATCTTGTGTATTATTAGCGAATAAAATGGGTTGACTACGAAAAAAATTCTGCACTATTTTAACGGCCCTAAATCTTATATTTTTAAATTGACATTAGGTACATTCAATCCACTATGAATCGTTACTCTGATATGTGTTCTAGACTATTCAATGTGAATATTCATTATTAAAAGTATTTATAAAATGCCTGATCGACCAGAGTTTGAATCACCTGAAAATCGCATCGAAAAGTATTTCAACACACTTAAAATTTATAAAGACTCGCCTGATTTTGTTGCTGAATGACGATTAGGAGACATTCTGGATCTGTTATGCACTTTGCGTATCACTTGGAGGAAGAAGTATCACTTTATAAACGCACGTGCAATTTTCACCACGCGACAATAAAATATATCGACCGGCTAACCTAAGTATCGAATGACAACTGATCGGTGTTGGTCTAAAACGCGACGCCTTAACGCGACGGAAAAATTTAAGCGCATTAATGATCAATTATTAAGCCTTATTAACCAATGATAAATTGAGCTACTATGATAAACTTTCAAATAAAAAAAATCTCAGTACTCTATCTCTAAAATCAGGTATTCAAACGCAAGCTTGTTCTTTGGGAAAAGTTTTTGAAAATTGAAAATGATACGCACTTGTCGATATGCAAACTAATAAAATTTATTTTTTAAGATTCTGTATCGTATCAAAAATCGGCCAACGGCTTTCCTTGTGGATCGAAAAAATAATGCCCGAAAGTTGCTCCTAATCCTTCTGAGCTCCCCGCCGATAGTGATCCAGGATCATGTGGTTCATCACGCTTGACAAGGCCGTGGAAAAAAATTTAAGAATAATATTTTTATAAAATATTTTGCTAAATTTCTTGACAATGAATAACCATGCCTAAAAACTATAAAAATAACATGAGATTTTTTTTATATGAAAGATTATCATAGCAGCTCAATTTATCATTTGTTAATAAGGCTTAATAATTGATCATAAATGCGCTTAAATTTTTCCGTCTCGTTAAGGCGTCGCGTTTTAGACCAAGACCGATCAGTTGCCATTCGATACTTAGGTTAGCCGGTCGATATATTTTATTGTCGCGTGGTGAAAATTGCACGTGCGTTTATAAAGTGATACTTCTTCCTCCAAGTGATACGCAAAGTGCATAACAGATCCAGAATGTCTCCTAATCGTCATTCAGCAACAAAATCAGGCGAGTCTTTATAAATTTTAAGTGTGTTGAAATACTTTTCGATGAGATGTTCAGGTGATTCAAACTCAGGTCGATCGGGCATTTTATAAATACTTTTAATAATGAATATTAACATTGAATATTCTAGAACACGTATCAGGGTAACGATTCATAGTGGATTGAATGTACCTAATGTCAATTTAAAAATTTAAGATTTAGGGCCGTTAAAATAGTGCAGAATTTTTCTCGTAGTCAACCCATTTTATTCGCTAAAAATACACAAGATTCGCTGCAATCTTGTGACGGTTTTATTTCATGTTGATGCATCATCATCGACTACTCAGATCTTGTGCAGCATTAATACGATTGCAGATTGGTAGATCAAATTCATGTCCATTTTGCGATGTAGAATTTAGCGACATCAGGGCGACTTTTGTCCATCCGGGCCCAACTTGCTCATGTTGAAGGTGACAATTATTCACGATATCAATGTAGGTCATATATTTATTATTTTTCAATTTTTTTTTCATAGCTCTGTAAAAGCGTAATAAACCACCTGAACCTGAATCACCATCATCAGCAAGGACAACAGGATTCGAAATCGCTGCAGGACATTAGTTTGTCGAACCACAGGTGAAGCTGTGGACCGATTTGCTAAATCATAGCTTATAGTAATTTATAAGGTTTTAGCGAATCGTGAAAAAGTCAAATGGCCAGGTACGTCTTCTTAACCAGTGTAACGTTTGAGGCGGGGGCGCTCTCGGGAGCAGACCCCCCGGGCGGCTCCCCGTCCCCACGTGCTCGTCGGGATGGCCGCGTTGACGCGCGGGTCTGTTTTTCTATCGGGCTGTGATGTTGCTGCAGGAGGAACAACCTCCCGCGGCCGAAGCTAACCGACGACTTTCCCGACTCCCGCTTCCGTAAGCAGGTGTAATGTCTCCACAGGACCACAAGAGATGACGCTGTTAAAATATCACACTTAAATATATAAAATTACACTCTTCCTCCCTTAACTTCGACCATCCTCAGTCGAACGTATACTTTATATAAAACAAATTTCCAAAAAATAGTAAATGCTTCACAGTTGTCCCTCTCTCTCAAAATAAATCCAAATAGTTTGTAATACAATAACATAATAATAAGCAATAAAATAATGTATACCGGATGTCCAAGATTATAGTATAATAATAACAACATTGTTTACCTCATTTATATAATTTAATCATAAAAGTACGATTAAGTTTATATATTTATTTCAAAATAAGTACCGATAGACAAATGCCATTGTCGCTGCCGTCACGTGTCGCTATATTTTAATTATACGTTCAATCAACAATATTAACAATAAATACAAAAACACGTATACGGATGCCCCTCGGTGCACGAAATTTTCCGGACAATCTTCCCTAGATTTCCGTACCTGCGCGAAATTGTAAGTTCTGGCCACCGAACCTACATCACCGACTTTCATGGAATTCTCACACTTTGAGAACTCAGCCTGCGCCTCTCTGAGGATAGTGACGGCAGCAATCAGCACCACCATCGTGGTCCAATCCGCTCTGCACGCGATCTACTACCATCCTGGCGACATTTCCAGCTCGCCAGCGTCTGGTGCTCACCAAGAGCATCGCGGCTCACACTAAGTATTTCACGACATACTACCAGCCTGGTGGAATCACCAGCACACCAGCGCCTGGTGCTCAGACAAAACATCGTGTCCATAATAATAACATCTAATACACAACAATTTCGTGCACCACGGCTCTCCGATGATCTTAATTTTCATGTACAAAATAGGACAAATTTAAAAATTACGACTTCCACAAAATAATAACGACATGATATACTACGTGGAAGTGACTACTCAAAAAATACAAAACGAAAGCGGCGACAAAAGCATAAATTTTAGATTAAATTATTTATGTTTCTTTTTTTGAAATAAGGAATTTTTCGCGTTATGTCATTTACTTGATTGCTCATTTTTTTTTCAACTTTATTTTATTTTTCAAATTTATTCCTTATTGTTACACATTTTTTGTTTGCGTCCAAAATCACTTATATTCGACGCCAGCGCTCCCGCGTAGCAGTTTTCTGTGACGCATCATCGCCCAGGAATTTGCGCCTCCTATGGCATCTCAATTTCTCCACGCGGTCGACGGTGCGTATGGCCTTCTCGGCTGGAGGCCGGCAGATCTTCGACCCTCCAGATATTTTCGTATACTGTGTGTCGCGTGCGTTGAGCTCGATGATGCCGACGCACCATCTACATCGTCGCTTCGAGGCTGAATCTCCGCCATCCTAACCTCAACGCCTCATGTTGCCGGCGCGCGTCTTTTTCTTCGCCTTCCATTCAAAACCCTCAGCGTTTACAACCTGTCGATTCTGACACCAGTGTAAGTGCGGCCATCCCGACGAGCACGCGGAGGCGGGGTGCTGCCCGGGGACTCTGCTCTGAGAGGGTTTTGAATGGAACGCGACGAAAACGACGCGCGCCGACAACGTGAGGAGTTGAGGTTAGATTAGGTTAGGTTGCACACCCATGACCATTAAAAGGCCATGTGCACCGTCGACCACGTGGAAAAGTTGAGATGCCATAGGAGGCGCAAATTCCTGGGCGATGATGCGTTACAGAAAACTGCTACGCGGGAGCGCTGGCGTCGAATATAAGTGATTTTGGACGCTAACAAAAAAAAGTGTAACAATAATAAATAAATTTGAAAAATAAAATAAAGTTGAAAAAAAATGAGCAATCAAGTAAATGACATAACCCGAAAAAGTCCTTATTTCAAAAAAAGAAACATAAATAATTTAATCTAAAATTTATGCTTTTGTCGCCGCTTTCGTTTTGTATTTTTTGAGTAGTCACTCCCACGTAGTATATCACGTCGTTATTATTTTGTGGAAGTCGTAATTTTTAAATTTGTCCTATTTTGTACATGAAAATTAAGATCATCGGAGAACCGTGGTGCACGAAATTGTTGTGTATTAGATGTTATTATTATGGACACGATGCTTTGTGTGAGCACCAGGCGCTGTTGTCCTCGGAGAGGCGCAGGCTGGGTTCTCAACGTGTGAGAATTCCATGAAAGTCGGTAATGTAGGGTCGGTAGCCGGAACTTATAGTTTCGCGCAAGTACGGAAATCTAGGGAAAGATTGTCCAGAAAATTTCGTGCACGTAAGGGCATCTGTGTGAGTTTTTTTTTGTATTTATTATTAATATTATTGATTTAACTTGTAATTAAAATATAGCGACACGCAACGACAGCGGCAATAGCGTTTGCCTAACGGTACTTATTTTGAAATAAATATATAGACTGAATTTATGGTTGAATTATGGAAATGAGGTAAAAAATGTTGTTATTCTTCTTCTTCTTTTTGTGCCGTGTCAGGTCCCCTCAACGTTGGCGATCACTCTGGCGAAGACCTCTCTGTCCTGCGCTGCTCGGAATAGTTCCTCCACTCTTCTTATTCCGGTCCACTCTCTAATGTTGCGCAGCCAGCTCATTTGCTTTCTATCGACTGCTTGTCTTCCCTCTACCTTGTCCTCCAGTATCAATCGAAGAAAATGATATTTATTTCCACGCAGAACATGACTCAGTCGTTATTATTATACTATAATACTTGGACATCTGGTATACATTATATTATTGCTCATTATTATGTTATTGTATTACAAACTATTTGGATTTATTTTGAGAGAGAGGGACAACTGTGAAACATTTACTATTTTTTGGAAATTTATTTTATATAAAGTATACGTTCGACCGAGGATGGTCGAAGTTAAGGGAGGAAGAGTGTAATTTTATATATTTAAGTGTGCTATTTTAACAGCGTCATCTCTTATGGCCCTGTGGAGACATTGCACCTGCTTACCGACCGATCGCTTCTTGCGCGTGCACTGTTGCCGGTTAGGTAGTGACGCGCAGGAAGCGGGAGTCGGGAGAGTCGTCGGTTAGCCTTGACTGCAGGAGGTTGTTCCTCCTCCAGCCAGATCTTTCTCTCTCTCCATCTCGTGTGGAATCAATAGTTATTTAGCGAAGAGAGTCTTTCCATTCGTCGCCCGTCTATTTCCATACATTCGTCCAGCAACATCACAGCTTCAACATCCAATCCTAATTTTCGGTATTACGTTTTCCAATCTCGGGATCCCGGGATCCCGGGATTTAACTGGATATCGGTTTTCGGTTTCATTCTGCGTTATACATTTTATACAATTTATAATACATCGTATTATAAATGATGTTATATCAGCATTAATTTTACTTATTCCTTGCAATATTTCAAATATGAAGCCTTTGTGGGACCGCCTGGAAAAAATAAAATTCAAGAAATATTTCATAGAATTTCGCTATTTTTAAATAATTTGGGACCAAATTTTATTGCAAATAATCAATTTTGATAATTGGTTCCTTCCTCGGGCCATCTATATCGAAACAGATTCCCTCGAGAGCAGATTTGATCTTAAAAAAATAAAAAAAAAGTCATATGAAACTAGGTCAAGCAAATAGGGAGGGTTTTCAAGTACTGGGATTTTATCTCACCTAAAAATTGTTTCACTGAAAGAGCTAAACATTGCGTTATCCTGATAAGGGATGAAAATATTTCTGTACATCTGCGTCTTATTTATTTAAAAATTTTACTCTAAATTCATCAAAACTTTATGTAGAAGACAATTTGCATGGTTGTAAATTTGCTTCAAATAATCTGGGACATTATTTATAAAATTTGCAGTACGTGATTGTATAAGATCAATGTCTCTCATTCATTTGGTCTGCTTCATATATAGCGTATGTCTTTTTTATTTTAAATTCAAACTTATTTTTTGTTTTAAATTATTACTTTTTTTTACAATCATTTAGCACATACGATGATGTTAAACCACAGCCCATAATTAAAAATATTGGTTGCCCGTAGTGATTAAATTTTGGCAACCTCCAATACTTATACTTGATTTAATGGCAAAATATAAAGTTAAAAAGTATAGTATCAGATAAAAAGTAAAATAATATATTTATTTTAATCGCATTTGCAAGTTCTTCATTTGGGTGATTGCTTTGAAAGATTATAGCACATTTAAAAATAAACAAAGCCAACATGATATGATATAAGGTAGTAAAAAAAGCCAATTTCTCTAGTATAAAAAAACGACGCATCAATCGAAAGATATTAATTCCAAAAGAAATACTATTGGATGGCAGACCTTAGTATTGGATTATTACGCGGAATACGCATCCCAGTATAATATGAGTGTTTTATAAGGTCTTCTAATTTTATTAAGGTCTCGTACTTCAATCCCTCATATTTTATTGCTATTTCTTGGAATGTAACGCCGCAATAGTACCTCATAAAATGGGTAATGTTTCAGTATCCAATCTCAAGACTTGATGGCATACGAGATGATGATGATCATCCAATTTGAGACCGTCTTACAATGTATCAACGCAGCGGATTCGTAAAAAAATGTATAAAACCGTCAAAAATTTACACATCTCGAATTCGAATGTCGGTTCTTTTATGTCTGGACAAGTTAAAATATATAACCCGTGTATAAAATTTTCGTAATAATTCGGGAATGCTTCGTTTTTTTATGGAGGGTCTGATCATATTTAATGATGTGCGATTGCGATCGTTTGCATATATCACATGGAAAATGAACGGATTTAACACATTATTTTTAAGCCGAACCATAGAATTGTTTGAAGGATAATTTGGAATTGAAGGCATACATTGTATGAAGACGTAAAATTATTTTCTTTATCGGAATCATATTCGTTTTCGAACGTACGTGGATTCATTGGCCTTACACATGTAATGTTACCCATTTCCTTTCCATTTTAAGGTTTTCGCTGTTCCGTGGAATTTTAAGTAGAAAGTAGCAAAGTTATCATTATTTTTAAACTATATTTTAATTATGAATGCAAATCCAATCTCTCAGAAGTAACCTTGCATGGTTCTGTTAATCGCTTCAGTGTTTACCTTTTCAGCTTCAGAAAATCAGGGTAAAAAAGGATCGAAACATTTGTTTGGATTTATTAATACTTTCTCTGCATATTTGTTGAAAAAGGGATTTTTTCTACTTTAACTTTGCGTCTTTGTTTAAAAGAAAACAAATAATTATGCGTTGCGTAACAGAGGATGCTATTTATCGTCTCTTTTCTTTAGTAACAGGATCAAGAAGCTTTTTATCCAATTGAATAAATATATTTCTAATAAAGAGAACTATTTAGATAAATAACATAATCCATTTATATTTTTATATTATATATACACCCATCCCTCGCTTAACAAAATTCCGGGTTATATTTGAATCCCACTTGTAGTTAAGTAGAGAAGTGGCTGTTGGTAGTTTGATATGAAGGTTGTTTATTTCAGTTCCTTTAAAAGATCGTGATTTTTTTTGCTTTCCTAAACACCAAATTTTACGAGCTCCTGATGTTTTTCCGCAACACATGACAGTTTTCCTTTCTTTGGACAATTTATATCTAGGAACGGACTTTTTTCTCATTGAAGTCAGGGTTTTTGTGGAAAGTAATTTCAGTAAAGCTCTGTCTTATCGCTTTTATAGATTTGATCGAGTTGCAATTTTTTCTTTGTAAATATTCTCAAAATTCGATGCAGAATTCATCAGCTGTTTCAATACAGGAACAAAGTAGTCGAATTCCGTGTCCTTGCTTGAATTTAGTTAACCAGCCATACGAAACATTAAAGATGTCTTCTAATTCTAATTTCCGCAAACCGGATAATCCACACCCGAATAATCAATACAGTGTAATATAAACCCTTTAAATAATTTTGTACTGGTATGATCATTTAGATCAATTTATCATAATAAAACATATATAGGAATTTCTATTGAAATCTAGGAAAAAATTATGGAACCAAATAAAATATATAATGAATTTAGGGAAATAGATTCAAAATATTTGCTCATAAATTCATTCATAAGTCCTCATAAATAAATCAATTGACTATTAAGTATACGCTAGAAAAATATTATTTGTATTAAGCTAGTTTTATAGTTAATATCAGGATAAATTTGATCAACTGAATAAAATACCTATAGTTATATTCAAAGAAATTAACTTCCTTGTCATGTACGATAAGTGTTTTACGACTGCAATCCAACTTTTTAGATTCTAAAATTTTAAAGACTGATTTAGGACATTTTTATCATAAGATTGTCCTCTAAATTTTATAATAATGCCTATTAGGAATTGGTTAAAGAGCTTTTAGAAAGCTTTTGGCATTTTTATTAAAAAAATGACCACATTCTTGTAAAAATAAAAAGCAATAACCAACAGGAACATTTATTGCTCATGTATGTATATTTATATAATAATAAAATTATGCATTTTTTATTCAATTATAAAAGTTCGATTAGAATTCTATGCAACTAGTTGCAACTATAATATTTTATATAATTAATAAATGAAGAATACAGGATAACGTTCAATTTGAGAGAATAAGATCTTAATTTAATGGAGATAGATTAATTATTCACATTGCATACAGATTTATTGCTTTAACAAGGGAAAAAGCTATTGCTTCCTAGAGGAGTAAAAGAAGAAATGTTGGTTCAAAAGAGTGTAAAAATAATGCTTCGTTGGTGGAAGATTTTAAAGAAAACGCCATAAAATTACCCTTTATATTCAACCATCATTAAAAACACTCAATTTTGGTTGCAACATAAAAAAAAGCCAAAAGTATCATCGACATCGATTTCCTCAAGCACTTTACGACCATTAAGCTGAGGAAAAATTCATGCGGCGATGCAACGCTGATTCCCCAGAAGCTAATTCTGCGAAAGCGGAAAAAAAAACTTCATCCAGCCGAGATACCTGCCAATGTTCCGGGAAGTTGTTGAAGAAAAGGGAGGAAAAGTTCATGAGGAAAATCTTAATTGGGTTGCTAAAATTTGCCGACGCACACAGCTTTCCTCGCCTGCATGCATAGTTTACCAGCGAGCTTTTAATATGAGAATCCCATTTCCGCTTTGGAAATACAAACTTCGGGATATTTCGATGCGAGCGGTTGATTAAATTATTCCAAATTAAAAATTAAAATTTTCGTATGAATTAGTGCCAAGTGCGACGCCTGCAGGAGTGCATAATTTTCTTGTTCGCCAAAAAATGTGAAAGCACATCTACATATTTCGCCACTGGAAAATTTGCACTGGCAATAGACATGACAAAAGTTTCGCCGTTAGCATTTCCTTTACTTTTATTTTCGAAAGCTTAAACGCTAAAAGAGTTGTTCAAACTATCGTTATACGAGTTAGCCGTCGTGTATATTTATTCGCCGTTTAGACAATTAACGTTTTCGGATATTTTTAGCGCTGAAACTTCATTTTAAGTCGCAGCAATAGAAACAATAATAACCATTAAACGTTGTTCACCAAACTTGTAATAGTAAAGCGAAAATAAAAATTTTGCAGACTAAAAGAAAATTACATTGCAATGGAAGTTTTAACGACTGATTTTTTTTATCTTTATATGATCTTCATGTTTAGATGTAATACACTCAATAGGTTCGTAGGATTTTATTTTCACTCTAAATTCTTTTCTCTTTGAACGATCCTTCTAATAATTTTAAAAAATGAGCTTTTACTTGAATAGTCATATTCTCTTTCAAAAAATAAAATTTTACATTCATATGAAGCATTCATTGGTTCTTTTATAAAATAATAGAGAATCTTTATCATATGTCATATTTTGAGCAAAATTGCATAAGCTTACTGTAAATATTAATATTATATAATAATATAATAATATTTGCTTAATTATGCAAAATACCTTTAACTCTTTATAGACCGTCAACACATATGCTGGGTTTTTGTGAAAACTTTACCCGATATCCATACGTAATTTTAGCTTGTTTTTTAAACAAACAATCATAATGAGTTAATTGAATGATGAAGCTTTAATTTTTTTTATATCACTCAAATCAATAGAAGTACATTTTCCATATATCTCAAATGATTTTTTATGTATGAATACTAAGTAAAAACTTCATGCTAAAACAAGCTTTTCGCATTCGAAATAATTAATACATTTTATAATTGTCATGAAGAATCTTCAGAACGTTTTTATGGATAATTCCAATTGTTGATAGCGAAGGTTAGTTCCTGAACTTTTGTAATAAAGGTACATATTGTAAGCTAAATTATGTTTAAAAGTGACTACATGTGATCATATTCTACTTAAAATTCCTATTTTAATAATTTCATCCTAATATAATAATTTGATGTAATAGAATACTGTCACATTCATAAAAAGATCTCCTATAGAGATCGACTACGTCTGATATTATAATTATAACTATTTGGAAAATAATTTCATTTGCGTCTATGATTTGAATACAATGAGCCCTTTTCTTCTCCGGTCGTCAGGTCAATTGTTTGATTAATGATCAAAACAAAGCATTCTTAGAATCTTTTGCCCTGCATTTGACTTCCGAATACGTCCTAGTAAGCAGCAATATTTCAAAAACTGCATGACTTATTACAGCCCAACTTTCGGTATGTATGATACGAGAATAAAAATAAATTCACATCAAAAAGTCAATCCATTCGTGAGAAAATGACCCATACGCTATATATATCACGGTCAATCATCCGAATAATGGCGATACGTTTCGGCCGGTTCGTTACGTTTGTTCAGTATTTTTGCTTACCTCGTTGAATGCAAAACTAATGGCGCACTCAGGTTTCGCTATTTTTTCCTGCCAAAGACATTTTTCTTCGGCAGAATGAAAAAAAAACAATGTATTGGCAGTGGGCGCATTTCACCCCCTAAAAGCATGAGCCAGCGATACAGCACGAATTCACTTAACTAAATGACCTCACTTATAAGTCCATATTTTCCCTATATTCCTTCGTCTAATTTCCCACATTCTATACAGAGAGTATATCGATAGGTTTTTCCCGCCGAGTGGTTTTTCCACGATAGCAGCCTATTTATTCTTTATATCGAACATTTTCCACTTACTCGGTGTATATATAGCGTTGTCTTATTATACCGGCATATTTGTTTGGCCTGAATCTTGGGAGGAAAGCATCTTATATGTAATTTGCTCATTCCATTAAACGGTTGGTTACCCGCAATGATCCCCGGTGAGATGGGAAAAGTCATATAACCACTTACGCTTCTTCTTTGTGGATGGCATTCGATAAATGAGATTTTTTTCAATCATATTTTTTTCGTAGGCAAGAAAAAGAAATTAAATTTTGTTGGTCTTATCCGTAGCAGTCCTGCTCTTTAATCTCTAGCTCTCTTCATCTCTTGTTATTTACCATAATGTCAAAGAGATTTTTGTTTTATTGGTTCATTTTGTGTTTTTGTTTGTATTATAATACATTATCATAAAAGATTATCCAGAAGATATAGAATAGACTGAAAAGTAAGTTATTTTTAATATATAGTACAAACTAGCTGGTACCCGGCGCGTTGCTGCCACAGAAGAAATAGTTCTAAAAATACCATTTGAAATTTGAAAAAGTTATCTTGTTTAATTAGCAATGATATAAATAATGACATTTTTTCCGACAATGAATACATTTATTGATATTGAATGATATATAAAGAAAAAAATATTAAAAGCATAAATTTTGTTCACTTAATTATTCTGCTAAGTGCTTTAGGGTAGACAATAGTTTTGGCTTTTCCGTCTTTAACAAATACAAATAAATTTCTCGGCTGTCCAACGTAGATTTTCTAGATTCTTCCGCACACTTGAAGTGCCTTGTTGATGGTCATTGAGAATGCAAGTCCAACGGGGAGCTGCAGTCGTCTCTTATCAAATGGCACGTCGGTGGGAATGAGCATATCTTCTACTTTCGACTTTCCATTAAGAATATATAGTTGTCTCGATGATGATAGTGAGTCATGTTCCAATTTGTACGGTGGCACATCAGGAAGATCCGACGAATTTAAAAACTTGATTGGATAGTTAACAACTTGGTCTGCATTCATGGCGCTGTCAATCGATTTGTAGGTAACAGAATCGCTTGCAATTTTTTATTGTATTGTGTGGTTGATTTTATTGACGTCGGTGTTTTCTGTTGCCAAAATAGCATGTTCACAAAGCCAATAATGATTTTTATAATTATTAAAAATCTGCTGAAAAACTTTCTGAATGAGTAAATCGATGGATGGCACAACAACGCAAAAGTTCGATGGAGATGAAATAAACTTGGTAGCATCAACATGCACTTTTCCTTCACCAATGTTCAATAGTCGTTTTAAAAACGTGGCTGCCGACGCACCACGCTACAAATGTACACGCATATTTCTCTTTAATGTTAGTTTTCGCACGTCTCTCTAAAGATGCGATGCTTTGAGGCAAGAATCAGCTGGTTTCGATGAAAGCATCACTGGAAGAGGTTGTCGAAAGACGCCACATAATAAAATTAGAGCGCCACCAAACGGTTTTGCATTTGATCGTAAGTCTTTAAGAGTTCGATCAAGCATTGCATTCGTCCCAGATAATCCCCTTGCTAATTTTCAAAACTTTAGCTATGTCAGAAACTTTAGGAATGTTACATGTCAGAGCTTCCAATAAATGCATATTTAATGGCAATTTGAATGCCGAATGCGCTGTTTGTCTACCATCTAATAATGTTGCCGCAATACCTAATGAAGCAAGAGCTAAAGCAATTCTATTTTGAAATCGAATGTGAGCCAATAGTAAAGTGATGAGATACGTTTTTCCAGTACCGCCAGGCGCATCAAGGAAGAACAGATCATTTGTAATTGTATCGTAGGTCAATTTTTGTCCGCAAGCAAAAGTTGTTCGTTTGTTTCGACAAATGCATCCAAATCATTAGCATTGTACTGCTGTTCAAATGCAGAACGAATTCTTGTTGAATGAATTCTTTGATGTTGATGGTAAAGCAAATGTCTTCGATTTCGATCAGAGCTTGATTGAAAATATTGTCCGAAAACTCAATTGAATTGTCATTGCTAACGGTGTGTAAAATGTCTTCTCTCAAATCCTCTCTGAATTTTTACCACAAATCTTTCGGGTTGGATGACGGACATGTGGTTAAAATGATGGCGAGTAATGTTCTAATTTCCGTTCGACCTTTCTCAATGAAGTATGACATTTGACATTAACCAACAGCATTCTTAAATAGTAACACTCGGCTTTATTTGGATGTAATGTGTAAATAGGGCCCAATGCATCAGATGAATACAGATTTCGATAGCCTTCATCACGCATCCCTTGCTTACGTCGTTGAAAATTCTCGGATGTAGTATTTCATGTATAATAGTTAGGAACTTGTGCGTACAATAATGTCTCTGCAAATACATCTTCTTCACACAGCGCAAGTGTTGGTTCAGCAGCAACATTTCTTGCAGTGTCTGCCTTTGTCCATTTTCGAGATGAACACTGAGATGAACAACATTCGGATTGCTTCTGTGAATTAGGAAGCTCAAAATAGGCCAAAGAGCCTCGTCACTGCTGATATATCGACCTGTTTGAAATTGAGTTTGAACTCGATCGTTGCGCGCATCAAGTCTTTCAATACTGACTACTGCCATATCACTGCCTATTTGCATGTACAATTTGCACGACAATATCCGACGTTGGTATGAGCTTTGAATGTTTTCGATGAAAAAGAAGATCCATATATTGTTGATTTCAACGTCAACATATTGTTATTAAATAAAATAATTATTCATTTGTTTCTTGTTTTTATTTTTTAAATTAAATTTACATTCAAATCTGGTTAGGTTAGGTTTGTTTGTTTTCATTGTGTCGAAATGAAGGCGTTTTCAATTTACCAATAAATTTGCCCCCCATTAACAGGATTTGACCATTATCCATTTTACACTGGGATGCAAACTGTAATCGTAACGAATATCATATTGAAATGCAGCAATATTCAAATGAACATGTACTTTCGATTGTCGTCGCACGTTGGTCGTCTGATTTTGATCGGATAGCACTCAAACGTACTTTTTCGATTGTTACGTACGTGAATAAGCGATGAATGAAATGAAGCATTTTAAAAGTGCTTGCGATAAATAATTTGGATATAATTTGACTCACGCCGATGGATAACCTGCAAATGACATTGACGTTTGACGTATGTGTTGTATGTGACGACGACACGACGCCTCCTACTGCAACTTGTAGGTACTATATACCTATAGCCTTAGCAACGCATAATCTCAAACACGTCAGAATCAACAACTTTCACACATTAAGTTTTGAATTAAAAATCTACTGTAAGTTAATTGTACTATGCCTATGTCACCCCCTGAATCCTTGGCAATAAGTGGACCAAGTTTTATCTCAATCCAATGAACGCGCATGTCAACGCATATCACTCGTACATAAAGGAAATTAGTCGATTCATTTTTATATATTAGATAACAAACTTTTGGTAAACAAATACTAGACATAGATAGAAAGGTCTATTGAAAGTTCTGAGATATATGTACATATTGCTTATTTTGAAAAAAAATTCAATATAAGCAATTTGTTTGAATATTTGAATAATCTGAATGATTTGAAAACAAAGTATTTAATCAGTTATTGTAGATAGAACTATTGAAGTTCTAAAAAAATACGAATTATTGATATAATGTTTTTAATATCTTTTAAAAATCTAAGTTAAGGAAGATATGTGTATTTAAGCTAAGAAATACAAATAACCATAAAAACGCTTGTCAGTTCGCTTTATGGGTGAGGGTAATTACTTCTATAAGTGTATTAACTTCCAAGTCATCCATCTTCGTCAGCTCCATTGCGATGAGTTCTTTGTTCCATTATCAATGACACAGAAACAATAAATGTACAAGTTTCTCTTGTACAATAATTAAATTTCGCTGAATTTAGCAAAAGCCGTGACGCGTTCTCCCATCCATTGAATTGATTTTGATCCCGAAATAGCAATAAAGCTGTAAATCATGCCACACACTTAAATAGTTTTACATTGTTGTAAAGTATGATCAATAATATGATGGTGTTGATCTTGGATTCCAATTTTAAAGGTTTGGATTCAAATTCAGTGACTGACAGTGATTGTGAAAATAGAAATCAATGTACCGAAAAATTGAAGGCATTGAAAGTATTAATATTTCAAATCGATTGTCTTGATTTAAATTAATTTTGATTTTCTGGATATCAAAAAGTTAATACTGAGTTTAATTCAAACAATTCTATCATAATTTATCCATTTTTGGAATAGAATGAGACACAATCCAATAAAAAAATTCTCTTCTTCTTCTCTTCTAATAGTAGTAGTTATTGATTCGGAAAATCTTTTATTTAAATTTTTTGTAATAATTATCTCAAAAGTATTTAAACTTGATTGGAATATTTTAAAATGGTTGGTACATTGCCACATATGGGATTTTATCCAGTGTCAAGGGGTCAATACGTGCCACATTTACAGTAAGCTTCACCTCCACCTCTCCTGTATAAATAAATAAACTGGTCCAGGATCTCGTAAGCGATCCACAGTCGTCAGGTATCATTCGTCGCTGACGAACCGCACGTATTCCATTTCCATGTGCATGTCGATACATTTTTGATTCACATTCAGCATCGGTGCATTATTGATACATTCCTTTTCCAACTGGTCGGGTTCCAAATCTCAAAAGGCTTAGCTGGGTAACCGCTTCACACGATCTGATTTCATACCACTTTTGTTGCCCATTCGACTTTTTGCTCAGAGTCCTCGTATTGTGGTTGTGTAAAAAAGTCCACCAGCTCGTATGAATTTTCACATGGATGAATAGCGACCTTGTTTTACAGCCAGCTCGTATTTCTTTATAGCTGAAAAATTTGCATTCATAAAATGCGATGTGCGAATATGATACGACTTTTTCATATAATTGAACATCAAACCGTTCCGGGGTGAAGATCCTGCAAATTCGCATAAATATTCTGTGTTTTATTTCGGCTCGAATTTCCTTTTATGATTTATAAGCTCTTCATTCAGCACATTGACTTAAGCCAAACAAGAAGCTTCTCAAATGCCCAAAGCTAACTGCATAAGTGTAGAGCTTAAGCGTATTTGGGAAAGTTTTCAGTGCAGGCTTTGCAACTAATAAATGTAACTCCTACGTATACATTTAATTACGCTCTACGCAAATTTATTGTTTTATCAAAGCTGTAACCTAATTATATAAATGAATCATTTTGAATTAATTCAACGTCAGTGCATTTCAATTCATTATAAAGGAAGACTCTTTACGAAATTTAGTCAACAAATTAATTTAATCCAGGTCATATTCAGAAGCGGGTAGTATAATACTTGCCCTCGAGGGTGAATGTCATAGACGTTCTATCTCATATAGAGGATATACAAAGAATGCTGAGATGGAATTAAATAGCGTTATATAAGCCTTCCTTCTGAAATAATTATAAAATTCAACGTTTCAATATGAGAAAATCTAATTAAGACTTTAACTAAAATTTAATTCATAAAAAAATCAATTTTATATTAGGTATTGGCAGGATATGTATCTTCATTGATATATCGAGCAATGAAAATTAAAATATTCAAATTATATTTCAAGATTTAGTGTAATTTTCCGGTTACTTTACTATTACTAAAATATATTTTAATTTGAAAATATCGATCAAACTGAATGCATCCCAATTATTGCATTTTGCCTATGTATTTAAATAAACGTGTTTGTGCATTCTCATACATTTTATAAATTGGATGTTTGTTGGAATTATAGACGATGATAAGTCAAATGTGTCGACTGATGCTAGAAGTAGAAGTCACTGTTATGATTATGAAAATGGATATTGGTGTTCCCAGAGAACCCTAAATTATAACTTTATCAAATGATTCAAAGAATGATATTGACGATATAGATTTGGCGGAAAATCATTTATCAAGATTCAATGAAACATTTCGTGGAATCCTGGTGAAAAAAGATCCTGCAAATTCTGAAAATATCGAGCAAATAGCGTATTTATACAGGATGTTTTGTAAATTGATTGACAATTTTTTTGGGGGATTATGGGGGTCTTTGCTATGTTTTACACATATCCTATGTCATAAATGTCAGTGTGGTCGAAATAGCTTATTTTTTCAAAATTTTGAAAAAATGCATAACTAGCTCCGCGGACCCCTGGGGATCCGCGAAGCTATTTTCAGGGGTTCACGGAGACATAAAAAAACATTTATCATCTGTAGTTGGACAAGATATTTTCGGGATATTTTTACGCCGATATTTTTTATTTTATAATACGTCTAGATAGGATTTCTTTCTCGCACAAATGTACATTTTTAATGAAACGAATACAGTTCTTTATGGCTTTAAATTGTTGCTCGAAACGCAGTAAAAGATAAATGTATTTTAGATTAAATGTAATATCGTATAGAAGTTGTTTATAGTAGCGATTTTTGTGCGATCATCAAAAGGCACCGTTGTATTGCATTGAATGGGACGATAAATTAGAGAGATGGGGATGCGAGCTGAACATTTTAAATTGGGTTATTTTCCCTGACGTCGTATCTCGACCATCTCCCACACCGGAGGGGGGTCGTAATATTTTTACAGTCATTTTTATATTTCCTCCGACGTCAATTTGCGAAGAACAAGACAAAAGTTTATGACACTCAAAAATATTTCTCGGAGGGATACACGTCGCGTTATAAGAGGGATGGGGCTGCAATCTGTCTAATACATTGTATCAATAAAATGTCGTATCACTTCCACTGTGCCTATTACATGAATTTTATTCACTCGTACGGCAAAGAAGCTGCCATTTATGCGTATCTTCTTGTATCGCAGTCAAGCACAAAGGACTCCGCGAGCATTTGCGACTTTGTTGTCTGCCAATCGATTCGGATTCGATAGGCCGAGTTATTTGAAGCGAAAACTTATCTGCTGGTTTATGGATCATAAACTCATAAAATGACTGTTTTCAATATCACCGATTGTACAACATATCGTATATTTGCGATTGGGGGAGGAAAAGGAACGCGTTCGGATGGATTTTTATGATACAATTTTGCTATAATTTACCTTTAATAGTCCGGTATACATTATTAATACATATTTAATGAAGTGTACTTGATCAATCGCATAGACAGTGTTTATGGAAGTTTGAAGAAAATAACGAAAAAGTCTTTAGCGTCGAAGAGTCTTACGTCTTGGAGTTCGAAACGGAAATAAGGACGAAGTGATGTTTTCACAGCAATGTTTTTTAAAGAACCTATCGAAAAGTCTTTCAGGCTATTACACGTTATGCTCCCATAAAAGCATTTTTCCAGATAAACTTCCCTCTGAATGCTTTTAATTTTTATTTTTACAAAGAGTAACGATAAAAAATGTACTGTCCATATTTATGCAATATCATCATTGTTCAGACAAAAAATTAATATAATATTTTCATCCCTCTGAATTCATTTGCTTCCAATGATTTTCTTTCAGCTAGTAGTTTCAATAAAGCAAAACCGCAGAAGGGTAGCCGACAAAGGCTGAAACGAAGAGTCAGCCAGAAACTAATATCTCAGATATGTAGACAGGCCGGTGCTTTCGCAATAATGCAACATGCAGAGAGTTGCCATGTGTTGCTGGTGTGAAGAATGCAAGTTCACGCATACTTAACATCAACGCCTAAACAATTTACTTACTTTAAGAATGCGCATGCGTTATACATATATCTCCATTATATCAATATTTAAAAAAAAAATACAATTTTATTTAACACTAATTTTTTTCATATATGACGTTTCGGCTGTAAAAATATCAATATAAGAGAAAAAAATATTTTTCTTATTTAATGATTTATAAAAAAGACCTTAATCTTTTGATTATATATCTTAATCATATTTGATAAATCAAAATGTATTTGAATGTTTCACCCAAATAAAAGACAGACATGCATTCAATTTTAGATAAAACAATAATCTTCATTGTGAAAGTATTAAATTTGCATGTTGATGGAAATATCCTAATATTTTTTCAAATGTTCGACGAATACAATACGCGTTAAATATTGAAATTATACATTGGTCTAAGGGTTGGATTATAAACGTAGCTTATAATGGTATATTATTTTCCCTTGTTGTAAAAAAACATTACTATTTATACAAATGTGTTTTATAAAACCGTGTTATTATGAGGCCCGACTGTATTTGGATTCAGGAGGGTTATTGGGAGATAATGTGCTGAAAATTAGGTATTCACTTTAAATAATATCCATATATTTAGTAAAAGCGAATTTGATTTATGGATCGATTAAATGAAGTAGAATAGTTTAAAGAACAGCAGACAAACATACAGAAAATTTAAACATAAGTAATTTATAATTCACACATTTACATTTACATAAATAATGACGATTATATTATTTATATAATATTTAACTTTTATGCTTACATAATTAAACATCTCTTATTAAACTAAAATCCAAATTATTATAATACAATTTTATTTTGCTAAGTATTTATTTTGTAATAGATTTAGTACAGTTTGTAGAAAATATCTATTAGAATAATGTGAAATTTAGTATAAAATGTGCAATTAATTCTGTTAAAATAATTAGTCGCAATATTAGTCCCGGAAGAGCAATCCGAATTTAGGCCACCCTTAAATATTTTTAGTATGTTTACACCCACTGCGAACTGCAAAACGTCACGCGGAGTTATAAATTTAGACTTCAGGAGCATATAAAAATATTTTAAGCACTGAGTCAAAATAAACAGTTTTAAATAGAGCTGGTTTTCAGGGGAACCGATTATAGCATTTATATTTAATCTATGTTTTTACTCATCTCGTTGCTAACATGATTTCTAAATTATTAACGATTGCTTGTATATTTCGTGGAATTCAAAATTATTGGCAAATAATTTACCTAGAAAAAATTGCTTGTATTTTCATAAAGATTTAAGAGAATGAGGGAGTATTTTAGGGAGTATTTCTCAGAATCGCCTTTGTACGCACAATTGGGTGTCCTCAAATTACACTTGCAAAGTCAAGCTGCCTCTGAAAAACCTTAAATATTTACTATTTTATTATTTTATTCAACACAACCATAAAAATGCTTAGTGTTTAAATAAAAAAATTACATTTTTAATATAAACCTGAGGATATTCCATTATACTTTATCTACCTGTAGGTAGAAATGCAAAGACATTTTGCTACCTTAGAGTTCTAATTTTCATCTAGTTTCGCTAGTAGCCTCAAAATAAATATAAATTTATACAATTATAATTTTTATACAATTATTATGAAAAGATCCAATTTTTTTTTAAGAAAAGAAAATAAATATTTTTATAGTATGAATATTTTGAATACTTCAATTTGTACATTCACACTAGGGGTTGTCGGTTTCCAAAACCCGTTTTTTAGGCAAAAATTGTGACCTTCGAAAACCGGTTATTTATCCCGAAAATCCGGTTTTGAATATTAAAGTTATATTTTCATTATCTAAGAATTTTGGATGAAAATTTTTGAATCGTTCACTTGACCTCACGTTCTTGTGCACTTAGCGTAACGAAACGTTGGTTTAGGTAAGAAAACGCTCTTTTCGGAAGATAATTTTGAACCTTTCTCGGAATTAATCTTTATGTTTAAAATAGGCAGCAAAATTCAAAACATATATCGAAATGTATGTTTGCACTTGTTTAAAATTGTATTTCAAGTATATTGTTTATATTTACGTGTAGATATTACTGAATATGGTGTGCTATTGACAGTGCTTATTTATTTAATGTACAAGCTTCATACACGCTGCGACGGTTCTGACAGATAAGTAGATATGTACGGATGATAAATGGTGGATATACAAATATAGCATCAATGTTTATGATGATTTATAGTTAGCTCACTACTCAAAGAGTTAAAAAGGATGTATCCTAATCTCGAGGCAGAAATACATTTTTAAGAGGAGCATGTAGAAATAGTTGAAGAAAAATCTGTGTAATGCTTTATAACATCAATCATTTTAATACAACCATTACTTTAATTTTATTTTTCTTAAAACCGAAAACCGGTGGAAACCGGTTTCGTTCTAAAAACAAAAACCGAAAATCGGTTTTGAAGAATGTCGGTTTTATATATGAATCAATTCGCACTATTAAAAAAAACCAAGAGAATTGAGCGCTAAAGCTGCGTTTTTGTTATTTTTTTTAATGTATTTATAAAATTTGATTTAACATATTTTCGTATCCATAATTTATTACGCCTGGTTTTTCATTTTTTTTGAGATGCACCTTATTGAGTTTGACATTCACTTTTTGTTATTATGTTAGATTGGTGTTAAGGCGCAGAATAGTGGAAGATGATCAGAAATTATAAAAGACTTTAAATAAATGACATCGATTATAAAATACTAACTTAACATCGATAAGCTTTTTTCTCAAACATTGTCAGCTCAAAGACAAGAAGGAGATATCTTCAATTAAAAACTTCTTATGGGAAAGAAAACAACACTATAAAAGAATTAAAAT
Source organism: Stenopsyche tienmushanensis (assembly GCA_008973525.1). Lineage (NCBI taxonomy): Eukaryota > Metazoa > Arthropoda > Insecta > Trichoptera > Stenopsychidae > Stenopsyche > Stenopsyche tienmushanensis. The sequence continues at coordinate 1,240,568 of WACJ01000552.1, forward strand.
ATATTATTATTTTTTCATTCATAGATTGTATCACTTGTATAAAACAATGGTCACCTAACACTCGCGGGTCGGATCCAATGATTTTTATCCGGTCTTTGGTTTTTTTTAATATTAAAATATGCATAATTTTATTTTTTTAAGCTTTTATTATAGGAATTATTAAAATAAAAACAAAAACTTAGTTGTTTATTGGCTAGTGTTTTCAACGTTTTGAATACCTAATAGGTATGTTAATCAATATGATGATTGGTTATTGAGTAGTAACACATCGTTTAATTATTGTGGTTGCTTAACCTGTTAAGCGGGCGGGACGTATATATACGTCCAACGTAAACTGTAACGAAATTGGTTAGGACGTATATATACGTCCAACGTAAACTGTAACGAAATTGGTTAGGACGTATATATACGTCATAACAAAAATGTGCGCGCCCACTGTGTTTTGCGTTATTGAAAAAGAGCTTCCCCGCTTAACAGGTTAAAGTAGAGAAGTATTAATTTTTCTCTTTAAATATAGAGTTTTTGATGGATTTTAATCGTAAATTTACAAAAATCGTAGAACGACGAATTAAAGACGATATACATACCGTGTAAAAGCGAAATCGAGTGTTTCAAAAGATGAGCATAAAATTCTTAAACCCCTTGAATTATGCGGTGGTTCAAATATTTTTGAAGTCTCCTGAATTTTTGAGGCGCACGATTTCTACGCTTATAGGTAAATCCGCCACTGGACATAATATAAATCAAAATAATATGTTATGAGCATATTAAGCCCGTTAAGTATTCCGAATGAGTTGTGCTTTTAAAAAAGCTCAAATTTTATCAAATATGCCTCATATATTTTTTTTTTGGGAAGCGAAGTTTGCCGAAATTACGTCTCCAGGCGCCTCTGCTAAAAATTGAACGCTGATGTAATTCGCGAATTACGTGTCCACCAAAATGAATAATTCGCCTTACCCACCCTCTCGGGGGGTGGAATCGCTGAGCACGTGGGGTTCAGAAAGTTTGGGATGTATTTACGTGACGTCACCGAAGTTGGGTCCGTCACGGCAGAGGACGCTAATAGGTTTTCCTGATGAGGCGTCGTGTGATGTGCATCGTCATTTTCCAGGCTCGCATGTGGGTCGGCGCCCAGACGGTGGAAGTGCGGCTCTGGGCGGCTCCGGGCGGGGGCCTTTAGGGCGGGGGCGCTGCAGCCGCCCAGTGCCACTCAGCCGCGCCGCCCGCCGCACGCGCCGCGCCATGCCGACACCGCACCTGACGACACATTCTAAATTACCCCATAGTCACACGTAGCATTCGACAATATCAACACTTAACCCCCCGATTCTTTTTATTCATACTTCCTAACGATAATAATATTTTACAAAATATGCAACCTAAAGAATACAAAATATAAATAAATAAATAATTTATAAAGTTAACCGTTAAATGAAAACAAGTGGCTTATATCTGTCGTGTGTCGATGTTCGTGTTTTTGATTTCCGATAAAGCGTTTTCATTTCGATAGTTTTCGAGTTTGTTGTCTCATTTGTATTTGATAATACCGGTTTTGATGTTGTGCTTCTACGAACATTCAGAGTGAAATATATCTCAGATCTACGTATTTAAATATAAAATCCATATCCTTTGTATATATTGAAAAAATATACAAATTTGCGTTGCCTTAAAATTATTGAAAAGAGAGTGAAATATATTTTGACAACAAATTAATAAAATATTACGTCCGCGATGTCCTTATAACGATGACTTAAGTCCGGTTAATAACATAATAAATACACGTGACCTTACTGACTTTTTGAAAAATTGGTGTTTTTGTGTGCATTTGATGAAGTGGTTTTTGTGTTCCGTAGTTGGTTTTTTCGGACTCGGGTCCGGGTTCACACAGTTTTTTTTTAAATCAACGGTCAAGACAAAAACTGCTCGAATGTTGCTCACAAGTATAGCACCACCGCTAGGTAATGTTTAATAATTAAGCTCGAAAGCACCGAGAGAAATTTTTAAAAAGCGACCATCTGTTAATATCAAATCAACCCTTAAATAAAATAAAATTTATTATTTACAAATAAAAAATCAATTATACGTATCAAAATACGCAAACATATAAATTTGGCGTCTTCAATTTAAACCAACATATAGATATCAAAGCAACAGCCTGTTGCATTTCGGTACGTACATCACGCCAAAAAAATATTAATATTCCAAGCACAAATATACGTTTATCGCATTTAAATGATGAAAATAAACGATTCAATCGATTTTTTACAAATCAAAAGGCGTACGGTCAATCAATCGATCGATCGGCTTAAGGGTTGAAGTGATATTGAAAGGGTGAAGCCATAGATTCCGTGTCGTTTTAAATCTGTCCCGAATGATGTCATTAATTAACGCTCCGGTCGAACAAATAGAAATAAATTAAATTGGTTGTTTATGGCCGTTCGCACATACGAGCAATGCGTATTGAAACATTCAGTTTGTGGGCTTAATTGTATTTTATTTTCATCGGTTTATTTATAATATAATCAATTATTGTTGATTGTCACTTTATTGAGGTTCGACAAAGTTCTTTATTGGTTGAGCTTGATTAAAATTGATTGTTATATTGCGAAACCCATTTCGGCTTGTCAACGAATGCCCTCGTAATTATTCGTCGATATTCCGAATAAATTCATCGTGGAATGGAACAGATTAATTATAATAAATTTATGAATTTAATAAGAACGATCTTGAATATAAGGATGAATTAATTTAGATAAATCCAGGCTGTCCTTATTACTTTTTTATAAATTCAATTTTATCCTATTCTGCTTGTTGTAAGCACATGATAAATTATCTCAACCGCTCTATTTTTAACAACCCTTATTTTACAGCGTAAAATGTAAAGCATCAGGATAATATGCTTAGATTTATCTATATAAATAATGGTTTTAAAACAATCTTTCTTGATATTTTCCATTAGTATTTAATGACAAAACAAGCTGATTTTGATTACAAATTATAAACTAATTAATGCGAGGCGCAATAATTGCATTCATACATTCATGGATTTATTCACATAATTGCTGTTAATTTATCCACAAATTATTTCATTAAGTAGGGTGGATTAAATGCATAATTAATTATGCCAACAAATATATAAATTCATAATATTTATTCGAAACTCAATAAAGAGCAACTTGGTGTGCATGAAATCGTTCCTATATCATAGGATACAATCTTTTGATAAAAATCGATACTTCGTCCGTGATGATTGTAATAAAGGGCGCATATTAAGTTTGATATTATGCTCAATTATAAAATCAGATTTAATTGTAGATGATTGTACGCGTTCGTCACGTAAATGCGGTTTAATCGAAAAATGCACGGAAAACAAGTTGCCCCTCCCCTTTGTCAAGGTTTGAATTTCAAGCTATTTCCGCACATAAAGAGATGCTTTCACACGGAACATAAAGAGTGGAAGATGTTTTTCGTCAGCCCTTTTTTCTACCCATTTAGGTCAAATGTAGTTTGAAATGCCAACGCCAGGCAGTGGGGCAACTTTTTAATTAAAGCCGATGAATGGGCGAGGGTTGCGTCACTTCTTGTCTAAAATATAAATATCAAATGATCCACGGTCTGGCAGTACCCATTGTCGGAGTTTTCATTGAGTGCTACTTAAGCACATTGTGTAAGACAATATTCGGGGGGGTGGAGACCCCATTGTTGCTGTAACATTCAGCGACTTCAAATGGTGCCATCAAAGGATTGTGTCGTACAAAGCGCCATCTCTAATAAGCGCCCGTTCTGTAATGACATTAGCCACCGACTTTGTGAAAATTATGACTCCTTGAAGGGCAAAGGGTTCACGCTTCCATGAAACTTGCTCGGGGAGTATGCAAGAACAGGAAACCCAGGGGATGATAACGCACTTCGAACGTAATGGGTGCTAAAATTGTGACTCTTATCTCAAATTATATTTTTCAACATATGGGAGATACAACGAAAGTATGTCCAAACCTTTTTTTAAAATATCATTTTGAGAAAATTCTGTAAAATAAATGATAACAAACGCAATACGCAAATTACATCTTCAACTCCTTAAAGTGCCATATTCAAAATTGGATAAGATATATCCTCCATAGGAGATTTCTCCGAAAATTAAATATTTTTGTAAAGGTTTTTTTTTATTATCTTCCACACATGATAAATATTATATATGATCAAATATTTAGTATTTTTTAATAATATAATAATTATTGTAATAAATCCACTCAATCTCAGATCAAATCATATCAGATCTATGAAATAAGAAAAAAATCAGAATATAGTAAATAACAATTCATGAATAAACTAATATACTAATAATTGGTATGTATTTATCATATGTTCCTTCAAATAAAAATGAATTTATTTACAATAGATCTGTCCAAATTTAATAGCATCTACCTCGAGTTATTTATTTTTAAATAAGGTTTCTTTGTATATAGTGTATTCTCATCCATTTTTCGCATTATCAATTCAGGGTTCGGCAAAAGCAAACATTGTTTACTTTAAATTTCCACGACATGAAGGTTTCAATGTAAACGTTTCCAAGCCTTTACATTATAAGGATCCAAAATGCTATATTATATCATATGTAAATTTGTAAATGTATTTATTTTAACATTGTTATTGCTGTAGCAAACAAACATAAAAATGTTTGAAAAGCTCTTAGTGCTGAGGCGTAATCGTTACAACGTATCATAATTCTACAGCTGGAAATTAATGTTAGTGTTCTGCGGTTCAAGCGATCTTCGTGAGTAAATAATTTAGTTGCCTATGGGGAAAAACCTTCGATATGGCACAATAAATGACTACACGAGAAACCTTTTAGACCACGAGGCGAAATTCCAATTGATCAAGATTCATTTCCATGTTGTTCATTTTCTTCTACAGCATCTCCATAACCTCGGGGTTAAGTCGACGGTGAAATCTAGACCGCGATTAACAACCCCCCCATACATCCATTAGTCGGGGCGCATAAAAGTGAACGATTCAACATTGGCGTGTCGTTAAATTTATTGTATGTGAAAAGCAAATTATAATATGATCAAAAATCATTTAATGCTGTTGTGTTTCTGAAAAGCGATCTATTTACCTAATATTTCTTAAATCGTATGACCAATTTAAGTCCAAATATACGATTGTAAAAGTAGCTTTCATAGCTTAAATATTTTTTGTATCAGGTATTGGCTACTACTAAGTGATTTATTTTAGATTTTATATAACTTATGCAAAATAACCTGTAGAAAATTTATAGCAAATATCTATGCAATAATTAATCATTTTAAATAGATAATTTAAAATATGATCATCAAAAATGATATTTTATTTTATTTATCATAGGGTATTGGGGAAAGTGGTACTTTTTATACATATATTCAAGTTTTGGACTTAAATCTGAATCTATATTAAAAGAGCCATTAATTATTCCAATACTATTAAATATTACTTCCACTTCTTAAAATGCCATATACATTATCAGACATAAGCGATTCCCATAGAAGATTTTTAAAGAAAACTGTTTAATTTATTTTTTCTAGGAAAGCATATGGTTAAGCTGTGTAAAAATGATTTGAATTAGAGTTTTAAATGACATTATAAAATTCAGTTTATTGTTACAAATTCAGTCAATTGTAATCATAGTTTACTTTAATAATAAAACTTTATCATCTTATTTATCGACAAGAATTCTTGAGTTTACATATACTATAATAATCAGATTAAAGTGGAAACAATAGGCTTTACAATAGAATAATAAAACACCAATATAAATATAAAAATTGCAATATTAGATAGTATTTTCACATAAGTCAAAAGCTTTTATTGTCTAATACATAACCTATCATATGGGGAGATTTCTAATAAATTTCGCCATATAAATATATTTATATATTGTATTTTTATTAAAATGACCTAAGACACAAGATTTGTTATAAGATTAAATACTTATATTGGTTAAAAAAATCATGCTTAAATTTGCTATTAATATACTGTTTATTTAGAATAAGATTATTTGAATTAAAAAATGAGTGATTCTCTAAGTTATCATGATTTAAAATACTATATGATTATTACCCCTGCACGACTTAATTAATTACTGCAGTATTTAATTTTCCAGATCCAGAAAACAGAGATAAACTTGTATCGAGACGACTGATCGCATATATTAATACATTCAATCTTATTAAAAAAATATGTTAACAAAAAAGGACATTGTTTGACAATATTTCTAAATATGCAAAAATCCTTCAAAATGATGAAATTATCTTTTAATCCTATTCATCAATTAAATAAGCATGTATTACTATTTTGACTTATATTTGATTTCATTATAATGATTTTAAATAAGTATGGATCATATAATATTTGCAATGTTGGTTTATATAATAGACTTGTAAGGCTATGACAAATGGTGAACATATTGTAGTCGTACTATTTTAGCAAAAATGAGTGTATCAAATGATTAATTATCGCCACTTTAATCGCTTCATATTCAACAACCACATTTTAATATCGTAGTTGTAATGAGACAATATTCGCTCAAGTGATTCTGTGAAAATTACTGGGAAACGAATGAGAATAAATATTATTTTTTTTATTTATAAATTAAAAAAAACAGGCGTTCTGTTTATATAAAAATGTAAATAAATATGTAAAAAATTTTTATATTAAAATATTAAATGCCCAAATGGAATCGTATTACGTAGATTTTCAAGCGTGGGATGAATTCCCAATTGAGAGCTTAAATAGGAAATTAATTAAATCTAATATTTCTTTAGAATATCGTATAAAATAAAGTTGCTGTAGCAAAAAGTAGTTTGAGTAGCTACTTTGCTTTACGACAATGTTTAAGGAAGGAAGTAAGTGAATGTCTAAATTCACATCCATTAGGAGCACGGGAGCCCGTGTTTTACTTTTATCCCAATACAGGGTTTATTTTACGTACACGTAGTACGGGCACACATGCCATGATCCGTTACTTGCGCATTGCTCATTAAAATTTCAAAAGTCTAAAATACACGAGACAAGAAGAAAATTAGTTTTAAATAATTCAGTGGGCGCACTTTTACATCAAAATTTTAATTCGAGTTACTTCAACATTTGCGGAATGTAAAAATTTATCCCCGCATAAAGCCGATATTGGACGGCAGAGGGGGGAGAATTTCTCTGTCAATGTAATATATTTTATTTAGCGAAACTGGTTTGTTGTGTAAACACGAATATAAAAGAGGGAAAAAGGAGTGAAAACCATTTTTCCATAACTCGATATACGAACGGCGTATTTTATGAACGTTTCATTAAGGGGATGATATCAATAAAATGATAGAAAAACAACTTGCATTCGAATAGGATGTTTTCCTAATAAAATCAAAGCAGTTTTGCAGTAATTTGGATACATAAATCCATGTTTTTTATGCTCATTTTGTTACTCAACATTGTACAATTGAATTATAATATAAAATATTTTTCTTATGTTATATTAAAATTTTGCATTTCAACGAACAATGTCACTTTGCCTTTATATGCTAATAATAACCTAAACAATTTGCAAGCTAGAATCGATATTTTGAATTGATTGAGGATTTTTTTACAAAAAAGTCTCACAGTTAAGCGGTTGGATTCGTAACTCAATCATCTTGGGTTCAAATTTACAGGAGGTGTGGCTGTCGATCAAATTTTTAAAAACATACATACGACATGAAAAATCATGACAAAATTATTTACAACGTTCATATATAGGGAATTACTAAGTGATCTCAATAAAAAAGATAACATACACCATTTGAAAATATTTAGATGTTTATACTGATTAAAAAATAATGATTTTTTTTTTTTGATAATTTGTTACAATTTTTGATTTACGTGTAAAATTTCCAAGGATTTAATAATATAATTACAGTTCAAATTCATTATTATTTTTGGACTATATTTTCAGTTATGGAATAGAAATTTGGGTTTTGATCTTTTTTTATTAAGGTTACAGAGGAAAAAATATACACCCTTTCGTCCAAAACAAGAAATTTATTAATATTTTCGATCGACTGCTGAGAAGATTTTTGGATTCAAAGATAAAATATTGGAGTAAATAGGAAGGATTTATTTTAACAAATGGCGCACATATCGCTGTCGTATTATTGCCAACTTAATACACGTTTCAAGACGAGTTAAATATTATTCAATTCGTTTGCTTTATAAACTCACCTAGAGCTATTTAAATACCGATTCAATGAATATTAGCAAAATATTAAGATATTTCATCTAGGATACATTGATATCGAGTATATACAAGATGTTTTGCACATGGACCGTAACATTTTTTGAGGTTAAAGGGTTTTTTGCTAAATTATTAGGATTGTCGAAATATAGCTACCTTTGTTTCGTAATTATCTTAAACACAGTAGTCTTTGAACATTTTCATCATATAAAAAGGAAGATCGGATATGTGTGTTTTTTAATGGTGCTAATTGATATAAGTTTTAAAAATAAATTAATAATTGATTCAAGTGATAAGTTTTGCAAATGTCAAAAAAATGTATTAAAAACAGTTGTATTTTAATTTTAGTTTGGCTTTCATTAACATTCACGTAAATTAAATGTACACAGATTATATACCTTCAAATCACAAAGGGGTTTTAAATATCATCCGAGTTGACTCTGTTTAGTTCAGAGTGCAGCAAAAGGAATTTTCAGTCGGCAAAGCAAAAGCCTGAAAAGCGTTCACGTTGCTGGAACTTGTTTTAAAAAAATGCATTTGAAATTCCATTGACTTTGAAATGCTGCAAAATTAATTGGAATCGTCAAAATGAATCGGTTCTTTGTAGAATAGATTTTATGATATCTATTTGTTTGAAAATTGATTGATAGATCGCAGAAAAACTTAGCAGTCTGTAAATTTCATGCAGAGTAAGCCTTTAGGTACGTGAAAAGCGGATTGGCTAGCTTGCTGAAAAATCGATGAGCGCAGGGAGATGTTGGGTGTTATTTTATTTATCGGGTTAAGGCTTTAGTCACGTTGGTGACACATTCATTCAATCATCGTGGCCGGGTGGGTTCTCTGAGTGGTGCTGATGAAGCGTGTCCGTCTGTGGGGGGTCAGGTGGACCCCGGCGGCCTTCTTGCTTCCGACTGAATTTCATTTGCACATCAATCAGGCGATACATCATACGGAGCCGCTCATAAGCGCATCAGTCGTTTTGTTTCGAAAGGCTTTGAGGCGATTCTATAAATATAAATGAGACGTTGCTTATAAATTCTGAGCACGAACGAGTATCTCTGATTCAGATAAAAATATGATTTATCAACCATAACAGAACGCTTATATTAAATTTTATTTTTAATACCTAAGGCTGTTTATTTGCTTCGATGAGCTTGGCTAGTGGAGATGTCCGCTTAATGTATTCCTTGCCAAATATTGATCGATTTAATGGCGCTCGAATATTCCGTTTGGCATTAGCAGGGCAATCACCAACAATGTGGCCCTTTGTGGAGAGAGCAGAGCCGGTGTGCAAATAGAGTGCCCGGGATGTTATCCAAAACTTTGCATCGAGCGGTGCATCCACTCTTTTGACTAATCAGCCTAATGCATAATCAAATTTGCGCATACGCGACACTGCCCGTTTTCACTGCAAACTCACCTTCTGCTCGCGTGGAACCACGCGTACGTGATGCCTTTGGGACCAGGGAATCCCAATTACCTGTGTTTTACTTTCGAATTTGATTCTCTTATGCATGCATATGTCTTGTAAAATAAAAAAAAATCTAAATTAATCATTTTTAAGCTCATTTACTTGGTTGAAGCTCACACAGGGCTAAAACATGACACATACACACGATATTACAGACACGCATTATCTCGCGCAGTATATTTTAAATATTTTGTTGCTTGTATTTCCGTGGGAACGCTTAAAAATAAAAAAATACAATTCATGTCAAAAATTGACTGTCAGACTAAAGCAAATTTTCAATGATTTAAAAACACTAATTGTTTACAATATTTTTTTAATCAATTAGATTTATTGAATTTTGACACAAAAATATTTTTAAACATCATTACACTTTATTTTCATTAACAAAAGATGCATTTACAATAGCAAATGTATTCATATACAGGCGAAAGATCACACAAATGCTGGGGTATTTACTACCTGGGCGAAACCATTACTCAGGGGTGGTGTTTGATCCTGTTAATAAAATATTGGCGGATATGAATATGGATATTGTTTCTGAAAGTGAATTAATGATTTTAAGATACTTACTTGATGTTCTGGCTCCAATGGAAAATTTTCGATACCCAACCAAATATGAGGCTATTTATTTGGCACAAAGTATTGTTGAGAGAATTCATCCAAATTTACAATCTAATGATGAATTTTTAAATAAATCACAGGACTCTGGTGTGGAAATTACACCTCTTTCAACTTCCGAATTGCATCATGAAATGCAACATTCAATTTGTCTCTCGCGGAAAATGAACAATTATGACAGTACGAATAGTCTGAAAAAATATTTGGATCAAAAAGGCCAGAAAAGTTGGATTTTGTTTAATATACTTCTAACAATAAAACCAACGTCAACAGCTACTGAACGAGTATTTTCAAAGGCAGGACAAATTAAAACTGAATTAAGAACAATTTAAAATATGCAACATTCAATGCGCTGTTATTTTTAAAATATGAATTTTTAAACGTTGAATGAATGATTTATAATGAGCTGGTTTTTTAAGCTAATATTTTGTTATTTTCATACTTCAAAAACTATTCGGATATCCGAATATATCCCGATCCGATTCAGATTTACTATTTCATGTTCGAATAGTTGATAATGACGAATAATTGGAATCTCTAGATGAGATGAATGCTATAAAAATAAATATAATTTTAGAGTTTTTGAGATGTATTTGTGATATTTTTAGATGGGTTTTATAACGGGATTTTTTTTAATGAGTATCTTTAATGTACAGTTGTGTTTCATCTGTTGATCAGATTGCACGTCTTTCTATTCTTAGTGTTTGGCCAATGGCTGAAGCGTATGTTTTAAGCAACACATTACAAAAACAACCCGTATTAACAATGATAGGCTTTATTCAGAGAAAAATGATTTTTCGCTGTTTTATGCTGTAAGAGTTTATTTAAAAAAAATCGGCAACTATGTCAACTAAAAACATCTGTGCTGTTTATGATGACTTTTTGTTAGTTCGATAATGATAGAAATGGTTTATAATTTTAAATCGTGTAATTTTTCCTTACTACATACACAAAGAAGTGGATCTCCTCAATTCATCTATGAAGATCGCATAGCTTCAGAAATTATCGCTAATTCAAAGTTTTTCATTCAAAAAATGAAGAAGAATAAAAGAAGAAAAACGGATGTTCATAGTTCAGTGTTCAAAGAAGTTTGTAAAGCATTGAAAAGGTGTGAAAACAAGACGTATGTATTAAGTGAAGAGAATTAGGCGGCACGCATACGCATGTGTGAAACTTTCCTCGACGAACAAACTAAAATGCTGTTATTGAAATATATGGAGACTGCAGACGAGAAATGGGTTGTGTACGAAGATAAGTGATCCAAAAAGCAATGGTTATCAACACAGCAGGCACCAAAAAACAACCCCTAAATCAGATATTATTACGAAAAAGCTCCAATTGTTTATTAAGTGGGATATTCATTGTATAATTTATTTTAAATTGCTGAAATCCGAAGAAATAAGCATGGCTCTATAAATACTGCAGTCAACTGAACAGAATACAAAATGAATCGAAAAAAAGAGGCCTGTTTTGAATAACCGTCACATCTGTAACAACCTTCTATTCGACATTTAATATGATATTTTTGATAATATACATATTATATATAATAGATCAGATTACGGTAAGAAGTATTTTATATTTACAGAATAAATGGTTTTACACTATTACAAGAAGAACTTCAATAATATAATAGAAGCGCTTTAAAAGAATAATATTTTTATCATTAAATATGTCAATTGATGCTATGTTTATATATTAATGGACTCGAAACGAAAAATATAAAGCTCTAATTGAAGCATTGTTTCCTGTTTCAATTTTAAATTAATAATGGATTCCGACTTGAGTTCATTAATTGTAGTCAAATTTGATTTTTACATTGATTGTTCGCAATTTTCAACGGAGATGAATTATAACGGACGTATATTAATTAATATTGCGAGGATAACTGAATACTATTATCGAAGAATTATATTAGTTTCGAAATTGGATGAATATTAAAAGATGAATTATAGCCCCTGCATATATAATATTATTCATCAATCAAGTTTTTCGACACTGCCGGGGGTGTAATTTTGTGTTACATGTTAATTTGATTGATTTATGTTTATGAATTTGAACATGACTGGTAAAATCAATTCCTTGGAAATATTACTTTTAATTAAGTGTTCAATAATTAACGAAGCCGTATAGGACACATTGTACTGGGTGGATTCCCAAGCGATTTTTATAGAACGAATGTCTGCAATGTTCCGAGAACATGCTATTTTTAATATAAAAGATATGACTCATCTTGTATGAAATCGTCTCAGAAAAATACGTTTACTAGTGCACACACGTATAAAGATTTTTATGGACATCTTTACGAAGGTAAATATTCATACTCGTATGCAGGCTGGTATTACGAGAGTCCCGGTTGTTTATTGCATGCAATTTATATGAAACATTTTTTGCGCCGTAGACTACGTCAAAAATTTGCATTTTATTAAAAAAATAGCCTTTTAACATTTTTATTATGGTGGGGATTCAAGGGAGGACTAAAGGGTTTATATTGTCACAGGGCAGTCTTCAGACGCTCGCTCGTAAACTCTTACTTGGTGTAGGAGCTTTTATTAAAATTTGGCTCATCTGATTATTGAAATCCTTGAGTTTGCCTTTATTTTCACGACTATAACTAATTAATATCAAAATGTATACGTTAAATTAGATTATCAACTATTTACACAACCATAATGACAAGATCAAACGAATTAAGTCATTGCCGATGACCAATATTCAGTTGCCTCTGTAATATACATATTATATGTAACGCTGCAGGGATTTTCCATCCCAAATCGCTGATTTAGTTAACACTCTAGAGTCCAGAAACTCAACCCCATTGGGAATGATATGTGGCAATATACCGAGCTAAATTTTTAATTGAGTGGGAAACCTGGTAACTTGATTTCGATACCGCTTTAATCGCTTCGTTTGGAAGTAAATATGCTGTCCATTTAATAAAACCAGATTTTTTTATAAATTAATTTATCTGAATGTTCACTTTGCATCATGATATATTTTTAAACAACTAATGTTTTAAAACTGCATTTAAAATGCATAATTAACATTACAATAACCTAATATGAACGCTAATATTGTTGATATATAAAAAATGCTTTAATGTCTCTCAAATAATTAATCTGATTCATGATTTTTGTTGAAAATGTAGTTTAAAGTAAACTTTTCTTAAATTTAATAAATCATATTTTTAGACTTCATCAAAATGTGAAATGCCTGTGCTGTAGTCGATAAAGTTTCATGGAGCAGAAGTGAGCATCCATTTTCACGATGTATTTCACAAAATATGTGTTTTTAACCCCCATTAATTTTGCTATGGCTGACTTTGATTCAAAAACTTTGATATTGTTTATTTATATATTTTATTATAATTTAAGTAACTTAAAATGTTACGGATTTGGATTGCAATTCTAAAAAGTATCTCGAGTCACAAACACTTTTAGCAAATCTCAATGCTATTGTCTAAAATTGTTTCGTATAAAAAAAAAATACCCATTTAATAATGGCAAAAACGAGCATGATCTTATGGTCACATAAAAACTGCATGTTTACTTTATGGAATAAATCTATAGAAAAAGTCTTTTAAATTTTTAAATCGATCATTTCTCCAGAAAAATCAAAAAAATTTATATGTATTTTTTTAAATCTAATTACACCCAAAGATCTTTTTGTGCGTTTTCAAAGTTATGCGGTTTTTTTTTCAAGCAATTTTTTTTTATTCTTTTTATTTCATGAAGAGTATATATCGAGATATTTTGGATAAAATAGGTAATAAATCATCAACCCTAAATAAAATTTGAAAAAAAAAAATAATAATTTAAGATTGTGTAAATCATATTGCATATGCTATCGCTAAATTACGACCACGCCCCTTTATTCTGGTTTAGATTTTTGAAAAAAATGATTGTTTTTTTGCTACTTTCCAATGTTTCGACTTTTTAAAAAAAATATCTAAAGGAATTCAAAAAAAATTAAAACTGTGACAAAATAAGGCCAAAAAATGACTTTATATTTTTAGTTACGGACTATAGTGACATCTTTACTAATTATGAATTATATTGTTAGAAAGAGAAAATCTACATAGAATAATGATGATATTGATACTGGGTATACTATTTCTTCCGAAGAGAGCGATTTTGAAGAAATAAAAATGATCTGAACTTTGGTGCAATAAATTTTCTAAAAACTGCAAAAAAGCATACTGCAGCACGTCTTCCATGCTATGAGAAACCTAACAGAGCGTTTCGTTTATGATTTCACATTTTGGTTTGCTCGGTGTAAAGGTGTCGGAAGGCTCAAAGCAGATCCTTTGAGAATCGGAGGGTCCAATGCAGAGTGTTTAAATAAGCAGGAGCAGGAACAGGAGCTTCCTCTGATGCCATATAAATTTTGTAGTGCTTGCATTATGGTAATGAATGTCAGGGAACAAACAAAAAGTGTGGTGGCATTAGTGTCAGCGACCCGGCACTCACGTCATAATAGGATGGGATGAAAAACGGGAGCGTCCTTAGGAATTATCCTCAAAGATGAAAGCACGAGAAGAGCACCTTCAAGTTCATGAAAAAGTTCATTGGTATATTCAAAAAATCACAGACTGTGCTATATATATATTGGGATTTAAATGAACGTTATCGAGTTTTAATTGTTGAAATATGCAATGAAATCTGCCTGAATTTAAAAAGCGTGTAATTATTTTCGCCCCATAATATTTCTTGCACCATTGTGGATTGCACAAGAAATATTTTTTCCATGAAATGTATGATTAATCGAGGAACATTAATATTGTTTGTAAGCGTATAATCTTACTAATGTTCTTTTTCACCTCTGAGGTTATAGGGTCGTTAACGTTACGTGAAAGCTTCACCTGAAAAAAACGCATTCCTTGTATAATCATACATCAATAAGTCTAGACGCTAAAAAAGCCCTATCAATCATTAAGATCTTATTAAGCCTCATATTAAACACCCTTTTTAGACCCAATGCCAAAATTAATCACTAGGTATCAGGTGTATTCTATGCGAAAATCAAATACATGAATACTCAAACACGGACGAATTAATTTTTATAGGAAACAATTGTCCTGATTTACCGTATTGACAATTCCGTATCCCGAGCAGCTGTAATAACATAAGCCAATAACCATTACATTAAAATATATCTATGTATATATCAGGCTTATGCCCCGAAAAAATAAATGTTTTTAATTACGGTTCAACCCTTCGTTTTCCCGCAATTTTACTGCCTGTTCATGGACAAGCACAATGGGATATTTACCGGGTTTTGCAGGGCTCAAATATAAGTCGTGCTTAATTTGACGAAAATTAAATTGGGGGTTGTAAACCCTGAGATGAACGAATAAGATTGAACATTCGCCACTGCACGTGTTGATCGCGTGCATTTTTGTATTGTAGTACGTTAGCGCTGAAATTTATTAAAAAAAGCATACAATTTTCCATTTTCCAGACTTAGGAGTGACAGATTTATTTATGCTCGTAATTTTAATACTGTTTAAACTATAGTACAATACCTTAAAACATAAAATAACGAGCGTAAAGAACAAAAAGATTTAATTTCTGATTGCGAAGCGGATAAAAAATAAATTACTTTTACGGCTACTTTTTATGGAACTCTAAATACTAGTGCTTTTATTTTATTTCTGTAAAATAACATTACATTCAATTTTTTTTTTTGATGTTTAATGATGAATAAAATATGTGATCCAGGATTAAAGAATTGTGATTATTTAATATTTATTGTAATTATGTAGAATAAAAATTTCTTCGATATCAAATCAGATATTTATCATCTGAATTGTAACGTTGAGGCGGGACGCTCTCGGGGGCAGAGTCCCCGGGCGGTTCCTCGCTCCCACGTGCTCGTCGGGATGGCCGCGCTTATCCACGGGTCCGTTCTTCTATCGGGCCGCGATGTTGCTGGATGAATGGATGGGAATAGATTGGCGTCGAATAGAAAGACTCTCTTCTCTAAATAACGATTTATTCCACACACGAGAGAGAGAGAAAGAGATCTGGCTGCAGGAAGGACAACCTTCCGCAGCCAAGGCTAAATGACGACTCCCGCCTCCTGCGCGTCACTACCCAGCCGGCAACGGTGCACGCACAAGAAGCGATCGGTCGGTATGCAGGTGCAATGTCTCCGCAGGGCCACAAGAGATGGCGCTGCTAAAAAATACATTGCACCTGAAGAGAGACGGAAGATGTCGCTGTTACCAGCACTACTACGTGAGGATGGTAAATCGCCCGCGCTACAGAATCATAAATTTGTCTCTCTATGCACTAAATATTGAAAGTAATAAACCCTTCGCATTTATATGTATTTGTGAATATACTTCTAATAAGCATTAATATAATTCAGATTTATTTATTGAAGATTTGGTGGCTATTTTGATTTAAAAATGATCTAGGATTAAATATTATCAGTGTTGAGATCATGGGATGGATTTTGATTTCATGTATTAAGGTTTAAGTTCAAATTCAGATTGTGAAAAATTTATCCTGCATCTATAAAAATGAAAACCGAGCCTAGCAATAAAGTGGTCATGTATTAATGACTAGATTTGCATAAATAATAATTTTCAGCATATATAAATTTGCTTCCAATAACGGATATAGTTTCTTAAAACCAATTATAATTATATAAATAAATAAATGATACGCAAACAATTAAGCGTTTATTTGACTAGACAGAATCTGCGCATGCGCAATAAGCACAAAATTTTCAAAGTGCTCTAAATTTTCTTTGATTAATCGATAAGCAGATATGATAAAAACGTTTCAAATAAAATCAAGAATTAAATGTTCTGTTATAAAACCATTTTCCGAAAATACATTATTTCCATTTATTTTAAGCCATTGGAATTCCACACCTAATATGACTTCATAGCTTGAAAATAAATCATAGAGCAAATATCCTAAAGTCGGATTTCGGCAGGGGGTAACGCAATCATTAAGTTATGGGTATAGATGTCTACAAGTGATACTGTGCTCGGAGGTCACACGTAGTGAGTATACTAATATGATTAAGGCTTTGCGTGCTTACCTCTGACGCCAAACACGGCGCTATCTAATAAATTCCCAGAATCGGTCCAAGTGTCGGGGACTCTTTGGAGCACCCTGTACGTTGGGGAGACTCGTATTGTGGTTATGAAACGCTTTCGTGTTCGGGCGAGTTAAAAAAGTTATTCCAGTTCCAGGCTTTTGTGTTGAACTTGCGAAGTAATAAGTATTGCAAAGTGAATTTCACGTTACTTTTTAAACGGAGTTTCATTTCAATTTGCGGTCATGATTTGGGTTAACTTTGCCATTCAGACGCGAAATTGTAGTTCGTCACTTCAGGAATACGTCTCGGGAATATAGTGCTTTCTAAAGAAACTTCCAGCGAAAGAATTTCACCGAATCGTTCATTACGTTTATTTTACGGACATGCTTTCCTATTGACGACAGTTAGCATTCGGTCAAGTTTTTATCCCGTTTAATAATTCAATTTTATGATCAGCATAAATAAAAAGCCTTAATAATTTATAAAGCCGTTGAACCAAGTTTTTATAGAAGCTTTCAAAGTAAACAATGTTTTAATTGCGAGAATTGAAGGAAATTATTTTTACATACGAATACGTCCAGGGTCTGCGGTTACTAAACTTTGTTGTATGTAGCATGTTGTAATATAATAAAAGGCTTATGTAATTAATATGAAATATGATACAGTTTGATAAATTGTTAATTTTTCTTAGGAGTTTTATTTACATTTGCACATAATTATATTAGTAAGATTCTTAGATGTTTGCTAAATTAAAAAAATATCGATTTACATTGCAGATTTACTCCTATACACGTTAATATACTAATTGTATCCCTTAATATACCACCATATATATATTAGGTTTAGGGACAAGTACAAGGATATGATCTGAAAAAAAGTCATTATTTTTTCATAAAGGATTATTATACAGTACTCACTTTTTTCATACTGTTATTTAGATTTTATGGCCGAATAATGTACAGATAATTTTCCGTTATTCTAGTGCGAAAATCAATAATTCATTAAATCTAATCCTAAAGTGGTAATCATAAATAGCCAAGCTTTGTTGACAATTCCCCGATTGTTTGGTGAGGATCTGATTCAACCAATGTTATTGATACACCATCATTCAACTTATGAAGTATTTTAGATTTAAGAACTTCGTTTACCTCCATTTCACGATTGAATAAAAATACCACAAAATGATGCAAATATTTATTATTTATTAATTAGGGTCAAATAGTCTTTAATGGAAATAAAAAGTTTATTTCCTGAATGGTGTTTCGATGCAAAATGATTGTAAAGAAGCTGGTCTCAAAATTATTTTTAAGTCTTAATACATAATTAAATAGGTTGCTTAAATATCGAATTTAAATATTTTATAAAAATGATTATTTATTATGAATTGTTAATTAAGGTTTTTTCCCTTATGTGCTTCTTTAGTGCATCAACACACCGCTTAACAATTGAATAATAACAAAGCATTTTATTTACAATTTGACTCATACATTTTTATATACGAGAAATATCCAGGAAGTAAGTGTACTAATTTTTTTTAGAAAAAGTGTATTTGAAAAGAAATACAGGATATTGTTGACATCCCGTTTAATGCATCTGGTAAGCCGTGGCACAAGCTTCTTTATGCTCTTCTCAAAGAACTCTCACATCAGCTCTTTCCATCACTTCTTTTTGCACCTTCTTGTCAGTTAAAAATTTAATTACACCCATGTGTTCTTTCAGGGAAAAATAAAAGATGATAATCTGAAGGTGCCAAGTTAGGGGAATACGGAGGGGGGGGGGTCTTTCAAAGCATCCCAACCAAACAAGTCTAAGAGCACCTTGGTGACTAATCAAATCAAAATCATGCAATTTTGGTCCCAAAACACTGAAGCCATGTTTTTTTGCCCGAAATTGTGGTTTTGATTTTTTTGGCATATGGGGAATTAGTGTGACACCACTATGACGACTGTATTTTTTATTCAGACGTGTATGAGCCACCCATTTTTTAAGTCTCCAGTCACAATAGAACTTAGAAAATTCTCACCTTCCAATTCAAGTCGCACAAAAAATTGTGGCCATAATTCTCACTGACATCTTTCATACAACTAGACACCACAGCGTAAATTTACGTATTACCATGTTCTTAGTATGCTTGCATTGTCAAGAGATTCCCCTCTACCACTCAGTATGGCCAACCCTTGAAAAACAATAAAACACAGATCGTTATTGTCACAGTACACTTACTTTCTGGATATACCTTGCAATTAAGATAATTTGGACAAAATATTTGAATTTTCTAAAATATTAAAACTCTTTAAAAAGCCATTTTATTAATAGTCAAATAATCATTGTATATTTTTTACTCTGTTAATAAAATGATAATTACAATAATTATTGATTTTTCTCAGATAGTTTATGAGCTACGATTTCTTCATGAAAATTTTACAAAATCAAATGACAATGTAAAAGCATATCCAATAGATGTTCACGGCACCCTCAAGTCTGAAGCGTTCTAGGAGCTTACGACTTTTGTAGGCAGCTTTGCACATTTAGAATAAAAATAGCAATAAATGCGCTGTAAATTTGCATGGAAGCAACCCTTAAATATTGCGATGTACTCGGTTTCGTTGTACGTCGTAAATTTTTTATTCATTGCTCATTATATCCGCTGATGTTGGTCTAGTGCGGGAAACGACGCGCTTCATCAAGTAGCAACAACAATGCACTCTGCACAGTAACTAGAGCAGGATGCTGGATGATGCATTATATGCCCATCATGCTAGTGGACCAAATAAAGCGGAAATTTTACACATTTCTGGATTTGACACGAAATCAATAACAGAGCAAGTGGAGCGAACACATATCTGTGATATGCGAGGAAACTCTTACCACTATGTAGGGATTGATTGGTGGACCGTTGCAGATTAAGCCGACGTTGAAACTTTTGCAATTCTTTCGGCTGAAATATACAAACAAAAAAAATGAATTTTATACCATAAAGTGACGTGTAAAAATAAAATGTTGATTGATAGTCTAAAACTTGAACGAAGAAATAACCAATAGTGAATGTATATAAATAGCAAAATAGCATTTAAAACTAAAGATATTTTTTGACGAAGGTATTACAATGTTTAAGTGATGAAATGGCTGAAAAAATAATATATGAAACTGCCCCGCACAACTTTATTAATCGTCTCACTATTTAATATTTTACATCCAAGAAATCATAGTAAACCTAGAATAAAACAACCTATTAGAAATATTAATGAACTATAATGTTAAACCGATATATTTATGGAGTTTACATCATCAATAATCGAATTTTAATAAATATAACAGCGGATCATTACATTGTTGGGGGATTTACGATTTCAATAATATAAATACATTACTTTAATGTGTCTTAATTTCATATTGATATGAATGTTCACGTATTATATTTTTCATTAATCAAATCAATCACTTTTGATTTTTGAGAGTAAAAATTTTTTGCGAATAGAAAAAAATAGATATCTAAGCGATTTCGAGCAAGAATTGTTCTTAATTTTTATGATTTAAATTTATTTTTTTGAGTATAAAAAGTTTTTAAATGGTGCAAAAATATCGCATAAATCTTTGAGAGGATCGTTATCAAAGAAGCATTCGCTTACGGCGATGAAGTCTTTCATCAGTTTTTCCAAAGACCGCTTCCCATCAATAGACGTTGCATGACGGTTATCTATCAAGCGAATGGAAGATGTTGGAAAGTTTAAGATTTAAAATCTCTTATATTTCGAGCCAATGAAAAGGTAAAAATAGTCTTCGTTCGGGAACAACCCCTAAGGCGGGGAGGTGATTGATAGAGTTGCCGTGGAAGTCTTCTTCAGCTCGGTAGTTCCATCTTTTCATGTGAAAACGGACCGCGATTTATTTAACGAAAGTATTCAAATTTAAGATGACGTTTAATTTAAAGTTCACCCGTTTCTAAAACCGCTGAAGTTCAACTGCGTGACCATGTCAGATCTCATTTAAACTTTGGACCGCGAATAAGAGCCTGAAAATCGCATTGCAATGTTGAAGCTTTCGAGCGGAGTACATTTTAAATGTATTGATAAAATTGTATTTGTGATTAATTTTTAAATCATTGTTTTGATATGCATTGATTTTATAGATGAACATTAAAATTTATTCATCTTCTCTCTCATGAAGAGATCGTTCATCTAAGATATGTGTCTTGGGAATGTTGAATTGTCTGAGAAATTTAAATCTTTATTTGGGAAGAAAGGTCTCGTGTAAGGAAGGAAAGTTATTGGCAAGAGGCATTTACAGAGTTCGGCAAGTTCTTAGTTGATTGCACGTCGGTAGGCTGTTTGTTACATAGTACCCTTCCGGCCTATGCCAGTTAGGCCCTCTCAGCCCTCTTCACTATCTCGGAGCAGTATTGTGAAACTTCTAAGTAGACTCTCGAGCGCAATGAGTTTTTGGCAGTGATTCATGATTTGTTTTGGCTGGAAAATTTTCAGCGGCCGTACAGTTTGAAGGGGCACTGGCCTCAATTGCATCTGAGGTTGCTTGTATTTCTTTGCCCCCGTGGAGGGTGGTATCCTTAATGCACTTTGCGAATCGGCGAATACAAAAGAATTGGCAGCGCTGCACTTCCTTTGACGTGTATATTTGATTATGATTTATGACCGGCCGAGAATTTTATGAAAATGAACTATCAATAAGTTGGATGTATAGTCTAAATATAATGGAATCTCATGAAAAGTGGAATATGCAGACTTAATAAATCAATGTCATCAGCTAGCTTTCAGATCTAAATTACAAATAAATTGAGTTAAATTTCAGACGAAAGTTTCACTTTTATTGCTGAAATAGAGCTTTATATAGAATCAAGGAAAGTTATTTAACTATTTTATTTAAACCCTACTCGTTTAAACTAAAAATATGATGAAAAAAGGAAGTTGAATTATGTTTTTAAGACATACAAGCTGTAATTCTTGTGTTAATGTCAAACATTTAGCAATTTATAACCCAAACATTTTGAGATCAATAATTAGCGATCACGTTTATAAAAAAAACATATATATGCTATATTAACCACGTCTTTTTAAAATGTAATACTTTTAATGATTCGATATTATGGCTATTAATTAGGGATAATTTGTCAATCTTGTTAGCATCATATCAGGGCATTAATAGAAATAAACACTGTAAAAGTATACAAACTAATTACAAAACTCTCAATAGATGTAGCCAATTTTATAATACCATTATCTTTTATCAATCGCATTTTAGTTCCTGTATGGAGTTTATTTTATATTAAAAATATGAATTTTATCAGTCGCAGAACAATCATGCAGTACTATGATTTCCAACAAGGTTTCAAATTTTCAATTTTTTACAGTTCGGATTAAATTTGCACGTAAAAGTATCTATGGTGTCGTGAAAAATTGAAAACCGTACCGCAAAGAGATTTTCATTAGCAATAAATCCTAAAAGGTCATACAGACCGTATATTTTCGGCAGAGAATAAATCCGCGATGCGCTCTGTGAAAATCTGAATTTTATCGTTTATTATATCATGTTTTCCCACACCAACTTTTCAGCAATGTTAAAGAGTAATGTTTCTTTTTATATCGCTGATGAACTTCGATTTTTAGATAAAGCAATTTGTGAGTGAAGCGCAGTGGATTTAATAAAATTTATCTGATATAGACAACTTGTTGGCATCCAGAGGCCCAGGGGCCCCGAGGCTTCTTACCGTGAAACTTACCTGTGATAAACTAGTTTCAGATTAAATCGCATTAGCCTCTCTCTACTGGAAGATACCCGCAATCCCATCACATTGCCGGATGCTGGAGCAGCGCCGTACGAACAGACTAGTAATCAATTCGCGTGGATGCAATATAGATTGGATGCTGCATCTCAGATGATTGATAAGGCAGATTTAGTTCGAGTGCATTTATCAAATTGTAATTTGTAAAAAAACAGATGGTTGAAAGATTGAATTATATAAATTTTCTAAATACGAAATACGCAATGGCGTATGATGTCTTTTATGTACCGAATGTAATTGAAAATATATGCAATTTTTAAGGCATGGTTGCGGATCATGTGTGATGTGGTTGATATACTTGTTAGATAAATTATATACAATCAGCCCTTATATAGCACGGATTTATACAATACGTTTGTATAAATTTTGACATGTTTTTTACAACAAGGGAAAAAATATACGATTTTAACGGGATTGGATTATAAACAATGTCTATAATCTAATCCTTAAGCCGAGGTATAATTTCAATACTTAAGTCATACTATATCCGTCAAAATTTTAACACTTCCACAAGCCTGGGAAGTATCTATTCGAAATTGTTTTGATATTGTTTCTGCGTCCGTTAAAGAAATAAAACAATCCACTTTAAATTTTTGCTGGAAAAAAGTGTGGCCAGAAGTAGTCTCTGGAGAAAAACATCAATAGAAAATGAAAACAAAGGTCAATAAACATTTGTCGTGATATTGGTGGAGAAGGTTTTGATTAGGTTTTGAGAAGGTTAATCTAATCTAAGAAATATTGGAAGATCGTACTAATATAAATTGATCCTATAATGGAAAGAAGTTTAAAATTGAAGAGAAAATTACAACAGATTTCGGAACATTTTAATGAAATACGTAAAGATTTATACGCTAAAAGCAGATAATCTCTTATTAACAAGTTTAAAGGCTTAAACCAAAAATACTCCAGAGTTCTCTGATGATGGATTTTTTTTCATCAATTTCTTCGATTTTTTTTAATTATGAACTTTGTATGAAATTCAAACCTTCTATAACACGGATTTGTATAATATTACACGAATTTTTTGCGGAAGGCCTGTTGGTGTATTTTTAATCACAAATTTAAAGAATTATTTCAATAATTTATATGAAAAATTTTTAGAATAGAAAACATGATTCTATTTAAATTTTTGATAAATAATGACTATAAATTCGATTAATATAAATTATGCATTATTTGTTGATATTATGACAAATTTATTGCTGATATAATAACAATAATACGCCATACTGATTATAAAATAGTATCATGATAAACGAAATCAATCATGACTTATCTTCACCTAACGATAAATATAGACAAATTACATATGTAGGCCCCATGGTGTAATGGTTAGCACTCTGGACTTTGAATCCAGCGATCCGAGTTCAAATCTCGGTGGGACCTTGGCTTTTTTTTGTTCTATTATATGAATTGCTTAAAATTAATTCAAAGTTTGAAACAAATTAAAACTTTTTCTTAGCAAAATTTAATTTTATCGGGACCACTCTGAAATATTTGGCCCTTTGCGATGTTGATGTGAGACACATATGTCTCACTTTTCACTTTCTTAGAAGATCTCAAGGTTGCTCTTAATTGCCGCTATTAGAATAATTTTAGTAATTGCTTCGATATACAATTAGTATTAAAATAATATTGCTATCGCCATATATTTTATAGGCAGTGATGTAATAAATAAGACAATATGGGATAGGTCTAGTAATAATTTAACGTTAATTAATTAAATTGATATTAATTATAATTTTAATTATAATTTATAATAATATTAATTTGATATTGATATATAGGTGATCTATACATTATATTATGTTTATCAGACCTTTCACATTCTTCGATGTGCTTACTATGTATATAGCTGTAGGCATGCATTATTTAGAAAGTTGTTTGGGAAATATGTGAAATTGATCTTAAAAGTAGAGCAATTTTATTTTATTAACAGAAATATATATAGAATTAAATAATAATAAATATAAATAATTAGACTTCATGAAATAATAAATTGTATAGGATATAGTTTGCCATTAATTAGCCGAAAAGACATTATAATCTTCAGCATCTTTGTTTAAGATAAATTTATAGCCAGATGCTTGTAATATTATAACTCAAGTTGTTAATGTATGTTTTCGGAAAAAAAATATATTTCAACCACTTTGGAGAAATTTTGTAGCTTTATACATGTCATAATGATTTTTTTCATGGGTTTTTAATAAGGAATATGATTGATATGGAAAAGTTTTTTATAATTATCTTATGACATCGTCCTTTGTTGCTGAAGATCACAATCTTTTGAAAGAGGATGATTATGGAGTCTGTATTAAATACTTCATAGTTTTAATTAAATTCATATTGAAACTATTTGCATTTTAAATATATTATTCTAATAGAAATATTATCGTTTTCGTGTTTATTTGTCGAGTGTTCCAGGAGAACGCTTTGAAATAAAAGGCATTTAAACTTTCTGGAAGATCATAATGATGAAATAGATGATTTATTTACTTGATAATAGATATTTACAGATTATATGTGGGATACTGTGATTAAAGTCTTTTAATTTTAGCGACTTAGAAGACTAATCACTATTATAAAAAAATCTTTGTCTAAATTCATATATAAATTATGGATTTATCAATTGTTGAAAATGTTTGCAAAATAATATTAATCTATTTCAAAACAATTATTAAATTTATGTCAATAATGTCGATATGGAATTGTAATCCATTTTTTAAAATCAAGAGTGACAATGATAAAATAATTGATTTTGATAGTAAATCTTGATTGTATTCAGATAACGCAAGTCCGTGTTTTTGTAGAGTCTAATTGTTATATTTTTTTCAACGTTGTATTGTAATATTTTTCGTGTAACTATCTGAATTAAGAGATTTTTTTATTTATTTCATCATAGTCATTCTTGATATTTCAATTAAATGAAATCAGTATAGTCAATATAAAAAACTTTCCTCAATAATTAGCACTGAAACTAATATCCAGATTTATTATCATTTGAATCTTGAAGTTGAATATCAAAATTATTTTCTTCTAGACATTTTCTCCTTCATTTTCTTAACGAAGCCTTTCTATTCAATCAGGTATTTTGATGGTTTTTTGAGGAGGTCTTCAGTTAGACGTCAGGCTATCGAACGCGGTACAGTCAATATTTGAGGTCGATCTGGCGTATCACAGTCACCATTAGGGCTTATACAAAAACCGACATTTTTTAAAACCTGTTTTCACCATTTTCATTCAACCATTTTTTAAAAAATTAAAAGATTATTGCATGATTCAGTAGGGCAATATTTGCCCGCGCAGATTTAGATGTAAATTTTGTCGTATAATCTAGGAAATAATAGCGATTCATACTTATTTTTTCGATACAAAGGAAATTTAATGAGAAAATGCATGTATATTAGTATGTTTTTATAAATCCCATATGATTGTTTGGTTGTCGTAAATCTCATGAATTGTTTCGATTTCATTCTCGACCAAAAAGAAACAGTCCTCTCGAAAGAATCTCTCATATGATAGCTGTATCCCTCGGATGAAATTTTATCGGGCATACAACACGTATGGGAGTCGGTGAAAAAGTTATGATTCAACTTCATCTCTGCTTTCGGTATCCGCAAGACAAACTACGTCTGTCGGCATAAAGGGTAAAGACAAAAGAGTTTGCCATGATTTCGCCTAGGTCGACAAAAAGCAAATAGTGTGATAGAGCCTCTTCCAAAACACTGAGCCCACACAAATACACCCGGACAAGTTTTGACACAGCACCACGGCTATTTTTCATACGATATGCCCGAAATACTTTTTTTCGAGAATTTATAGCCCGAGATAACCGGGCCCCGGTTTTTTGGGGGCCGATAAAGATCGGCCCCGCTAACTGTTTTTTTGCCCTTGCTGCTTTAAAGGTATTTTATGATATAATTCGGATTTGGCGGCGCCCTAGCGTTTGGCAGCGTGCATGTACACCTACACTTTTGTCAGCTTATTACGGCGCTAATGGCACTTGTGCTATGTGCGCCTGATTTATGAATCATTCAAAACATGAATAATCTTATGTTAATGTTGGGTGGGGGGGGGGTTAGGATGGGGAGGGGCAATCCTCGGTAAAACGTGTTAATGGAAAATTACATACACATACTCGCATTGCGCTGAATTATGAAGCCTTGCAGGCTGCTTTGGGCGCAATGTTTATTATTTATGCACTAGCTGATTTGCGCCATTATGATGTATTTGTACGTCGCAAGTGTGAAATTAGCACGATTTATACCAAAGCAATATTTTACGAGAACAGTATTAAATTATACAATGTGTGGAAGCATTGATATGGAAAATAGTTCTTGGTTTATTCTATAATAGACTATTAAAATAAATAAATAATTAAATAAAAATAAATGATATACTTTTATAAAAAATATATATATAAAATAAATAAAGGAATATATTACTGTTACCATATGATCACCTTCATCTTTATAAGATTAATCATCATTCACGTCCATGTAAATAACGCTTTGGATACCTTGTAAATGTTAAATATTTTTGTATATTTTTTTAATTTTCTTCAAAATTGCAGCATTAAAGGTATACATTTAAAATCATAATTTAATTGCGTTTTTTTTAATAAAAAAAATGTGCGGAAATTTTTTATTGTAAATATGAACTCGAGGCTACCAAAACACATCATTTTTATTCCCTTGAAGCGGGTATAACAGCCACAATTTATGCATCTGATAAGAACTGCTCCTATTTATAAGCCTGATCCTTTTAGGGATGAATATCTTTAAACATGAAAAATTCGAAAGGATTATCTGATGGCGCGCAAAAATAATAGCAAAATGTATTCCAACAGCGCCGATGACTCACTGCTGTAACGCACTATTTAAAAGTTCTATCGCCTCTGTCGAAGTGTTGTCGATGAATTCTCATATCTTTGCTTTATGGTTGAAATTTAAATAAAAATATGTTATGTTGTATATGCGAAAGGTAGGGAGGGATAAAAATAAGATGCTTATTGGAGGCACTTTGCCAAGAAGTGAATAGCATCTTTAGTGGGAACGTGGACCATTCTAAGGGCCTGGATTCTCAAAACTAAACAATTTATATCTTCAGCTAGTTGTGTTACTTTTTACATCTGCGCTTTCTGTAACAATCTTATATAAGACGCCTTCGGGTTGGCTTATATGTTTAAAATTTCCATATTATGCATTGCGGCTTTCTCACAACAAATGCTAAGTTTAAATGAACGGATGAAAAGTGTGATAACTTTGTTGCAAAATAGTAGAAATATTTCATAGAATAAAATCGTATATATTTAAATTTTATCTCTAAGTACAGCTCAGACGTTTCGACAGCATTCTTGTATGCAAGATTCCGTTTCTCATACTTATTTTCCACGGGCAGGAAAATCGCATCCTTTTTCTTCTCTCCGCTTCTGACGCTTTGCAAAGGGAAGGAAAGAAGCCAAATGTAATTTCAGTGCTAAATTGCAAATAGCCTTTCGCGCCTGATATTTCACCGGGGATAGTACTAGTTTGAATATCACATTTTTATACAAAGATGTTGTTATTTTCTTTCTCTAAAAATGTTTAAAAGCAAATTATTCATATTTAATATCTGAAAACCATCAAAATAGACTCGATTTAGAAACATTTATTGCTTTAATGTATGGTTGTTGAGCATTGCCGCAATGTGTCTATACGAAATGCTATAAGGATGCTGCCGTATCTAGAGCCGTAGTCCGTCTCTGTGATATTTTGATGGCAGTTGCTGTTTGCATACTAATGCAGTGGCTCTATATCGAATGGCAGATGGATAAAGTGAAGTGGCTCGTATCCTGTAGGACTATTCAGGATAACGTACTTCTATCCCACAAAGCATATGATGCACAATGGATAACCCGGAATATTCCGATAAGCGAAAGCCGCTTCATCTTAGGATGGATTTTCCATTCCTCTTCAGATTGTATCAAATTTCATCACTCTTGAATAATCCAAGCATTCAATAAATCCAAAAAATAATAATTTTTGTATTCAACTTTAGAATTGCTTATAATTGTGCAAAAATATATAGTATAGATCATTTTATAACATATATTTGCATACAAAACATTTTAATAAGATACAAGATTGGTTCAATTAAATCAGCTTCCCGATCAAATTGATTCCAATTAATCTAGAGTATTCATAAGTTATCAACTATAATATATTGAATATAAAAATGAATTATAAAAAGTAGTCTCTATAATATAAGCCATTCCCTATATATTCCAAGAGGATCTCATGTATCGTGGAAGTATTTTGTCTAATATACATTTCTCTAGGAAAGATAAAAAATGGCAATGCTAGCCAAAGTTGTTTTTTGCTGATAAAGTTCCTTTTTACTTCCTGCTTAGTAGCATACATTTTATTTTTGGTGCAAATTGCACCCAAATACAAGACCCCCAAATACCTAAATATTTTGAAATATTGACAATTGTTTGAATAAATAATATATTTTATTGATGTAATATTGGCATAGGTGTTTTTTGTTGTTAAAAAAGTATATAATATTTACATCAAAAATGAACAATGATGAGCAAATTAAATTCAGACATATGCACAATAACCCTATTCTTATATGGACTTTTTTGATTAACCCGAAGTTATTGGAATTGGATCACCAGAACATAGGTTACCTTCCAAGTTCAATGAATATAACCATATTGGCGTGCATCCAGGATTTTTTAAATTATAATAGGAGAAAATTTAAATACCTAATATAAAAAGTCATAGTATCGACAGATATGTATTCAATCGGTATGAATAATGTTAATACTAAAAATATCGACTAGTACGTGTTTTAAATCTAGATTTTTAGCAATAGATTACTGTGTAAAAATGAAATAAAGATGCAATTTATCTTACGGATGTAAAATTATTTATATAGATTTTAAAAAGTATTTAAGGAAGATTAACTTCGACATACAGTAACTATTATTCGACCATTAAAAGGCTCATGGAAAAGAACTAAATGGTATGAATAATCCGAGCCATAAAATACATTTGTGCTAGAACTTTGCCACAATGATTTTTAAAATCTGCTATAAGATTTATTGAAGAAAATTTTGTAAATGTACACAAAATTACGAGAAAAAATTATATTCAAAAAAGTGTGCCAAATACATTCGGTTCTTATATAGCACTCTTGTATTGTTCGATAATAACATAGTGTAAATCCAGTTAATACAAAGCTCGAAGTTCATGCAAAATTGTGGTTTGTGTTCTTAAAAAATATAAAAGTTAAATTATGTATGCTCTGCCTTTTTTCAATAAGGAGTACAGAAAATATACAAATATATATTTATTAAAAATATCTAATATTGAAGTCCTTTTTTGAATTAAGTGTAAATTTTCATTTAACTTAAAAAACTCTATAATGAGTGTTTTATCAAGCAGTTCAAAGCTTTCATTTTTTTGACAGATTTTAAGTCGTAGATGTAATTTCTTCTTGAACTTCTTTACGCCATCCTATGTTATATTTACCAATAAAATATCATGGAATGATCCACGCAAAAATTCTCTTACGAGATCTCTTCCGCAAAAATTCCCATTTAAATAATCTTGTGGGAGGCATTCGGATACCGATATATTAGAATTCTTTATCCCCTATAGAAAAAGTCTTTTATGGTGACCACCTACGTCTAATAATGGATATGGCACCTTAAGAACCTAATTCAATACTTTGGCATTTGTACTGCGTCAATACCATATATAATATGCAATTTATCTCTCAATGCGTCCAAATAATGATTAAATAAATATTTAATGGTTGTATATTCGAGTAAAGTGTTGTCATTGGTTTTGCTGAAAATAATTAAAGCGATGTAAAGCCCAAAAGCGCCATATCTACAGTGCAAATAGACAGGACGATAAATTCGCTCGTCACAATACCTCACGTCGCGCTGAATTTACGGCCGAATATCGCAAATATTCACGAGAGATGATACAGAAAGTGTTATATAAGTAGGGGAAATGCAAAACACTGTTGCTGACTGCAGGTCGTTCAAATGTAATATAGGGCCGAAGTTGTGAACAGAAGTGCTGTCAGAAGTTGTGAATATAAATATTATTGTTGTGTAGCAGGAGACGGAAGTGGCGCGTAGATGCGTAGAACAACTCCCCTCCTGGCGGTGATAACCCGTGACCTAGAAAGATACGGAAGGACATAAACAACAAAAATAATGGCACCTATGGCAGCCAAACTACAGCCTTGTATCTATACAGGCGCGTTACGTTCCTATCGCCGAGAAAAATGCGCGCAAAAAATCATCTATGTAGATCCTATGTTTTTAGGGGGCCTTGGAGTGTCTTTCGACAACGCTAGACTTAGAAGAAGCGAGCTGAAATTCGATGCGGAAAATTGTCACTGCGATGTGAAATATGTACCTTGAGAATATTTTTCGTTTTCATAATACCTTCAAAATTGAAAATTTTATGAGGCACAATTTTTCCGACACTATTCCCATCTGGTGGTCGAAATGAAATCGAACATATTTGAATAGTTGATAGAACTGAGCCAAAGTATAAAGCTAATTTGGTAATATTGATAATGGATGTGTGCATGCATGATTATTTCGGTGTGACGTCCCACGCGGTTTGGCTTTTGCCACCGTAAAAACCGCACTTCAAATGCAAGCCAATGAGCAATATGAAATATATTCGAAATATCCATGCCGTTGGAAATCCTCCAAACGCAAAATTTAAATATCATTTTTAATCTGTATTTACAATTTTTGACAATAGAACTCTAAATTATTCAATCAAGCGTTTGAATCTGCCATAAAATAAATCACGGAAAGCAGAATTTAATTTTGTGTTTTTGACAAAATATTTACACATGTGCTAATTGAATTTTTTGCAAAAAAGGTCTCCAATATAAAATACTAGGGGTATTGAGTATTGTTTCATTATTTATTCTGATGAACCCAAGAAATAAGTATTCACAAATACAAACAGTGAGGATTTACTTCCTTAAATTTAGATTTCAATTGTATATTATCTCCGATTTTAAACTGATTTTATGAACTTATCTTGAATTGTAACTTGATAATGCTCTTTTTTGCTCCTTGATTCCTTATACAGTCGATGTTCAGATGATACAAGCACATATTCATCCAAGAACTCTATGAAAGTCTACACGCAGTTGAAATATTTAAAGCAGATTTTTAATTTGAAGAAAACAAGCTTTCATTTGGAGATTCCTGAGATCATCAAAGAGCAATGCGGCTTCGTAATATTTTAGATGATGTGTTAACTTTTTTTTTAAGATGCCGAATCTACTGTCGGATGTAGATAAACATTTCTAGAAAAATGTTTTTTAAAGTAGTGAGTGGTTTTCCATTGCTTTCCACATAAGGAAAAGTTAGAATAGAATTATTTGAATAGAAATTTAAGATAAGACTGAACTCATTTTTTAATCAACTCAGTATTTCTCTTGAAAAAAAATCTAAATCATAATTAAAATGTTTGATTACAAATTAATCTTTCAAATATATTAGTGTGATAAAAATCTTTTTGTGCTATTTATATTTGAATCTGATGATATAATCGTGATGGATCAAATTTATAATAATTTAATTAAGGGAAAAATTAAACTTATTTATTTATATAGCGTCAGAAGTCAGATCAGCTACAGCAAAGGTTAATATTAAAAAAATCGTCTGGCTACGATCTTATCGCGGGAAGAATGATAAAGGAACTTCCTAACAAAGGATTTAAATTCTTGGACCAAGGCAGCGTACTTGTTCCAGTTATATATCTTCTATACATAGCCGAAATCCCGACAACAGACCCCAAAACAACTGCCACCTTCGCGTACGACAAACCTCGTATAGCTATTTCAGCATGATCTCAATAATATCCAAAAATGGCTCATGAAGTGGCGCATAAGGGCCAATGAAAGCAAATACAATATATGCATGTTTCTTTCACCAACAAAAGTGAGATATGTCCTTGTATTTCACTAAATGACTGCGCCCTGTCACAAGCAAACGAAGTCAAATATCTCGGTATGCACTTGGACAGACACATATCATGGAAGACGCATATCAATAAGAAAAGAAAGCAATTCGAAATTAAAATGAGAATGTTATGATGCTAAAACCTATTTGTACGTACGGAATACAGCTGTGGGGTACCGCATCGACTTCCAATATTGACATTCTACAAGTGTTGCGTACTATAAGCGATGCTCCATAGTACGTGACAAATTACATCATAGACAAGGAACTAAACCTCCAGGACGTGTAGACTGAAAAAAATATATGGTTCATGACCTGGAAAAAATATTCAAATTAATTAACATAAAGTCCTCATTAATGAACGAAGACATTAATGAGGACTTTAAACGTCAAAAAAAGGACTAAATATCTCTCAGAGGATAGATTGTTTATATAAAATTAATTATAGAAACAAAAAAATGTCTGAAACTCAATAGAAAAGATTGTTATATTGATTACATGAAAACTTGTTCGCAATTACTTTTAATTAGAAAAGTGATCCAATGTCATTTTCTTTCGCTTAAACAATGAAATAATATATTTATTTGTATATGTAAGATCTTGTTAGGAAAGCACGATCCAATCTTAATATTCGTCACTCAAACATATTTAATCCGGTTATTTTCACAAGGCGATTATGGCGGATCTTTTTATGGAGAAATTTATGGGGTGACAAGAAAGAAAATCAGCGCAATTACTAAGGTTTTCATGGCGGTTTGCATACTAAACAAAAAACGCTAACAAGTCGGCCCATTTTTCCGGGAAAGAGCTCACTCACTTTCCTCGGCGATATTTTTTGCTCTGTGCATGTTTTTTCGTCAAACAGGAAAAATGTAATAAATAATGAGGGGGGTTTGCCCGGTCCGTATCCGCTGGCTTCGGCTCGGGGGAAGGACGCCCCAGCAGCCACATGTTGTGTTTGAATAAGAAGCAAATAATGATGCCACACAATACACAGAACAAAGCTCCTAGTGGTACTTAAGGACCCGTGGGATAAAGACCCGGATTGTCTTTAGTCGCTTACTCCCAACAATTGATATTGACAGAACAGTTGCTTGTGTCAATGCTTATTCACAATGCAGGCACACATATGTCGAAAGATTTCGTTTTCGCTACTTATGTGACCCAAATATTCCCTTTGTGGGTCGGATGAACATTTTTTTGTATTCACAAAGGTCTATAAAACTTCGAAAATCAAGAGAGCTTAACATAAAAGTTACATTTACTTACATATATATGTGATATATTTAATCGTAACAACTATAGATCATTTCAAATTTAACAAAACTAATATCCTGGGCGATCTTTCCACAATATTAATTCCGATAAGAATTTTCATACGGCCAATCAATGTAAATATAGTTAATATAATAAGAACTTTATTTTTAAAAAAATCCGACATTTTTGGGAATGTTATTGAACATTGATAGTATGTGTTTCATTGTGACATTGGCAGTATGAAGTGATAGTATTTCATCTTGTTAAAATTATGATTTCTTAGCTACAGTAAAAAAAAATCTTTAAAAATATATTATCCATATATTATTTTTGCA
Source organism: Stenopsyche tienmushanensis (assembly GCA_008973525.1). Lineage (NCBI taxonomy): Eukaryota > Metazoa > Arthropoda > Insecta > Trichoptera > Stenopsychidae > Stenopsyche > Stenopsyche tienmushanensis. The sequence goes on from WACJ01000552.1 coordinate 1,275,335, forward strand.
GAAACAGCAAACGATACCTTTACTTTTTTTTATGGCCGTTAGAGTGTACTTTAACAGGTTTTAAATACCTAAAAAAAATTACGAAATGTGTTAATAAAGCCATTGTGGTAAAAAAAAGGTATCGTAAGATATCCATAAATTCTATAAAGAATATGGGTTAAAATCATTTGTGTTAATTAAGGTATTACTACTACGTATGGTACTCTGCCAAACTTTGCATGATGACCTTTAGATTATCATTACTTCTTAAATATTTTGATCTGTCAGATTTTTCAAGATTTTTTACTTTTCCAATTTTTTCAAACTTTTGCTCTAATATGTGAATAATAGAGACAGAGAGTGAGCTTTTAACATTGTTACCGACACAGTTTTAATTTTACAAATGACATGACACTAGCTTAAATTCGTTTTTGTAATAAAAATTGAACAATTAATATTGCTCTTGAGTATACGTAGAAAGATTTTTTAATAAATTCATATAAATATACTTTTCGGTTCACCGATCTAAATGATATTTAGATAGAGTCATATAACCTATGCTTTATAATCTGGGGCTGTCGGTAGCAAATTATTTAGTACTGTAGAACATAATAAAATGATCATATTATACTGAAAGCATAGAGATTTATTGCTTTTAAACATGTGCTGGCTAAATTAACATGCATCTTCATATTTCTTATTAAGGTGTAATATCCGTTATAGGAAGTAGTCAATCCCCATAATGGACTATGAGTAAAAAATCATTAAGATAAGATTATTTGAATTTAAGTTTTTAGATAGAGGATTTATAAATAAGGGGAAATGTTATCATTCTACAAAAAAGTCTCTATCTAAGAAATCAGAGGATTGAGGCAATTGATAGATATTATTAATACTTAAAATATAGTGGGAGATTAATGTATTTTATTCTTTGAGTATTGAATTAGATTCGTTCTATAATATAAAAATGTAAATCAAAATTATTATACTAAGAGCCAGAAAAAATTATATAAAAATATGGTTTTCCGAATCAACACAAATGCTTTATTATAATCCAAGTCGTTCGTAGTATTGAACGGATCGAGAAACGAAAAAATGTAAATGTTATGGCCGACAGGAAAAAATGATGAAGCGTAACGAATGCGGTTGACTTCTTCATTATAACAGGAAATATCTGTATGTCGGCCGTTTAGGAAAATCTGGATAAAGTAGGGTAATATTTTATTGTTGCTGAAGATTAGATGCGATGTGAAAGGGGACGGTACTAAAATTCGGTATTTAGGGACGGCAAAAACTTATATCCGGTCTCGGGTCAAGGATTAGATCTACATCCTTCCGTTCTGTCCATAACATTCTGCCTATAATTATTTAAAAAAAACTTATCCGCATGCGGATCTGGACCCGATGATTAAGACCCTCTGACCCGAGACCTTCCCGACGCACTATTATACATTACGACATATTTTATGCCTATATAACGTCCCAGATATTAAACCAATGATTAATTTCATAGATTAAGTATTTCATATGCATTTGAAATAATGCTGGAAAAACTTTTTAGAAATAACGGTGAAACGCCTGGTGTGATACGAAGGTGTTGAAGCAATGAGAAAGCTGTTGAAAACAGTTAAAAGAGATATATCTCAGAGCTCGGAATTCGAAGCAGTGTGCTCTAAGCGTAGCTGGAGCAGCAAAGAAGCTATTAAAGATTGAGGGTAGAAGTTGCATAAGTCATTAGGTCCGCTGATGAATATGTGATGAGAAACCCTGGCCGTGCAATTCGCCAAGAACTATTTGAAATTAAACAAAGAGTTGACAGCAGCCGCAGGGTGCCGCATCGAAACGCCGGGTCGCGGTCCTATTACAAACTAAATAAATTTCAATTAAAGCATGTTGGACTTGTATGGAGGAAAACTTTTCTCCATTAAGCGCTTCTGTCGGCTGCTGCAAGGCGAAGCCTAAACGAGCAGAAGCTCGTTTTCTCCTAGACACTGCCTTATACCTACTGCCTTCTGTAGCCACCCACCCACGCGGAGCTTTTTTTCACCTAAACACCCAGCAACTATAATAAAATTGCAATAAAAAACTTCAGGTTGACTCACATCCACGTAAAACAGCTACGTGCCGTACTTATTTTGTCTGCTAAGCCGACGATCGATATTCATTGAAGGGCATAAATAAGACCATATTCTTTTCATTACCTACGGAAGAAAGGATCCCGACGAATTTACGCCCTAGGAAAGAGATTCATGTCCTTTACAAGCTAGAATAGAATATAGGAACCGAATTTACTTCAAATTAATAAATAATAAATACTTATTTACTAAAATGTTTAAATACATATGTTGCTTGAATTTTATTATGGATACACACGATTGTGGTGTAATATTTTGTGCATAACACACTTGACATGAATATATCGTCGTTGGCAAAATTAGAATAAAGTGCAAATGATGATACATCGTTGCATATGTAATGATGCCCTAATATTTGTATTGAGAGAGAATTCTGTCTCAAAATAATTTTATAGAACGTTATATGAAATAAGTTCTTATTTAATTGACATGGTTTAATTTGAAGGATTATTTTAATATACAATTGCAACAGTTTAAGTGTTATCACAAGACGCGTATTAGAATAATCGTTTACTAATATCAACCACTAAGTAGGCAATGAAGTTAAGTCTTCGTGGAAAAACCAATTTATTAACCAAAGTATTCGTGCTTGCATTTTAATGCACAATTAAAAATTTCAATCTAAAATATTTCATCATGACATTTGGGGAGCAAGTAGGCTGTAGAACGAGGGCAGAAATAATTTATAGGAGTACTTTTAAAGGCAAATTGGTGTTAGGGGTCGGCCAAAGAATTCAAATCAATGACGATGGATGGTAATTTTTCACAGCCATAACTCCATATGCCCGTAAATAATAACAGGGAGGATCTGAATGGCAAAATCTAGTCCCGTCGGTATTCCCACCCTCATCGAAGGGACAGCACCTAATTTCGTGGCTCTTCCCGATATCTTTAAGCGGAATCGCACCCAAAAGCAATCTACAACAAAAAACTCTCCCGATAATGACACCCCGGCGGGCGACTTCCTTCATTTTCCGGAACCTGGGGGGAAAACCGTAATAAAAAAAACGCGAACCGATTCCATTTATATTTTTTTATTCACCCGCATCACAAAGGAGCGTTACTTACCATCTTCCCTGATTGCTTTCGTGTCTTTTCTCTTATAAAAGGTATATTTATAAGCATTCGATGTTTTATCACGTCGGCGACTAAACGGCTGCAAATTTTTGAGATGACGCATCCGTCTTCCAGAATTCCACTTAAAGCCAAGTTCTTTGTTCTTTATCAAATATTAGGAATGTTATAATACGAATAATAATTCAAAGTGGAATGCTTATTTGCTAAAATAGCTTATTTGTGATTAAAAAAGACCTATTTTTACAATTGGATAACATGTTTATAATCATTATAACCGGTATAATGCTAAACTATTTTTCGTAATGTATGCCAAAATTATAAGTATATTCTGGAAAAAACAACCGTTTTGAATTTAAAAGAACATTCCTTGTCATTTTTAACTGTAGCAATACATAGCTTAGAGCAATGAAGCCATATCAATTAATGAAAAGACAATAAAACTATATTAAGACTTTTCTATATTCGTTGTTATATTGCGACTTTTTTATAATTTAATTTAGTTTAAAGCATATATATGCATCTTTGCATAAATGTAAATGCATTTGCAACAAACATGTATCCGATTTTCATTTTGAATTACTGTGTAAAAGCAAATTATTTTATTTTTTCTTAATAATATAACATTTACAAAGTTTATTTCAGATATGAAATAATAAATACAATATCTTGACACGTTAAGATTAAAAATAAAATTTGGACGATAATATTACAATGTAACTATACTCATTTGAAAGGTGATAAGCTGAACGACATTACTCAATTGAGATAAGTTTAACTAATTCTATGATTAGATGAACTTACTAACATAATATATCCATCATGATCATTGGGATATCCCACGGGATTACTATTTTGCAAGTTCTTCAAAATGCAAGACGCGCCGGACTGGAGCGTGTTAAGGCTGTATCATGCTATATATTTTTATATCTAGATACCTTTATATGTACATAATTGTCGTGTGGTTAAATCCAATCCTAGAATATCACGAGATTCAAATGCAAAGCCGGATTTCGTTTATAATAAATCGGTTATGAGGTTAATTGAGGAAACTTTTGAATCATGTTGTTTGAGTATAAGTAAGGCTTATTGTTATATAAAATGGTAGGCCCACAGAGCGTTTACTGTTGCCCATTACTTTCATCTTAATGTTTAATTTATGTTAATTTTCTGGGTGGTTCGCTCCCGCTCTATCACATTAAGATGAACCTAGTGCGGCGCAGTCTCCTGGTCCGTGTGTGAGCCTCCCCCGAAGAAAGATTTTTTCTCAGCACTCGCCGAGGCTTTTCGGTTAACGAAAATGCTTAGTAGGGAAGCAAGTTAATTTATATGGACGCTCCTCTAGATGAAAATACTCCTACAATGGAAGCGGAAAACCTGACGTTTTTGTGGACATCAGGTTTTATGATTTCATTTACATACTGTTTGTTATAACGTATCGATGCGATTGGATCTCATCTCTTAATTTATCCATATATTTTATGCTTTAATCACGAGCTGCTATGCAAATGTGTAAAAGCTACATGTAATATATGCTTAAATTTTAATAGTTGAAACTTGATAAATCACTGCTCAGTGTGGATCAAAGTTCTGAAAGTCAGAAGCTTGTTAAAGCTCTCGAGGGTCTTCTCAACTAAAGTGGAATATGGACTATTCCATGTATAAAATAATTTTCATTCGTTTTGTAAGTTCTTTATAAATTAAAACAACCACTCTCGTATAATTATTCCATATTCAAATATCATTATATTCTTTAATTAAACGCTCAACAAATGGGGATGTAATTTGTGTTATTATAATGCAATTTGCTTCACGCGTCATAAGCCACGTTTATATTAAAGTTAGCTTCAGCCATATAATTTTATTTCAGAGCTTTAATTTATTTCTAATGAAATACGCTTTAGTACAGGCTTATATTTTACTGCATAAAAATTGAGCGGATATTCCGACTCTAAAAGCTCTGCATGATTGAATCAATAAAGCTTTTGGATGCTCAATCGGACGTTATCTGTTATTGTGGGCAAGGTGCCCTTTTCGATTTTCGCATAATAAGAGTATTTACAGGGCCTGAGAAGTCCTGACAGATTTGCTCGTTTTATTATTCATCCCAGTCACGTGACATGCTGGAGATGTAATTTTCACGTATCAGCCCGGGCGACCCTAGTCCGGATTGAGTCGCCCCTCCCTGTCGCACTTGTGCCCTCTTTCCAGGAGTTAACGCCAAAGTGGGCAAGACCACTCTGCATATATTATTGGCGGGTCTCGTGGAGTGAATTTTAGTGATGAGCCGACGGAGCACCATTCCTGGGAGGATGTACTTGATTGCTCTGCCCTGAGTGGTAATCTAAAACTCGGAGACGTCCCGTGAAAATCGTTTTCCAGCACTGGTTTTTTTTTGTATTCTTTTACTATGCAAACCATCAGAAATACACAACGATTTTCATAAATTCTCTGAAAAATATACTTAAACTGTAACAAAATACAACAAATATATATATATATATATATATATATATATATATATATATATATATATATATATATATATAAAATATTTCTTGCAATAATATTAATTGGAATACGTTGCGGATATAATTATAATGGGTTGCTAATCACCTGATACTTTTTTCTTTAAGCTCTGTAAATATTATATTTTTTTAATATTACAATTATTACTAATAGTGGATTTTTATTGCAACGTAAGACTTGCAGAATAATTTTTAATTAAAGTAATAAAATTTCTAATATACATGTTCTGTTAATAGATGGCAGGCTAAATTATTTTAATTATATTTTTTTATAAAAGCGATAAAAACTCTCAATTTTTTTTATTGATTTTTTTATTGGATTTTTATTAATTATTGGATTTAGAATGATCATTAAAATATGATTTTTCAAAAATAAAAAGCGATGGAAAACCACATCAAGAAATTAATTATAAAAATTAAATATATTGAACTCCTAGAAAAAATTCAGTATGAATTAAGGAGGATAAATTTCATACGAAATTCTTTGAAGTTGAACAAAATTTAAGAATCTAACCACACTCTCTGTATTCGCTGAATTGAGATCGATTAACCCCTAAAGGAGTACTATCCCAGGGCCTGGGATCACCCCTCCACTTTTCAGAAAGAGCACTCTTGTATATTGAGCTTAAAGGCAGACAGAGACAGAGAGAATCTAGCGCAGTTCGGGAGACAGCTTCCCCGCATACATCGTATGAGTGTATAGATCGTTAGCCCAAGTTTTTTGTTTGTTTACGCAAAGAAATTACCGAATATTGTGTGCTATCGACAGTGTTTATTTACTTAATTGCTTACTGTTTGTCGCTGCTTTTTGTCTTTTAGTCTTTGTCCAATTATCATTTCCTTCTAAATCAGGAGCTAATTTATTGATTTTTTGTGTATTATTTATATAAAGAAATTACGTGGTCTTGTAAGCTATCAACAGTGTTTATTTACAATTGACTCTGCCTCGAATTGAAGATTGTCTTACGTTGATAAGAACTGACAGAAAGTAATCGGTGAAAAGCGATTATGGCATCAACGACTTCATCAATTTTAAATTTGCTCACTCCTCAAAAGGTGATTTTATAATAATTATGTTAATTTAAAAAAAATATACTAAATTAACAATATTTCTATAGAGAAAATCAAAACATCATTGATTGTTTTTGAAACAGTTTTAAATATTTCTATACAATTAATTCCCATTTTAATTAATATATTTTTAAAAAAATGATTTTACAAGTGTTTTTATAAAATTTAAATATTTGATACATCTAGTTTCTGAAAATATTATCATCTTATTAATAATCGAATAGTTAATGTTGATTCGCTTTATACTCGTAAGTTTCGATAATTCTTATTATGGCAATGCTGCAGCTTTTTTTAAATCACGATTAATAAATTACATTTCTATTCAAATTAAGAGTAAATATCGTAGAAAATAAAGAGATTGATGAATCTGATGAAAGGATGCATTAAGTACCTGCTGTGATGTTTTGATCGTTAAGTAGTTTTCAATTATACTTGTATTTCATGACTGTCACTCTTCGGTAGGGACGCTTTTCAGCACCAGCGTATAATAAATGAGGCATTTTGTATTATGTAAAATAATCTGTCCAACACAAGCGAGTGTACTTTAAAAACTTCAAAAGCTATATGACAACGTAGATAGTCTCGGATCCACTTTATATGATAATTTATTTGCGCCCGATACATAAACTTTCTTCGGCGGGGAGTAGTCGCCTAGGTGCCTGGATAAGCCAGTCCTGTTTAAGGCTTATAACTTTTGATACTCTGGACATGGTCCCATCTATCATCCAGCGACTCTTGGAAAACTTCCACGCTCATCTTTTTAAAATTTAAAATTTAAAATCGCTGTACCCGGTCCGAGGAGGCCATCCCTTGGCTTCGAGCTCGGGTACGAAAATTAGCCGCATAACAATATTATGTAATCACAGGGCCGATATTAAAAATATGCATCATTCTTTATCAAATTTGCGGAAATATTAAAATTTCATTCAAATTTCTTCCGCAATTTCCTTCTTATCTCGCGAGCATTTTTCCGCCCTTGTACGAAAATAAAGGTGCTCAAAAAGTCTATTATGTATCATAAAACGATTCACTCAACAGCGAAATAAAGTAGAATTACTTGAAATCGGGGTAGACAGCGATCAATAAGCCCGGAACAGTTCAATCTAACCGCACTTCACGGACAGCTCATCAATATTCATTACATTCTTTAGACACCAGTCTTCAGCTGCTTCCCTTTCATCTGCGGTATTATCGATGCATCTTTTATTTCAAATATTCATCTTGCCAAACCGAAGCTTTCGAAGAATCAATGCGTTTTTCATGAATTAGTTCGCTTTGATTCCTTGCTTGATTTTTAACCGATGAAAAAATTTGCCCGACTCATGATTCATCCCGAGCTTTATGATAAATCACCTTTTGTTTGTTAGCCTGCATCAACAAAGAATTCTGATTTTAAAATGATTCTATTTGAAAATAATGCTATTGGAGTACTAAAAACTATTTAAAAATTGGAGCATTTTGCGCGGTAATTAAATATTTTGAAAGGATTATAAAAATTGAATAAAACTTTAATAACCATAATCATGGAATAAAATTTTTGTGTCTTTCCGCTCGTTTTTTTGTTAGGAATAATGCTAACTTGTAATTAATTTCGTGAGATTTTCAGGCTTCATACCTGAAATTTAAAATAAAATTAGTTGATTTTAACATTTTGGCGTCATAATATCAACATATGAGTGAAAAGGGTTTATTAAGATTTATGTATGATATTAATCCTTTGGACAATTTTTCTAGAAAATATTTATTTAAATGGCATAAATACAAATCATATATATATTTTTTATATCCAAGCTTTTTCCCTTAACAAAAAATAATTTTATTAATTTAAAAATTATGTAACAAACTTTAATCATTTTACATTATTACCAGCAAATTAAAAAGTCTCCAAATAGTTTTTAATTCCTCGGAAAACTTTCTCATTCATTTACATATTTCGCTATTGTACAATACGGCTAAATATATCGCTTAAATGCTTTCCTCTCGAGATTGAACGCGTATGAATTACATGGAAGCTACACAAATTTCATTCATCCTAGAATTGAATTGATTAATTTGCCCCGAGACATTGATTTAACTTTTTGCTCTATCAAATAATACTACTATTTAAAACTGCTCTCAAAAGTTTACCAGATTAAATGCTACAAATTTAAAATTAAGTTAATTTGTATCAGATGTAAACATTGATAGAGCTACATATTATATTATATCCGGGAATCTTGTTGAAGCATTCAAGGCATAAACCATTTATGTGCCTAATACATTTAGATGATTGATCCAGAAATACGTATACCGAGTGAGCTTTGGTGGTTAACGTGGCCTTAATCATAACCTGATTACATCTTCGTAATCACATAGCCACTCGCTGCTTCAAATGATTGATATGTATTAAAAAGCTGTAATCAACCTTTGCGAATTTATAACTAACCAATTTGTTAATATTTGTTCTGAATATGAATGTGTTTAATACAAAAAATTAGCACAAGATCATCTCAATTTATGAAATATTTTTAGTGGGGTATGAATTTTTAAGCATATTAGATACAGATCATTATTTAGATATTTTTGACTTTTACTTTACTTAATAAGCCTTGTTATTAAAATATAATCATTGTACTATTAAAAAAATTGTTATAATTCTGGATGGAAAAAATAATTGGTTATAAATTACCAAAATGATGATGAAAATGAGATTCAATCAGAGCAGACAAGGCGAAGATAGTTTTTCACATGGAAATATATGATCATGGTGTAAAAATAACACTTCTGATTATTTATGTTCCTATAATCATGGCAATAAACAATTCAGGTTTGATACGCACTTTGGGAACTTTATGGCGGAATCGTTATCGCATCCACTTTTTAATAACCTTGTTCACTTTCGAATAGGGAAGGACCCGAAAGCGGCAGTAAACTGAATAATAAAAATGAATATTTGATTTGCATATTACGCCATCTCTGGACATAAACGGGACTTGTCGTAAAAATGGGCCATAACCCCGGGTCCACTGTTGAATTATATCGGCTGCGGATTATACAGGTTATATCGATGATCGGCGACGTCTACCGAAAGGGGTGGTTCGAATCTTATGGGGGTGAATTGTAAGATTTTAAAAATGTAAATTGTATGGCATCGTTGTATCTATTCTTGGCTGAACGTGTAAAGAATTGCAATTGGGTGCGATTCTCGTTTAAATTCTCGTATTTATGAGTTATAAATATGGTATAATTAAAGCGAAAAGAATATCTTATTTTTAATGAGGATGACTCGTTGTTGTATTTATGGAATTTTCCAGGAAAAAAATTCAAAGAGGAAAGTCTTTCAATTTATTCAACAATGGAGCCAAATAAAAATGTGAGAAAAATTCACAAATAGATTGTAAAAATCCCTGAATGGAAATGTTCAGAATTCGTTGAGGGCTTCGGTTTTCTTTTAGGCTATTTATTTGACATTGACAAGGCTACTGCTTAGTTTGCTTTAGCAAAAAGCAGATTTTCCAAATATGCTTAGCACGCTTAGATAATGTTGAACATTATAGATAAATTTCGTACGCACTACTTTAATGTAGATTAGGGTAAAACGACACGCAGACTAAACATACTATTTTCCATTTTGTGGTTTGGCTAACATATTTACGTACTCAAAAACATATTTCGTTGTACTAAAGTCTGACCAAAAATTCTCAGCCAACAGTTGAAATTCAAAAATGTGTTGATCACGAAAACGTGTTTCCCTGAAAACTTATAGTCCAAGATAAACATAATTTTTTCCGCCTTTTACTATAAACACCGTTATTCAATTTGTCAAAATGTACACATAAATAAAGCATTTATTTTATTCAATCATGAAAAACATTATTTTAGATTAGGGTCATACTTCCACCCTTAAAAAAACAAAACTCTTATTATAACTCAAACTATTATTTGACGTAAGAAAGGCAACGACTTTATTGCAAAATTAATAGAGAACGACAAAATAAAGGAAAAGAGAAATGGTCGATGAATAAAAACAAAGCAAACTTCAACTCTCGTATATACACAAATTGCGGTTAGTAGTTAAGAAAACCGGAAAACTCGATGAATAAAATATATTTTGCGGAAATTTAAGAACACAAATATATGACCTCATGCAAATTCATACAAAATTTAGAAAAAAAATCACCATTGTTCCCTTCGCAAAAATGTTTTACTCCGAAAGCAAGAACGGAGTAGAATTTTAATTAAGATACCCTGATCGGTCCCGAACAAAAATTCGTTCGGACAACTTAAACCTATGGAAGCAAACACATTCAAACTGTGTTCCATAGATACATGTTTAATTGAAATTAATTATGAGCGTAAAATAAATTCAATATTATAATTTCCACCGTCCGTTTCATCCCATTCCTGTCACAATCCACAGAACTATTGGCATTCAAAGGCTCTTTGGTCCTCTGCCAAACAGCATGCCCATAGAACTGCACTATATCTTTTAGACAAATAAATGAAAGACCCTCTTTCAGTGATGTTCAGAATCTGCAGCATCGAGCCGCCTTTTTCAACACCACATCAAAGGGATCCGTGGTGGTGTTCTGGAAAAACGATTAACATAAAAAATTCGCTTCATCGGCCACCAGCATTTATTTATTCAATATTAACATTAATAAAGAATTAAAATAAAACATGCAAATAAAATATACAAAATACTTATTTTTAAAAAGTTTTCATAGTGTGTGATGAGATAGGAGATTTTAAATGAATCAGAAAATTGAATATCGGCCTTCATTTAAATTTATATATCTAAATATATCCTAAATTTGTATCTAACGCTAATATTAAACTAAACTTATGTTACGTGCAAAATTCTTAACAATATGTGGATGAAGTTTTATTGCAATCCGATAAACAGTATGGCAACGCATTTCAAACGAATAAAACCCAATTCATTTTTATATATTAGATAAGGAAAAAAAGTGCTGCTATGGATACTTAAGTAGTTCAAATGGAATGAAATTAGTAGCATATGACATGGCAAAAAATATACATTTATAATTGAATATACATTTTATTTCCGCTGATATTTGGTAAAAGATTTTGTTATAGTTCGCAATTTTTTTTAAAATTAAATAGAATGACGTATGAACTTAGGATATTTTTTTTATATTCGGGTATATTCATTTGTAGAAATTACTGGGAAACCACCACATGATTTTTTTCCTCCAGAGAAAAATCTCCTATGGAGATTACCTATATCCCATAACGGATTTGAAAATATCAAATATGTGGTCATAGGTGGATTTGAATTCTAGCCAGAATTTACTTCCATACTACGGATTAATTATTTTTTACACTCGTTCCCATTAATATCGAATGGTAGGTATAAATTTGAGGATCACTGCAGCAAAGAAGGGCCAGCCGCAGTGTAATCATGGAGCAAACACAATCGTAGGTCCACACATACAGAGGAATACGACCACAGGCTCATTACTCCCGTTGGCCAGGCCGCAAAGCTGTCAAACTAATACATGCGAAATGGTCCCTTAGTAGGGATAGACGTACGGCTCGCAACTCGCTGACAAACAGCCAGACCGTACAAACGGCGGTATTAAAAGCCGAAACCGTCTCTGTGTACAACACTTACCGCTTGTATGAGGATAATTTGTAGTGACTTTTGTTGGCGAAGTTCGCAAGAAACCCCCAACCCCAAGGACGACCCTTAATTCTGCGCCCATTCAAGCCGGCCACGGGTGGGACCTCCTATTGTACTAATTTAAGTCCTTCTATTAGACAAAGATCGCTCTAAACAGAGAAGTTGATCTTGTATATTTCTTACGAGTCAATTGTTCTGTTATATAGCGTTTTGTATGCGATTAACTTTGTGAATATATTATTTGGCCCTTTGATCTAGTTGTTATGTAGGCACCCTTACTTAATCTCGGAATTAGAAATCTTCGAAAATATATACAGAATGAGTAGTTTCAATTATTATAATATACGATTCCATAACTATATTAATAAAAATTATAATTAAAAATCAAATTACAAAACGTATTGACTTTTGAATGGAATATTCCGATTATTTTAGTACATATTTGTAGAGAAAAGTATTTATTTTTTAAAATGCATATAAGAACAGTAAAAACTTACTAATATTGTAATTACAATTATTATCGAAAGGCTTTATGCTTAGGTTTCAGAATCTATTTAATTTGCCAAATACGTATTTAAATTCAAAATGCTTCTTTATAATATCGACTGACAATCGAAATATAATATAAATGAATCTATTTAAAAAGCTTTTATAGTTGAATCTTCCGAAGAAATGTGGAGTTATGAGGATCTATTTTCTGGGAAAGTTATAAATATTAAAATGGGGTGATATCCTCTACAACCATCCATAATTCAACATCTATTGTCCCAAACGTTTTTATAAATATTTTAGAACAATATATTAATCACGTCCTTGGAACCCTCGTATCTTTTTAAAATGCCCATGTAATAATTTAGATATTTTGTCTATGATTATTTCTGGAAACGATTGAAAAATATGTACACATTTGTAAAAACCTGAAAAAAGGAAGATTAGATATTATGAAAATTTGGCCAAATTATTTCAGGATGGTGTTTATAAACTATTTGGCTAAATTTAAATTGTAATTGATCATGGCTAAATTTTGATAAAATAAAAACAAATAACCCTAAACAAATAACGAATTAATTTTGTTTGAACGAAAATATGTTTGAAATTGTTACGCTTTAAGCAATTACTTGATGTACTAAGAAGTTTTATTTCAAATGCAATTTTGCATAAGAGAAATATTCATTTTACCACTTGGCAGTGTCGACTTTATGATATGTTTTAAGAGCAAATTTATTTTAGGGACATTCATACATAAAAAAAACATATTATACCCTTTTGTCATAGTGCTAAATTTGACATTATGCTATGAAAAATGGCTTCGCTAAAAGTATTTAATGAAAAATAATTGCAACGAGCTGTATGGAATTGGAGCGAGTTGGCGAGGGCAAATGGACGAGACACGTGGCTCTGTGTTGTAATCTGGGAAACTCTTTTGCTGCAACACAAGTTGCAACTATTAAGTCATTAGAGTAACCCAGGACGGACCATTATGTCTGCCGGAGACTACTCTGCAGTCCAAGTCCCGGGAAACTTTTCCTCCTTTCCTCGCCCCTTGCATAATGCATCCAGCTTAAGCACCAAACTTTGTAATTCATAACTTAATGCATCTCGGCTTGCAGATGTTCCAGCGGACACTACGTGACCGACAACTTCCGCCTTATAATAATCTGGCCCCTAACTGCAATTAACCGTCCAACTAATTATAAATATATATTATTATATTCAATTAAACGATGCAATAAGTGTTTGCTTCTCAATCTTCACATCTTGCAATAATATCGTACTTCTATATAATTTTCGGCATAAATTTACGAAAAACTAATCATACATTAGAGCTTGCTACATGAATAGTTGGAATTACTGTCAGTCAATGATGAATCGTAATTGAGAAAAGTTTCGTGCAATATTTTAAAAGTTCGATTATTTGAAGTTGACAAATATACAAAAGCTTCAAAGAAGAAAATGTTAGAAAATAATTAAAATATGGTATGAAAATATTCGATCAGATCGATCAAATATGGTGTAAAGCACTCTAGAAGTAAGTTGCTTCAACTTTTAATTTACGGAAAAAAATTAATAGCAATTTGATTTAGATGAAAGAAAAAGAGAAAAGTTATTTTTTTAATGACATGTTCTATTATTGCATCGAATTTCTAATGATAAGATAATATCTACACATGCATTAAATTCATTATTCATCAAATAAGCCAACGAAAATTATAAATTATCCGAAAGCACCAATGTTGTTTAATCGTAACAAGGTACGGATTCGATTTTGTAGCGCATAATCCCAAAATGTAATTTCAGTATTAAATGAGGGATTGCTATGCATTCTTGATTACCTATTCAATTATGTAATTGAATAGCGAGGATTCAATTATGCGCGTACATGCAAGCGCATAATTGGATCCTTGTTTCCTTCTGATAGCTTAGATAGCTCTTAAAGACTTTCAATGAAAATATCGAAGTAATAAGTTTTTCTATAAAATTAATAAAATATAAGAAATTTTCCTATTAAATCAAGAGACTGGTGATGTTATATCATTTAAATAAGGGTATTTATTCTCTCCAATAAGGACTTTCTTCCTCTTTTAGATTGTTGCATTCTAATCATTTTTATCATCCACTGTGAAAGGACAGGACTCAAACGCAAAAGCTAACATAGGCCAAATTTAAAAAAAATAAGTTTTGAGGTCCACAGTAATTACACGGTACCAAAGCGCACGCCTTCTGCATTTAGAGATAAATCCGCCACTGGTACAGAAATTAAAAAGGACAATTTAATATGTGGCTATCTTTTCTATTTCAGAGTGATTATTTTTAAAACTGACCCAAGATGAACATTGTTTATGCTGGATCTGGCTGGAGATTTGTTTATTTTCATAAGCTAAAATAACTGCTCGCACCGATGAGAACTTCCAAACATGGCAATTATATCAAATGCGAACCTTCGTGTGTTTTCAAATCTGACTAGTGAATTTCAAACTCAGTTCTAAGACTCAAAATAAACTTAAATTGTTCATGTCACATGTCGGAGAGTGCGTTAAATTTTGGTTTTTTAACAGCGTTTACCAAAGAACTAGCTTACATTTGAATGCCTTAATTTTGTCATACATGTACATAATGATCTGATCTTTTCCTTGCAGCGATAAATATAAGTCGAATCAGTATTTTGTTATATCAACCATGAATATCCATTCACAGGAAGGGGTTACATCCATCTCATCTGTATCATACATTCACCTCCTCATTCGCTCGATATTGAAGGGAGCATTACCATCGAGTTTTATTTCGAATGCTCCCCCGACAGGTATCCTGAGTGAACGTATTGACGAACGCTTTTGCGTCCGTCTCGATAGTGTAGGAGGTAACTTACCTAAGCGAATTCGAGACTGAGTGGTTTCCCATTTCAGGTTGACCCTCTCAGTTTGGCGATTTTAAAACGATATAGAAGTTAACGGAAGACAATGTTGTTAATGTTGCAAAGTGAAGTTCTTCATATGCTTCTCCTCAATGCCGTATATTTGGTGTTCTTCTTGTCCTTGTTCTGTTCCTAAAACTTCTTGGCTCCGAACCGCTAAGGTCCATCGTGCTCCATAATGTTGGGTATGGTCGACTATGTAAGAGATAGCGAGTGACAAGTAAGTCATGATTTGTAAAAGTAGCAAAGAATAGTAAATAATCGATCTATAAAAACCTAGTCTCGTTATTTAATAGCCACACTCAAATTAAAATTATTAACTATGTATTTTTATAAATTAATTGAACTTTATTGTATAATATCGATTTTAGAACAAATACAATTAGGGACATTAAGGGTGATGAATTCGTATTTGCTTAGTGGCCTTATTTGTATCGAATAAAAAAGTTTGCTAGCTGTGGTCTTTCTTTAAACACGCAGGCCTTAATAGCACACATTCAAGCTGTCATTTTCAAACGAAATGGACTCAAAACGAAAGTGTCTATTCCGTGACTTTTCCGTTCGTAAAGAATAATAGTCTTACAAAGATTTCTTAATCAAGGATAGTTGATTTAGGAATAAATCTGACATCCACAAGACTTGCGTGACTCGCTTTTCTTTCAACCGCATATTTACATAAACACGTTTTTCCTCACTTATGTGTGTTCATATATAAGTATATATGTGCGTTGGCAAAATGCAAATGAGATTAAAAAAATATGCAAAAATATTTTCGGCGGCAATTTAGAAGCAGTTATAATAAGCTCAATGCGCTTCGTACTTAATGAAAATATATGTGTTAGATATTTTCGTTTCGCTTAATTAAATCCCGAGGTGGCCCTGTTCAGCTCCATGGACAAAAAACGGTGTAAACATCTGTTCAGACAATAAACAATGGCGGCATATTGGGCCCAGCCTACTGTTGCTGGAGCACAAAATTGGCATTATTTTGTTTGAGGGCCTCTGCGAACGGCGTCGAAATCAATTTTACAACCGGCGCCTCTGCATTGTTTGCTCAAATTAATACTCTTCATTAGCCGTGTCATAAATTATTCTTGCTGTTTTGTGCATCGGCTGTGCATTATTATGCACCGACGTCATCTGAATAATTTCACCCTTGTTTGATGGAAAAACATCGACGGAACACCGATCGCAATTGCATAAAACATTTTTCGGATAGCTGACCAAAAACTGCGGATGTAATACGCTCTAAATGAATTGGGGTGCATTTTGAATTGTGCAAATCGGCTATAAAACACGTCCATTTTAACGAAGAATACTTTAATCAAAAATTTCAGTTCGTATCGTTATTAGTGGTGATCATACTGCATATAGAGTTAATAGATCGTCATGTAATCATTTATGCAGATATTATTGGAAATGTATTATGACGTTTATATATTCTAATGATGCCTATAAGTATTTCGAACTAATAAATCAATGATTTTGGGCCAAAATCAACAAGATAGAAACATAGAACAGAAAATAGATATCTTTGTAAAAAAATATATATAATCTTAGTTCATTGAAATTCTATTTTTACAAATATATAAACGCTGTGAAAAACCATATCAAAGTATTATAGTTAGCAATCACTCTTCAAATAGCAATTGTAAATGTAAATTGTTGGGAAGAATAGTATGTGTATCTGCGTCGTATTTAATCAGCGTCTATGCATAATTGATCTAAGATTATTCCCGAGATCAAATTATGAAATAAAGTTGCTATTAGTATTAATTTCCCACTTTTTTAAAATTTTAAATAATAACATAGCGCGTATACATCCAAAGGTTAAGCATGCTGTATCATATCGATTGCATATTTACATTCTTGCAGAATTACATTTAAATACAAACATTTTATTTATTTTTATAAATTTAAGAACAGATTTCGTTATAATACCTAATACTTACAATATTGAAAGAGAAAGTATGAAAAAATATATTCAAGGAAGCTTGAAAATCAATCCAATCCCCCCTCCTAAATATAATATAATATATACCATTTCAAGCTATGTTTGAATTGGTTTAGAAGAGTAATTGTAAAAATCAATTTAGTTGGGAAACTCTAATATGAGAGATTTATCTCGGATACGTTTTATTGTATTGAGTTGTGTAAAAAGCGCATGCACGGTAGAAATGAAACTGTTTTTGCGAAAAATTTATAACAGATGCAAGAGTAAAAAATAGACAACCATTACTCTAGGTAAACTTAAGCTTAAAGAGTACACAGTATGTAAATGCAGAGAGGTATTTAGGAACTAATTAAGAGCTTTGTGTCTACAGTGTCAGAGCTTTAAATTGTTTGATAGCTTTGGAGCTCATGCGTCATGACTTGATGGAATTTAACTATACTAAATATTGGCATTCAGTCAAGGTTCGTGATCCGTCAGAATGTGGGTGGGAAGGCCAGGGTGCATTTTCCGGTGTTGTATCAAAATGTGGCAGTCATTAGTTGCGCCTTAATGGACTTGGCTAATGTCTCCATCGGCTCAGCGTGCCAAAGTGCGGCTTTTTGCTGGTTCAGCATCTTCATCAATTGTCTGCTCGTCAACACACAAAGCGGGACTCGAACCGGGCGTTTTTGTCCGCGAGCCGGAGACGTTTCCCCGAGTGTCTCATCATTAGGAAGCCATTAATTAGGTATGAAGGCAGCTCGGTCCTGTTTTTCCTCTTGTCTATCGCTCACACGGGACATCCGGGAAACAATGTCCGACAAAAGGCGACTTAAACGGAAAACGGAGGTCTTGACACCGCTCTTTTTGCAGTGCCGACAAAGCCTTCCGCGAATGTATTATCTTCTCCTTATATCAAAAGGGGAGCCGATCCACCCCTGCGGGACGATAATGATGATTTATTGCAGCAAATCAAGCAGTTTACAGATTACATTACACTCGATTCTCCCTTTAATATACTACAATCTTAAATCTATAGATATTTTGTTCTGATCCAATATAAATTCCATACGTTCAATCACGGAAAAGGATCGCATGTTGAAATAAATATCGATTACCCTGTCAATATAGGAGTATTATGATAAAATCAAGAGATAACATATATTATGTTTACAGGATTCCAATAAATAGCTTTACTGACCATAGATGAACATATCTCACCATTTTAACACGATATATAAAGCGTTAACTCTGCAAACAGGCGAAATAGCAATTTGAAACGATTATACAAATTTCAAGCTATGTAGCGACAAGAATCGTACAATTAGATTAAAGTGAATTTATAAACATTTTTATCCATTAAAAATCGAAATCTTTTAAAATATTATCCTTTTTGTTTGATAATATATGAAAAAATATGATTGGTTTATTGGGAGACCTATCTCTTTTTTGTACCTAT
Source organism: Stenopsyche tienmushanensis (assembly GCA_008973525.1). Lineage (NCBI taxonomy): Eukaryota > Metazoa > Arthropoda > Insecta > Trichoptera > Stenopsychidae > Stenopsyche > Stenopsyche tienmushanensis. The sequence continues at coordinate 1,294,552 of WACJ01000552.1, forward strand.
AGCCTTTATTTGGAGTTATAGATCAGTGCTCGATCTCAAGCCTGATGAAAGTCCTTTTAATTATTTTATCCAGAGTTTTTTTTAGATGATTAAGTGCCTTTCATTTCACAGCTTTTTTCGATTGAATGTATTTCTAACCCCCAAAATATTGCTTACGCGACTATTTCAACTGTCTCCTTAGGAAATAGTATATATGTCAATGCATTTTGATCCGCTTGATCAACGCCCCTTCTATATATTTTATATAGTCGATGATGATATTGGGTGTAGTGCATCGAGCTTTAGAGCTTTCTTCTTGTTTTGTGATGTGAAAGACTTAATCAAAAACTTCAAAAAAATTCGCCAATCTCATATTTTTACTACATACAAGAACAAATTTATATACTAAAATATTATTTCCCTAAATATGCATTAGTGCTGTCAACCATTACTAATCTAATGATTAATTGTAATTTTCATCGTTTAATAATATCGATAAATCATTAATAAACGCTTGACATATGTTCATGGAATATAGAATTAATGGATCGTTTCGTCTTATGAGGCCATCACCTCCTATCAATGTCGTACGCATTTCAAGTGTTATTATTATATTCATTGATATTATATTTATAGAATTACATATAATAACCAGTGAAATAATCGCTGCTAAATTAATTTTGATTACTTTATCATCATATTTGTCTGAATATAGGGTGGCTTAAATATATTACAAGGCGAACAACATTATTTTAAGCACCATGCATCATCTCAATGAGGAGCATATCCATTTTATCCAATAAGCAAGTTTTACTTTAATATAACTTTCATGTTGAATCACCACAATGATTACGTTTGTTTGCTATTAGAATATAATGCAATCAACATACTTTTGCGGTAGTCTTTTAAAATTATTTTGAACTACTATGGATTAATTTTTATAAGTTATCTTAAAGTTTAAATAATAACATATGTATAAGTAAAATATTTTCATTTTTTCGAATACATTCTATGCTTTATGCTCTATTTCAAATATGACAAAAGTCTGGATATTTAAATAATTTAATTATTTTCCTCAGTTATGTATCACTCAAAATAATTCATTGGCTGTTAATTCTGACCGCATGCAAATGTTTCACAAACTCTCTTTCAATCCAATATCTTCTTATAATGATTCCTGTTAAAAATGTATGCTAGAGATTGCGATTAAGATATCTATAATTTGAAACCTTACGAATATGTGTTTAAAGCTGTAATAAGCTGATTTTTTATCATGAAAAGAATTCGTTCTAAGATACGTTCTTATTCCATGAGACTTTAATCCATATAAGCATGACCAGGCATGATACTTAATTTGGTCTGGTAGAGAAGATGTTTGTTTGCGAGGTTTCCTTTTTTTCGTCGAGTTTTATGTCTTTGTTGATCCAATCAGAATTTGAACTACTTAATCATCTCAAATCCTTCAAAGTTGATATTCACAAACTAAAAATAATAATTGAATTTTCATTTCATGGCTGTTTGAAATGTATCTTTAATAATTATTTACAGACTTACATAGTGAAATACGAAATGCATATTATCGTTTTGGGATACTTTCACTATTATTTATTACAAGACATACCAATGAAATTCTTTCATGCATGTTCTTGTATCTTGTTGATAATACAATAAAAACATAATTTTGGATTCAGAATTTTTGTGGATCAAAAAAATCCAGAAAAAAATATTGATTGATTGATTTGCGATAATGATTAAGATATTAATCAACAAAGTGCAATAGATTTGCCACTCAAAGATCATCTTAGGCATAAAATATCTTAACGGAAATTTAATAAAAATAGTAAATACATTTTTTTGTTAATTTAGCCTGGTTAAATACAGCAAGTCAGTATTTATTTTTGCATAAAGATGGGTAGAAAAAATTATGCAGTCAAGCCGAATAAAAAGTCAGCAACGGCGCGTAGCATGTTTGTTCAGAAGAAAAGTGCATTTTACTTTGAGGGGCTCTTCGTGCATTTCGGGGTGCATGTCTTGCTCCCCCCCAAAGTAAAACAGGAGCCTCGAAACGTTTCAGCGCTCTTCACCCGGAGGGCTTTTATTTTTATCAGACGCTTTTACAAAGCCCTCGTGAATATTCATGGAAATGTTTTGCGCCATAGTTTTGAGCGCGGCTAATTATTAAAAAGCTCCACAATCCTCCGGAAGCTATTGGATGCTGCTGCGATCGATTTTTTCGCTGGCCTCCCCCCATTTCAGTGTGCATTACCAATTTTAATTACATTCATCAAACTTTGCAAAACTTTGTTGCCGATTCTGCACTTTGTGTAGTTGGGGAACATTTAAATCGCTAATGCTGTGGGAGATGCATTCGAATTATAAAAGTTTTCCTTTTAATTGGATGAGTAAAAATATTTGACTTTGTATCGCAGAGTCCTTTATTTGCATCGCTTTGACACTAAACACACAAATTCTTCGCTGTATCAACAATCTAATTGGATATTTTTGTTGTAACAGTGCATTTCACCTGCATTTTTTTGGTGCACCATTAAACATGTATATCCGTGGCTAGATAACAAATTGTCGCCGATCATTGGATACTTATCGAAACGGCCCTACCGACCGACTCGAAGTTAACTTTAACTGCAAGTTTATTGTTTTAAAGGGATTACTGTACGTTTTTATGTCCATTTTATCCGTGTGCTTGACGCTTGAACTAATTCGACAAATTGTGGAAAAAACTTATGGCCACCACAGCCGCAAACACAGAAACAAATCAACCGAGCGAAATCCAATTGCAATGTTGTCATTGTCAACTGCTTCCGATTCGTTGCAGCTAGCACGAACGTGCATACAGGGTGTTCTTCCTGTAACTGACAATTTTCAAACGGGCTTAGCACGTTTTCAGCCCAGGGGACACCTATTGAAGCATGCATAGAGGACTATTCCTGTGTGTACTGCCGCTTAATTAAATTTCTATTCAAATTCAAATCGAGATTGTGTCAGTTTTTCTTTGCTCAATGGATCGATTCCAATTGAAAATTCAAGACAATTAAACAAAATGTTGTCAAAAACCATTTAAAAACATAAATAATTATCATATAATTTGCTTGTCAATTCCATATCATATGATTTTTGTCATTGAAGACTCAGTTTAGATAGAATTCTATTTTTTGTCAGAACTTTATTTAGAATTTAAAAATAATTTATTTTTTCTTTAAACAATCGCGTGATCGTATGGTCACGCATGTTTTAGAGGAAGAAATGATAATTGTTTTCTATGATGAAAGTTTTTTCCATAATCTGGCATCTAACCAATTATCGACCTGATTTGAGATGAGCAATTATTTGTTGAGTCCAAATTTTAATGATAAGGTGATTTCTAGAAATAAACTCATTTACTAAAATGTTGCATCTAGCTAACTTTAAACGAAAAATAAAAATTAAGCAAGTCTTTAGCATGTTTGGCATCATCATTAAAATGATTTATTTGATATAATTGCTAATATATTTTTACACTCAATCGACATAAACTATGTAAATATGTGGATTCCAGTGTTTTTTTAAGTTTATATAGGTTATGTTTTTAATTTCCAAACTAATTAAGGACGTATCGAAGTTCCATTGAGGCGTCGTCTTCATCCATCAAGTTAATCCGCCGAATTCTTCAAGAAGGTTCACCGAACAGGGTCGTTAGCCTTAAAACTTGAACACAACACCGTGTTTATTTAATCAAATAAAGGCGAACGTATTAGCACAGTCGGGTTGGGGTGGGCAACCCAACCCCGACACGGACTCATTTCGGCACGAATATTTTATTCACTAATTTAACTTCATTTTCTGTGCAAAACTTTCGTCTCGACCGCCGAATGCTTCTGCAGACTTTAACGTCGTTTTAATGCCTCCGCCATGAAAGCGGGAAATTCAAGACAACCCAAACGAAAACAACTGTACGATGTCTGTGCAATATTATTTATAAATTCAATACAACGTTAAAAATATTTTATAACTAGTGTATTGGTTTTTGATATGCTGAATTTATGCTAGGCAATTGTGATATAGCGTGAAGATTGTGGTGTTTACAACACCAACATTTAATGTGATTAGCGCAAATAAATTTAGCATAGTCGCTATTGCATTGAAACATAAAAACATACTAAAATTTTTCATAATAAAGATAAGCAAAAATAATAAATATGATCATTGAAGAATAATGATATTTCTATTTATTTGAATATTTTGCTTTGAGGGGGAAAAATATAATTTTCCGCAATTAGAAAGAGGGAGGAATTAATCAGATTACAAATGGGGGAATGAAATGATTTTATCCAGTGTCTGAATTAACAAGTAGATTTGATTACCAGCTCCGAGTTGCAATCTGGAGAGTAGTTTCGAGATTAATTCGTCTTAGGCAAAGCCTACCTGGAGCCTTAATATACTTCGTTCACCACAAAATTAAAATGAATATAAACTCATATTATTAATTAATTTAATTAAAACTCCATCACAATACATCGAATACGATGTGATAATGTATTAATTTATGAATGTATACCGATATGGTGTAAATTGAGATCTGTCGAACCATATGCCGAAAATCGCAATAAAATATTTATAAAATAGTTTTTGTCGATAAATGATATTTATATATTTTACAAATGTGGGGTGCGTTGCTATTCACGCACCCTTTGATTATTATAAATACTTCAACAAAGCTTTAGCGCGTATAATGCGACGAAATAGCCGTGAAAAGCACAGCAGAATAGGCTTTTTTGTATGCGGAAAAATCAGAGTATCATTAATAGTGAACTGTCAAAATGTGCGCGAAAGCCTTCAACAACATTTCATCGGATTGATTTTCGTCCCGTCCGGCGTTCGCAATGAATTATACCGGGTAACTTGAAATTAATATGACGTATTAATATTGATGACCGTGAGTGTATTCTTGTAATTTATTGCTGCTTAACATTATGCGGTCTTTTACCCCTCCTACTTATTCCATAGAATTTTCCACAGGTGTATTTTTATAGGACTTGTCAGATAAAGTGTTACTTATTTACAATACAATTGCCAACATTCTAATATTTTAGTATCAATATTTCGAATAATATTTTCATTTTAATAAAGAAGAGCGTATTATAAGCTGGATGATTACGCTTTTTTAATAATTGAAACTGATCTTCAAATAATCTATGGTATGATATTCATCTACTAATATATCTTTTACAATTATTTCCCTATTTCATATTAATAGAGAATTTTTGATTTTTGTAATGAAAAAATATTAAATTACATATATCAATCCTAATTCCAGAACAAATAGTTTTGGCTATTATTATAATTTTAGACCAAGGTTTATATAATGTATTAGATTCTGAACTCTTATATTAATTTGGATATAAATCAAAAATATGTATTAACAAATGTGGGAGATTGTCTTAATCCAGGTAACCCTGATTTTATGAATCTGAAAAAATAAATACTATTAGATAAAGCGGAAAGAAATGTCATTTTTTTGGTTGAGCGGATAACCATTTGTTCATCGCCATTGTCCAGGTATAAAACCAATCCATTTTTAAGAAAGATCGTTACTGGGAATGATAAGTGGGTCTTCTACAACAGCTCGAGAAGGAAAACAGTGGATTTCTTCAACTCAAGTACCTGTTTCTACCCCTCGACCTTCATTATCCTTGAAAAAGGTCCTCCTTTGAGTTTGGTGGAATTTTTTGGCATAATTCACTACGAATTATTAAAAATTGACCAAATTGTCACAGCAGAGCTTATACTGTGCACAATTAGATAGGTTATAAGCGGAAATGCTCAAAAAGCGAGCAGTGCTAGTTAACAACTAAATAAGAATATTACAGCATGTTAATGCAAGACCACACGCAGCTAGAATTACGCAGAACAAAATAAGGAAGATGAATTTGGAAGTGCTGCAATATCCACCATATTTTTCTGATATTGCACCTTCAGATTATCATCTTTTTAATTCATTAGAACATTCGCTTTGCGATAAAAAAATTCATTTCTCTGGAACAAGTGAAAAATCATTTGGATTCTTACTTTAGTGGAAAACCGGCCGAATTTTACGAAAAAGGCATTAAAAAGCTACCTAATCTGTGGAAGGCGATTATAAATAACAATAGAAATTATTTGATTGAGTAATATGGTACAGCTTTCATTAAAATATTTTTTTACTCCAAATAACAAAAAATGACATTTCTTTCCGTTTTAACTAATATATGTAAAAAATAGCAATAATTTCGCTTCTTAAATATCTTCTAATATCTAAAACTTTTATTCAAAAAATCTTATTCTAACTTAACTTTACCATATTAAAAATCCTTTTTCTTGAAGTCTCATATTTTCACCTCAAGAGAAAAATAATTATAATAATCATGATAACCACACGATCAATTTAAAAATATGTATTTATGAGTACGAAGACTTTTACGATATTTTTATTGTATTTATAATAATAATTTGTATTTAATCCGGATAGTTTCAGTATAAATGTCCCCAGTATATGTCAATGCCTTTCCAGCAGTACCTGATACTAAAACCTGGAATCCTCCAGTAAAATGATTTTACAATGTTTTCATTGATTTTTGACCTACAACCTCGGACTTAAAATTGAAATGGGCTATTATAAATCATTACGATGATAATACATCGCCTCGATTTTTAATGAAGCATTCGAATGTATACAGCAGACGTATTAAAGAGGAACAATGCTCGAGCCGAGTATATTTTAACGAGTAAGCGTAATTACTGCGACGTCTTTATACACACCTCGGGGGTGTATTTCATGCTAATTAAAAGACATGGAGGCTTCTCGGCTCCAACCCACCTCACCAACAGACTCCGGAAATAATTCGAAATATTCCCGGAAGAGCACTATTTGAAGTCGGGATCAGACGTCGAGACGAATGAGGTCTCTATTCAGACAACAACTCGATGAAAAGGTCAAGTTGAATGGAAGAACGCTGCTTTGACTGCATCCGGAATCTTCAGCAAAATGGAAAACGCTAACAAAATCGTCATTCGTTTTCAACCATTAAATATTTATTTTGAAATAATAAAATATTTGATAATTTTAGTTTAGACGATTTTGTAGAGTTCCTAGAAAAAGAGCTGCATTAGCAGTTGTGTGCTAAGTCGTTTCGACAATTACATCCTGACTCATTAAGAGAACGGCAGGTCAACTGAATTTCTTCTTCCAGTGAATGTGGAAGTTTCTGCAATTCATTCGTTAATCGACGTCCATGTTCAACTTTCGTGGTACTCATGTGGTAATTGATTCATAGCACTAATCCAATAAAGCCTTCAATGTCTAACGACAATTATCAAGTTTATACTTGAATATATATTCAACACTCAAGTATATATAACATATATTTAGTGATGTTGGGTTACAAGATGTTTTTAATCATATTTTATATTTCATTTATGATAGAATCTCCCCAAAACTTAATACCCTATAGAAACAAACCGTCTGATTGTTCACCAAAATAATAAACATCATTTATCATTTATAAGTTATTGACAAATTTGTTAATGATAGCATGAACTTTGGCAGACTTGTGCATTAGTGTGTTGTTAGGAACAGCACAACTTTTAAGAGCTTTCCTCACCTTTTTTCTTTGATGGCATCTTACAAAGAAGTAATTGCATATACCGGAGTCTCCCCTGTTATGGTAGTCTTCTATAGTATAAATTATAGAGCAAAATGCCTCTTATCTTCTTAGAATATAGTTATAATGATCATTCTGGACTCCGAATCTCTATAATAAACCTTAAGTGTGTCTTATTTCACTAAACACTGTAATATTAATAATATAAATTATTTTATAAACTATCTGCCAAAATTAAGCCTTCTATTTAGCACAGTTCAGAAGTTGTTTTTTTTTTTTTGAACGACGATTTGTAGGAACATCTTTAACCAATTGTCTACTAAAAATAAATAATTTAGGCCAAAATGTGGCTTTATTATTTAAAAATGGACAGTTTTGTTATGCAGCTTTGAAACTCAACCAATATAAATAGCTTATTATTTATATATGTATTAAATTTTAAAGACAATTCTGATCCTCAACAAAGAGGTCAATCGACGGTAATGACGAGAGATATTCAATTTACCTTATAAGACATCACATTATTAGTGATTTATTATAACTTTTGTATGACCTTCATTCATATTCAACTAAATTGTCATTTGAAAATGGCTTACTTTCGTGTATTTAACTCTTTTTTATTATAGATCAACTTCTTATATCAATTATCTATCACAGATTAAAATTCTTAATCATTAATCATAATCATTATTTTTCAGCTTTAACTCTAGTACCTGATCAATAGCTCTTATAGATTCACATAAAATGAATACAGCTATTGTTAAATAAACAATATACAATTTAAATTAATTCTAAGTACTCAAATTGTGATATTTTGATTGAGATTGGGATTGAAATTGAGACAAGTATTGATAGAGGCGAAATCTTGGGTTCAAATCCAATGGAGATATGTATCTATATTCTTGTACAAAATCATATTCCTTTATCGTAGAGTAAAAAATCACACGAAACGAGAAAATTTATATCGTCCCAGCGCAAAAGGCGATACAGCATTGTATTCGGCTTATCACTGAAGACTGCTCGTGTTCACTTTATTTAGGGTACAAATGATTCTTCCATTATTTACCCTATCAAAATATTGTTAAACGCACGCCGTGGAGCGGTTTTCCCGTTTTCGCATTACTCTTCGGGTTTCCAATATTTGCTGTGGCAAATCGCACCCCCCCATCCCACAAGGAATATATTCTGAGCCGATTATCTTTGGCTCCGAGTATGAAATGTTTGTACAGCGCTTATGGGATGGACCGTTTTTATAAACACTCTCCTGTATTATTTTTATGCGGCATAGTGTTTGCAGTTCAGATAAGGCCCCAAAGAGGGATATTGATTTCGTCCTATCAATCTCGCATGGATAATCAGGAAAATAATAACGATCGGCGACCACAAAAAGGAGTAAACAACGATCATCCCCTACTAAGCGATACTTTGCTGTTGAAATCGAATATATGCGACGAGGGTTACGTTCAAGTATTTGTAAAAATGTTCAGTTTAACGTATATTGTAAATAGGGAAACGATGTTTCCATATGAAATATTTATTTAGGGCAGGCTGTGTCTGTGAATATATTGATCAAATATTGCACCACATTGACATTTTATTGCATTTTTTTTTTGAAATATCATTTTAGACATAACATGTTTTAATATATTCTTGGATAGATTTCTTGACACTCTACTTTTAAACCTAAACATATAGACTTAAAATTATAGGAAATTTAATAGGGATAGCTTTAATGTATAACTATCATTATGAATGATCAATTTTTGATTATTAACTTTGGTGAAAAACTGATCAATGAAACCGATTATTTTATAAATTCTTCAGCATGATCTCTTGCCTGACACTCAATCATCATTAGTTTTGAAATTAAAAATTATCAAAAAATCAATCAAAATTAGCTCGATTGAATCTAATCACTTCTCGCAAAACAATAATTATTTTATATGATCTGTAACATATATAATAGTCATTGTATTATTAAATTTTGCCAAGGTGCTATTCAATTTTATAAGTTCTTTAATTATTTATTAAATCTCATAGAGCTTTATAATTCTAAAAGTAATGTTAATATAACAATTATACATAATTTCCATGTATAAAAACGTATTTGAGTTGCTATTAACACCAACAATAGCCTAATATATCTACTTTTAAAACATTTAATTTTTCTTGCGTTCCCACGTAAATACAAACAACAGATATGCTCTGAAAATCAATATAATTTTATCAATTGCACAATTGCATATGTTTTAATGATTTTTAGAAATTAAGGAGGATTTTATTCAAATAAACGAAGAACCAGCAAAGAGGAACGATGGGCCTATTTTATGGTTATTTTTTTTTAATTTAGCAGCAAAATAAATTTTGAATTACTACGACATTTGCGATGAATAATGTAGCACGCATTCTCCATACTTAAATATTCAGAATGTATTTCCCCGCGGAAAGTGTCAGGAAAAATCGTAAGTTTTCCCGTGGCTTTATTAAATTTTTGACTTTTTTGATCGGGCAACGAAATTTATTACTCTGCGACAACAAAAGATGGATCGTAGGCGGTCCACAGATTATATCTGCACGCTCGTATAAAATGTTCATAAGTTGAGATTTTAGAAGCTCTATCCCGCGGGATGGCCGCGAACTTTTCCAATTTCCCCTCTAATAAAGTCTTGCGGTGACGTTTTTGCGATTGATTCCCGTTTCTCAAGCGAATCGACTCTTTTACTTCTCTTTTAAATGAGGCACTGTAAAAAAGCAACAAAAAGAAAAAGAAACTCGCATAAAATTTACCTTTTGAATTTTTTTTAATATATTGAGATAAAAGTAAAAGCATCACATCAAAAACGGACAAAATGAATTTTCATTTTTACTTCATGATTTTTCTGTTTACCTTAAATACATTTTCGTGCTTATAGCAATCAAAAATATGTGTTATAAAAATACAATACTATAAAATATTATTTAATATTAAAAAATCATCGATTATTTACTATATAATAATGTTACTGATTCATATTTCACATTTAAATTATTAATTGCTGATGCAGATACAGCTAAATAAAGTAGAACTTTGATTTTTTAAAATGAAACAAATTATTGTTGATTTGCATGTGGAGAATTGTGTCCACTTTTGCTCACGTACATGATGGATTGCATATTATGAAGTTACTAATTGTTTAATATCAGAAGAAAGGAGCTCAGAGCGAAAATTTATGAAAAAATAAGGAAATACAGAGCTTGAAGAGTGTATTTTTATATATTTTATACGAAAGCGACCAACTGGACTGTCAATATCTGGTCCATTATTGTGTGAATAAGCAATATTTTCTAATACAAAATTAAATGGAGATTTCACAATCAAAGCAATTTAGGGCTGGCTTGAAATATTCAAAAGACGAAATGGTATCGGGGAACTTGAAATTTATGGATATACCTTCAGTAAACACATTCATTCAAATAATTAAAAAAATATCTGCCACAGAAGAATAAAAAAAATATATTATGGAATGATAGAAAGCTGATATCTAGTTTAGATAACTAGTTTAGATAAGTACAATAAATCGCTAAATGTACTAAAATAAACGATGGTAACTTTTAGCTAAATGCCTTTATTTAAGGAACAAAAACCTTTAAGAACAAACTGTCTTAAAGAAACAAAATTCGAGATCCTTTTTGTATGGTTTACGCAATTTATTATTGAATTTTATAGATTTGTAAGTCCACTTTAACTATTATTATGACTCTTTGTTGTATCGCTTAAAATAGATCAAGGTAAATCTCGAATTATAATATCATTAAATAAAGAGCTTTCAGATAACAATAATGCTTCAAATTTATTGCAAATTTAATCATGATCATCTAAATGATTTTTCATATATCAAACTAGTTAAACGACTGTGTAATTTCCGCCTATGCGTAAATATCCGAATATGGTGATTGCGTAATTTAGAAATGGTTATGAGTATGAAAATCGTATTCTCACACACGTCTCATATAAGGATATTCTTAAAATGAACATTATTCACATTCAACCTTGCCGATTATGGGATTGTGAGCATTCCTTACGAAAGTGTGATGTGATAAAATATAATGGGAGAAAAGCGGTTTGTGCGAAATGATTCAGTTGGTGGATGGCGCGACATAACAATATGTCAGTGTTGACAGTAACGCGCATCACCAGAATATCTGATACAAATCCAAATATAAATTTGAGCACGATGTTAGCACATAAAAAAATGACGTGTAATTTTAGTGAAAAGGAGCCAAGCTCATAAATAAACGACGCAGATTCCTCACTCGCCTGTGGCTTCCAGTCGGGGATAATAAAATTTTATATCATCCGAAGAGCAGAAAAAAGAGCCTCTCCCACCGCACGCACCCAGAGGCGGACAATTTCGCCAAGCATCCGCGAAGGATGAATAGGAAAGCAAAAAAGAGGAGTGGCAAAACTAGAATGTGGAAAGTGGCACCATTTTTCTCGGTTATGAAAAGGTTAAATTTGCCCGGACCGAAAGGGCTTATAAGTTACGTTGACGATAATATTGCGTGCAAAAACGTCATCTTGCGCCCCTCTTGTACACGTTGCGGTCTTCACTGCGGGAAGTGGATTGACGCATAAAATGAAGTGAAATATACGCCAAAGAGAAGTACGTATCCCCTATTTACTCTAATTCCTCTTTCAACACCAGCCGGGTTCGATTCCCCCAGAATTGCCACGATCGGGATTGCTTACATCCCGTTCCATTACAAGAACTCACTCTCCGCCCGTGCTTTTCCGCAACTTTATCCGAATCGAAGATATGAGATCAGCGAGCTATCGTTGTTCTTTTATCGAAAAACTATTAGGATATGATTTGGGTTTACTCTAAGCATCCTTCTACGGTCGTTATTCGATTCATTGCGGAACAATTCGTAATATGTAAAGAAATTCCCATAGCTTAAATATATGAATCAACTTTATGAACCATTTTAACTTAAATAGTAAAATTAGTGAAATTCAAATAAATATTCAACTATATTGTTCATGAACTATTTAAGATATCTTTTGTGATTTTAGACTTATATTAGTTATGTTTATTCTTGTGTTTGTAGTAGTAAAAGATATTTTAATATAAAAATCAATAAAAAGGATGCAAATTGTACGTATTTTATCGATAAATTTACAATTCTTACGCAATGATAAAAGATTTATTGTAACTTTAAGCCATTATCATAATTGAATTGATACAAAAATTGTCACGTACACATAAATAATACGAGTATACTACTATTATATAATTACCTATAGTGTATTTCTAATGAGCTTTAAGTTTAATTGCAACGTAAAAATTGAAATCGTCTAAATCAAAATACTTCTTGGAAAGTTTGATAATTTCATATATAAATGAATTAAGAGTAGATGAAAACTAATTTGATATTGTTCAAATCAAGACATCCAAAATCTAGTTAAGACGTCTTACTTAATTGTCTAAAACAAATTTCCATAAAGTTCCCTGCGACGATTCTCTCTTATTGATGGGAAAGTTCTCCCGTGCAAATGTCTAACTTTCTCCCATTCCTGGAAGAGTGTGATCCTGGGTGACGATTTGAATACCGATCTACACTATGTAGGTATTTTGATGAAATCGGTAGCATGTACACAGTTGCCATAGTCATACTCGCAGTGACAAAACTCGATACTCTTTGTATTCCCCTGACAGCGAAATCGCCTTGGAAATGTAAGATACCCGATATCCGTGTGGGAGTGCTGAACGTGCCGTTTGTCTTCGTCTTCGGATTGAACCCTTTCCCTTTTACCGACGTATATTTAATAAGTGATACAACTCACCGTTTTGACAGTATGAAAATGGTTTTAAAGAAAAAGTTCCGGGCGTGAGTAGGAGCGCCGAACGCCCCGAGGCTGTCTAGAAATTTCTTCACATAAAGTTGCCGAGAAAAGTGGATAGAACGATATATAGATACAGAAAATACGTATTCCTTACACCCTTATCTCGTATAAGAAAACATAACGTGTTCTATACCTAAACAAGTATAACGATAAAAGCAACGCAGAATATTATGTACAAAGTCTCTCCGACCGCCTGTGGAAGTATTTCAGAATGCCTCTCCCTGTAAAACTTTCAGGTTTTTAAACTTCAATTGTTTCAAGTTGTACCGAATTCCCCCAACCCGGGGCGTTCGTTCTTTGGCCCTCCTTGCGGCGGATCTGCTTTTTTGCTCTCATATTTCTTTAAAATGTTTTGTTATCGAGCCTGAATAATGCGCGCAATTATTTTGTGTCGTTGAAAAATATCACTTTTGCGGCGCTGGCGGGCCATTAAAGTTTAGCAAGTGCCTTAATTTTTAATGGGCCGAAAATGGAGCTGATGAAGTGATTAATATTAATTTGGATTTGATATCAGCAGTGGTGTTGACTGAAAATTATTAAGTGGCCCGACATCAAGTTTCACTTCTCACTATATCACACCTCGAGCGAGAGCATTTCGGCCGATTAATTATCTTAAAAGCTAAACTGAGCAATACTAATAAAAGTTTCCAAATTCGCCGAGAAAATAAAGCCCGAGAGAGTCAAACTTTCGCTTCAACGCTCTATTTATTCGAAACATTTTGTTAATTACATCACCTATGCGAAAATAATTTCTGAATTCTGAGACTTTAACGTTAACCAAGGTATTATGCATTGCTTCAAATTTATTACTTTAATTACTCTAACATTATTCTAAACAAGCCTTGTTGAAATATAATATGATTTACGGTAATTGTGTACGTTTAAAGGATTTTATGGCCAAATTCAATAAAGAGAGCTCGATGTTAAATAAAGTTGTTACAGGGACAAAATTGTCACAACAAAATTCTCACTGAAATTAAATTAATTTGTATTATTTTAAATGTATACACATTTAGATTTTGTTATCATAGCGTATGTAATAATATCTTTGACGTTTTAATTTAGAGTTCCAACAATATGTTGGCTATTCCAAGCAAAAAATAGTTAAAACCCATATTTAGCTAAGAGTAAAATATTATATCTGATGATTTCCTAGTAAAAATAATTCAATTGAACATGTAACAGAAACTCCACATAACATCATCCACAACATCCACACGTTTAGAATCATCTTGGAATTTAGCGTTCAGTATTTATTTTTTTCTGGTGTTCGAAAAAGTCACTTCAGCTTTTTTATTATGTAAGATAATTAGGGGCTGAAATATACGTTTCTTAGAACAAACAATTATATGAGAACATATAAACTTTTTTTTTATATAATATCACATTATGGTTATAATTGAATTGAAAATACTCAAAAAAAAATTCTCTTGAAATAAGAATCTCAATCTCAATATAAGAATATATTTTTTCTCAAGGGGTCATCTATTATTTAGGAATATTTTGGCACACAAAAGGAAGCTTTCTGTAAAATTAAAACGAAATTTAAAAGTAGTAAAAATGGGTATGCAATAGATCCCTTCTTTATTAGTTATCGCAGTACTTATTTTTTTTAAGCTGAGAAATCAAGATTAACATGAGATCATCTGATCGAGATCATCGATAAGAAATAGAAATAATTTCGATACCTGAAACGTATTGGTACAATCCACTAAAAGACCGTTAAAGATAGGTTTGCTGAAAATGTGCACGAATTATGCACGCGGAATATTTAGTTGATGCGAGTAATAGTAGATATTTAAGCTGAGATTAGTCTCATTTCTCTAACACACTATTTTAACACATATAGCCAAAATTTAACTACTCTTTTGATTATGAAACTTGCATATTATAGCAACTAGTGTGGTGAAAATAGAAATATATTGTAGATATAAAGACGCTTCTTCGAGATGCAGTTCACGGTATAAACGAAAATTGTGCTCTCATTCGATTTGAATGATAGCCGTTTCTCAAATTGAATTCTATATCAGTTCCATATACAAATTGGGAAGAATTTTTCCGTCGGTATTCCTGGAATGGGAACGAATTGTGCCGGGGCCTAGATATTTGCGAGGTAGTCAAAAGATAGTGGATGGTGGTTGTCGCCAGGGGCCTCCAGCTTACGGATGCAATGCGATGGGCAGATTATAATACAAGTTGAAATTTCTCATGGGAACCCACCGGAGTGGCTGCAATGCGATGCAAATGGAGTGTTACACTTCAATGTCCTGCCATCCGGATGGCGGACAAGAACATCCATAAACACCCCTTTGCATATTTATTTATTTTTTCCAAGAATCTTCAAAGGTGAACGGAAGCCCTTGGGATTCCTTTGATGCGGTCCAAATTAAAATTCTATTTAGCATTTCGTATATGAAATTGCCCGAATACTCGAATGAGGCAGGAGCTAATGAAATTAAAATTCCTATCAAAGGCAGATATTTTTAAATTGCTTTTAGTATTTAAATTTTCGTCGAATAATTTAAGTCGTAGGTATTTCATGAATAGAAAGTAAATATTTTGAACATCTTTAATAAATTTATGCTAATAACAATGTTGCATTCCATGACTCTTAAAATGTATAAACGTGAGGAATTTATTATAAATTTAAATACATATTTATTTACATAATAAATATGTATTCATATTACAAAATAATAATTAATAAAAATGTATTATATATGTAACTCATTGATAGTATTGACTGGAAAAGGTAACTATCCATGTCATATTGTTCAAGTATTTATTGTAATATTTTTATAAATTCAAATATGTAAATTAGAGTAAAAATAAGCATATTTTTGAAACATACTATGGCGTGAAATCCTATTCTACCGTTGTGAAACCTGTAATGATGTGTAAAGTGTGCATCTGTGTGCTGGCACAGGAATACAGCCTCACTGCACACATCTAAGATTCGACACGAGGATTCCACTTGGATTCAAATCTGTATGCATTGCAATTTACGCTCCGAATAATTTTGAGTTGAAATGTGATTTGATAACGATGTTGTTCTTCTCCATGAGCATACCGGTACTAAAACACGTTATATTTCCCGCAAATTACATGTACAAGGGGCATCTTGAACTCGTACAGATTTATCTGGCTTCTTTCAGCAAATGAAAATACATCGAGTCGTTATTTCACGTTGGAATATTCGAGCTACAGCTAGTTTTTAACAAAGTTCAAATCCCCTCGCGAAATAATTAGATTGACGCTGCATTAACTAGCGGCCGAGCGCGGAGTTAGTTGTGCAACTGGAACGTTCCCGAGGGAGGAAAAAATGCAATGAAATGTTCACGTCAACAATAGCCATCCATTTTAAGCTTGGGAAAAAAGAAAATCCGAGGAGCGAGTTGAAAATATTCCAATGGGTCTATTCGATTTGGAATCCGAATGAAAATTACTTCTGCAATTTCAATTATTTATCTCATGGCAGGGGTTCAAAATGAGTTTTTTAAATACTTTCATGGGTGCAAAATTGATTTTTAGCCAATTTCCTATAAATTTCTGATCCACAAATTATTTCATTAATATATAAAATTTATAAAGATTATAGATTATAACAAAAATGATTAAAATTAATCTCAATTTCCTTGTAAATACTGAGATGTAATAGATCGTACCTCTAAGCCTTGTTAAAATAATCAAAACCTATATTTTATAGCTTGATCACGTCCGACAATTAATGCATCATAGTGTAAAGATTTCCTATCGATAACTTTATCCCATATTTATTCTGATTTAGAGAATAAATATGGCATAAAATTTTTAACAAATTGTAGTGGCTTTTCATAATTTGGGATATGAAATAAATTTTGTGTACTTGGTTATGAGTACGTAAAAGATAGCAACGTGTATATGCACAGGGCTTGTCAAAAGTATATGATTTGAGAATATAAATGCATTTCTAATGCTTTAAATAATCAAATTCAGTTTGTGGAATAAAGTAAATTTACGAAAAAATATGTATCCAAATATTCGATTGATATCAAAAAAATCTAAACTTTCTTATAAGGAGTTTCTGAACTATTTATATATTATAGGGAATATATATAACATTTAATTTGATCCAGGTTTATAGCTTAAATTTTTTCCTCCTCCAATAAACCTTAATTATATGTGGTAGTTAATATGAACCATCGAATTCCTTATCTCCACGAAAATATCCTATGGTGATCTGTTATAGATTATGCCTCATTGCGAAGAATAATCAATTATGTTGATGTATAATTGTACAGCTGCCATTATATATGGAAATAAATGTTGCCACACGACCAACCCCCCCTGTCTTTTCTAATGCTACACTATATCAAAATAATTTCACAGACTTTTGTTATAACTCTTACCTAGAGTTTGCAGAACTCGACAACTTTTGGAAGCTCAAGCTAACGAGTCATTTATGTCTTCAAGCTCGGGTAGCTTAAGCAACGGAGTTTTAAGATCTTTAAGAACTTTTAAAATATTGCTTTCGGTGTGTATTTTAAAACAATTAGCGTTGTCCCCAATTAAAATTGCACAATAACTGTATTTTAAATATTATACAAATCGATGTGTTTGAAATACGCATAAAATGAATGGAATGAAAATTTAATTTTTCAATTAGTTAGGAATTTATTCCGATTGATTCACAGACTTCTGATTTTTTTGTTGTATAGATAACTACAATCTAATAGTCATTTGGGCTATTTTTATGCCCAATCTTACAGGGATTTTGTTTATGATTGTAATTTGCTAACTTCTTACAATGCTCTTTTCATAATTAAATTTGAAGAATAATACAACATCATAATAATGTCATTTCACTGATCATTCTGTTGTACCAATCTCATGACATTGTTTCATATATTGTCTATTTTTTATACCATTTTACGTCATTCTCAGCAAAATATCCTTTGAAATCATCCAATCTACGGATATTACACAATATAAAGAAAAAATGATTTAATCTAATATCCAAGTGTTCAATCAGATTTGAGTTTATCTCTATCGTTCATCGTCTGTATTTCATGCAATCACTTTTTGTACCAATAATATTGGCGCCAATTTCCTGTAATGTTCTTCCAGTTTATTTTCATCAAAATTCTACAAAAAATATTTAACAATTGGACTGATTATTTATAATTTTTGTTTTAGCTGGCATGGAAAAAGCAGGTATGTAAACATTTTAGATTTTTTTTCTAAATTTGATTTTTTTAAAAATATTTTTCTGAAGTCGTACATATGTTTTATGACTGGATTTACTGATAAAGATTGGATAAAGATAAACTTGGCATTATTTCACAAACTTGCCATATTACAATGCTTTTGGTCGTGTTAACCGACTATGCTACTTTACCCATCTCCCCGACACTAACAAGAAATAAATAGTGAATTATAGAGCATTTTTCGAGATTTGGAGTTAAAGCTATATAAATAAGAGACATGCTTGCATCGGCTTGCAAGTCTAGCAAGAAATAATCGCCAAATTTTGTGTGAGCCGACTGTTTGGGCGGGGGGGTTTGGGGTTGTCCCGGCACGCGGTTTGTTTTGGCACCATTAGGCGACATTCGTGACGACGGAACATAAACTCGTCGCCCGGCGAGTGGTTTCGCTTAATTCACCCGGGCACTTGTGCCGATTTCTTTTAGCAAACAGACACGGTACGAGGGCGGCCCTGGAAATAAATGGAAATTCGTTTCTGGCGACGAAACACGCACCGTGCTGAAAACAATTTCGGGAAAACTCATTGTTTGCTTGACAAATGTCCGCGATGAATGCCGAATTGAAAAGGCGAAAAATTACAAATGGAAATTTGTCAAGTAAGCACTCTCGTGCCATATTTCCATATGTGAACAAATATGTAAATGGACGATCGTGATATACAGACGCGCTAACTCGACCGAGCGTGTTTGTGCTTATTAGGTAATGCTCATAGAGGCATTTAAATCAGACGTTACTTCATGATTTACTACTAAATAAAAGATGATGATCTAAATGCAAAAATTAGTCCCCATATTTCTGAACTGGCTCGCTAGAGCTGGTTGATAAAACGACTTAATTCAACTTTCATTCCAAAATAGCTTAATATATATTTTGAATACATGTTGATTCATATTTGCACTAATTTTTATCAATATTTATATATGATTTTAATTGAAAACCATATTGTGTATATTAGGGTGGTTTTTATTTGACTCACTACCAAGGTTTGAATTTTAATTTAAAAAAATTAAAACACCGTATTACGAATGCTTTAATAACAAATAAAGATACTCTTTTTAATATTAATATCATATATATTCAGGATACAAGAGTTGCTTTTTCTATCAGGATTTTTCTGTCTGTAATCTTTTACCAACAAAAACAATTTTCATCAATTTATTACATTCCACCATTAAGACAACACCACGCTTAGTAATATCATTCACTACTCCCATAGAATGGAAAATTTTCTTTGGAGTCTCAAAATCAGAATCATCTTTCCAAGAGTAACATCTTTATTCAAAAACTGCGATGAGATATCCAATATCTGGAAAAATCGTAAAGAGTTGTTAATCACAAAGTCTTCTATGCTTTTTTCGGTGATGTTTTCGACATAAATGCTTTTTATTTTTCGGCATCGATTTTTAAAGCATCTACCACATTTTTCTTATCTTGAATTGAAAGTATCATAAATGGCCCAGTATTTTTTATGGCGACTTTGGTCATTGTTCTGTTTATACTTTCAAAAGAAGCTAGCTCTTTTAATTACCTTAAGTCATTTATCGGTGATGAATATCTGACAGCGAAAATTTAGATTTTGATTCCATCGGATAAAATGTTTGAATTTAAGATATTTTCCTTGTGCAGCAGATTATAGACGATTGACAAAGTATAACATCATTTTCTTGAATAAATATATTTTTACACGAGGGTTAAATGTGCGCCAATTACGATCCGGTTGATAAACTTTTAGCAGGACATCACTGCAATGGCAGCAATAAACATACAATACCATAGAAATAAAATGGAAGTAGATCTTTTATAAGCATATGATACGTTTAATTCAAGGACATTGACTTTTATTTTTGCAGGAAAAAAAAATACTTTAATTAAAATACTATCTTACTAAAATACATCTAAATCATAAATAAGTCTTTTATTTCATAGACTTATAACATCGGAATATTTTATATGTTTGAAATTTGAACGTAAGCCTTGATAGTGTGCTAATAAACTATGAACATGATCATTAAAAATATATTAATGAGGCATAATTCAGTTTCTGGGAAATCTTAACTATAATGCTTTGACTATGTGGAAATAATATGTATTCAAATAATTCTTGTCCTCTTAATAATTGCATATAAAAATGCACTGTATTCCACATTAATTGCTACAAAACACACGTCGGCGTAATCTATATCTCAAATATGCGCCATAGCATATTTGTGTTGTAGTTTCGCTTTAAATATACAGCTATGTTGATATACATGACATCGTATGGATGTTTGCACAATTAATAGATTGTACGTGTTTGATTTGCTACAATATTTGCACACACGGATACTATTTTACGTGTACGTGACATTTTTTGTTCAAAAAAATGGATACGGAGTATTGATTATTTTAAGTTTGATAAATAAAAAAGAAAATTTATCAAGCTATTACGGCACGTTGCCTTTAAAGCCTTCCATTCAATCATTCTTTCACATCTAATGTGAGTTTTCTCGACCAAAAAATGTCTCCAGACTTGATTTTTTTAAGCTAAGAAACTCTTAAACTTTAAAAAGAACCATTTGAGATATATTTGGCTTTGTGCGGATATACAGATGTGGATGTCTGCATTTATCTACAATGGTGGAGGTTAATTTGAGAGGGTTGATTAATAACCCTTGGAGATGAAGAGAGCGCGCCATATTTGTCACATACCACAGTCCAAGATTCTAGCGATGAAAAGCCTGCATTGCAGGTGAAGAGATTTTTGGCTGATGTTTCTGCGAATCTTCCCTAAATTATTTCCACCCATACCATTGCCGTCTGGAGGAATGGAGATATGGTCGAATAACATCCTAATATACCTCCGCCGAGATTCATCGCAAAAATAATTGAATCTGTCCTATCTCCGCGACTAAGTTGGAATAATGTCGCTTATCACGGTCTTGTGAAGATGGTGTGAATGATGAATTATATGAACGCTTATGAAATTATTATTTATTATAGTTTTGAAAAATAATAGACAAAACAAGCAGCATTCATAATGTTGCAGAATTATTTCCGTGTTACTTACTTATTCAAATGCTTGTTTCCTCCATTTTGTCTAAGTTCTCGAAGAGGAGCAAGCCGTATCTTTTAGAATGTGACATCTCGGTATAATGTTACAGTCTTTTTATGTCTTGCTTTAACATTTTCAAAGTACACTATAACACCGCGATTTCACAGAAAAACCTTTTCATTTTTACAGTCGCCGCGTTACAAATTACAACAATCGGCTGGAATGAAATCACAAGTGTCTACGACCGGTTGGCTAGACTTATTTTACAGCCGTAGCACCGCATTTAAGTCTACGCCATACAACGTAGACCTATTATAATATTCAAGAATACTTCGCTTAAAAGGTCACGTTAATGTTTTGTGACACTGGTCATAGTTTGGCTAATATATTCATTTTTTTATCAAAAGACTTTTTTGTTGTTCCACTAAAATAATTGAGCAATTTAATTTGTCCTATTATATAAAAAAAATCAAATAAGTTTTTTTTTCATTATCATAACTAAACAAAAATATTACAATAAGGAAGGTGAACAACTCTTCATAACAGTTCAGTTATAGCATGTATGAAAATTGCATGTGCGCCTGATCCGATAGCTAAATTGTGCACAATAGGCGGGAGTGGGTCGTATATAAACAATGCAGACTGTTTGTTCAGAGGTGGTCCAGGCAGCCACATTATGATTGTTATTGTAGTGCCAATTTGCTGGCTGGCAGATCCAAGAACTTGCCAATGTATACAGATGTAAAAATCGGTTCCATGCGAGCTTATTTGTGAGGGTGAAACCGAGGGGAAAATCTCGAAGTGTTGGTTTAAAATTGGTCTAGATAAAAAGTGGACAAAAGAAATAAGGGTGGGAAATTGTGCAGGTTTCGTTTAATACGGAAAACTTTCACAATAGGTTTTGAAGGACGAATGCTTATAGAAAATATTATATGATATATAATATTTGTTTATGTTTAAATCGTCAATATTTAAGACATATCAATAATGTATTTATAAATATGATTTCATATAAGAACATCTTCAAATTATCAATGTATTAAATAAACATCCCAGTTTTGCAATATTTTTATTATTTTAAAAAAAAATAGGTGGTAAACTACTCTAAAGATTTAAAATATTCCAAGATACCGTTTTTGATACCATAATTAAATGTATATTTTTTCCATCTGAAAAAATCTGTAAGGAACCAAATAAGTGATAATTAGATGGTGATTATGAAATATGCTAGTGATTTTAGCAGTGTGAGGCCGCCCGTTGATATGTTAATCAAAACAGGAGTCTTTTTTTCAACTCATTTTCTATTCTGTCCAGTTGACAGCAATATTTTTCAGCCATGATAATTTCTCTGGATTTCATAATTCAAAATAAATTATACTATGAATATCCCACTAAACAGATAATAGGACCTTTTTTGTTGTAAAACCTGTTTTAGGGCTTATTTTTGAAACTTTCTGTGCCATTACTTTTGGATCACTTATTGTCGTACATAACCCATTTCTTATCTGCAGTTACCATTTATCCTAAAAACAGCATTTTAGATTCTTCGTTGAGAAAAGCTTCACATATGTGTATGAGCGTCACATTATTCTCTTCACTTAACACGTGCGGTACCCATAAGCCTTGTTTCCACACTTTGTTGATGTTTTGCAAATTTCTTTGAACGCTGAAACATGAATATTCATTCTTCGTTATTTCTTGAATGAAAAAATGGAGAAATCAATTTATTTTATTTTTTAAATCAAACTTGCAAATAGTGAGAATAATCAAACTCAGCTATCTGGACGACTCACATGCGATTCTTCACTGCCTAAATTAATAAATTTAATTTCGCGTATTGAAAAAGAAAGAGAAAGGAGAAAGAGATAAGAGGAAAGGCAATATTAGAGTGTATGAATACCGGTGCATTTCAAAGCATAATCTGTCGCCGACAGGCACCCGACTTGTGCGGACGCGCCTGTGTCTCCGCCCCCTGGCTTCCAAGGGTCAGATTTGAGGATCATCAAATTCGAAATGACGGCCATTTAGACAATATCATTTTTAAGAAATGATTTTCCAAGATATTTTTGTTCGTATAAATAAACATTTATTTGAATACAATTTGTATTTTTTTTGCATGGTTATTTCAAAAAAACTTTATGGCCAACTCTATATAAAAGATTATTATTTATAAAATATTTGTGAAAGATTGTTAATATCAACTAAATTTATAGCGCTAATAAATATCTTGATTGTTACAGCGGTTGGATGTCTATAAAATCCATCTAATTACGTCGCCCCATCAAACACAAGGCGATTGATCTCATTATTTTCGAAGGAGACAAACTTAGATCTCAAGTTAATCTCTTATCTTGCAAACAATGGCTATGGAGGAGCTGAGAATTTAAATGCTATTTAGTCGGTGGGTGTCTCATTGGGGTGTCTGGTTCTAATCTCGAAGCTGCATGGACGTTGGCTATATCCAGCGCCCGTTGCCTGTGACAACATTGCAATTGGATTTCGTTTTCCACTTGCACCTATACATGCACTTGCACCAGGCTCGACCACTCCGAAAGAATTAGATGGCAATATTAGCTTTGGAGCAGCTCGGTGTGTTTATCTCTTCTAACAAACGACATCACTTATCTTGAAATATGCCCTCTTGTTTACATATCTATCCAAGCAGTTAAAAAAAAATTCCACGTGGAGAATTTTCTTGGGTCGGCGATTAGTTGAAAACGTCACTTAAAGTAATTTTCACTCCCCTAAACACCACTCAAGTCGTGTGTGTATGTTCATCATACAATTTCACCCTTACGTGCCAAGGTTTCTCACAGGCGGAATACTATTAAAGGCAGGCCTCGACGGGGTTAATTTGGCGAACAAAAAATACGGGCGACTTTTTTATGGGGGTTCTGTGTGCGTGAGTAAATCTTGGCGACTGCGGCAATATCGGAAAGTTAACTGTGCGCCGATTGTAACGTGTTACTGGTTAGCGTAGGCAAACAGTGGTCGTGTTCCAGGAATCGGAGGTGGTTCCTGTAAAAACAACGGGTTCGACCAGCGCTCAGCAACCAGCAGTGTTGTTGGCATCGACCCAATCATTTAGCGAAGGCAAAATGCTCTACTCCATATATCGTTTATGGACACCATTAATTAAACTGATCGCATTCGTTTTGTTTGCTCGCTATATTAATTAAAAATGAACTACGCCTAAGCTTTCACGTCATCGCCGATTTTGTTTACATGTTAATGGATGCTTCTGCGAAACACAAAACATGCTTTTTCAATAACCAAAATGTAATTGCGAACGAAAATCTACTTATCACTTACAAGGTATAACCCATTATGGAATGAATATTTAATGTAAAATGGCGCATGATATCCAATTTGTTTTACAACCCTCGATTTATATGGTTCCCAATTTGCATGATTTCTGACTTAAACGTAGAAAATATATAGAATATGTATGTACAAAAAATATATATATACTAATAATACGTACAAGAGAAGTTTGGGGGAAAATTCAATACTCATTCTTCATAATTCATCGAATTACATCCTACGAACTTATTAAATGAAAAGTTTTTATTAAGAAGCAATAAATAACACAAAAGAGTTTTTAATTAGATATATGAAATATTAAAAAAATACATATTTTAAGGGATGAAAACATTCCAAACTGCTAAAGAGATTGGTGAATTTTAGGAAAGTTTGACAGTTTGCTGCCGCTTACGATTAACTAGTACAAACTTTATTTTAATAAAAAGCTTCCACAGACATGGGAATAATTTGACATTTTCCAACTTTGACTATATTGTATATTAACTCTACCCTGAGGGAAATTTAATTATTTTTAAGCTGATATCCGTTCATAATGAGAAATATGAATATATTGGAAAAATAGATTTAAAATCTAAGCTTCATGGTAAAAAAAATATAGCTTGCTTAATCACGAACCAAAACGAATGAATACATCTATTGAAAATGCAAGAAAGTAATCATATAAAATTTATTCGACTTTGTACGTGAAAGATTTTTCTCATTCGGGTTTTCCGCAAAAAAAAAGTTCCCGAAAAACGGACTATTCCATTTTATGCTTATTCAACTTTCATTGAATCAAAACTTTCTCTCGTGGCTCGATTATATATTTGTGTGATTTATGTTAGGGTTATAGAATTTATGACACGTGACTGGGACACAATGGTTGTCAACCACTGGCGTAGACTGTATGTACGGGCATGTGTTACAATAGTCGACAGTGCGCAGCAGACATGGGCCGCATACAATCGAGTTAACACAACCGATTCGTTTTGTAGAAATACCAATTCTGGCTTAATTTAATATCGCCTTTCGCCTTCAAAAGCGAAAGGATCCCCGAGGACGTCTTCCTGGGCTCCAATTCACACTTTCATTCATTTGATACAAAATTTATGTCGCGATTGGGAACGCTTTTTCGGCACATGCCTTGACACGTTTCAGCAGCTCCAAAGTACTTCATCTCGTAAAACCTACTCTCGTTTATTAAAAAAATATACTCGAGCTCTGTGGGATGAAAATTGAAATTCTTATACAATACATATGCATTCATTTATACGTTTTTTTCTTCTTTTTTGAACTGGATAGGGTATCTCTCGAATGTCAAAATAGACTTCATTACCATTTGCATGTGAATTTCATTTTGTCGTTCATAAAATTTTGGATTGAAAGAAATACAAAAACATAATTCTTATATATTAGGTCTTCCCGAAAGAAATCCATTATTTTAACACGCTCTTATTTAAGTTCAGTTTGAGCCCAGATATATCAAAGAAAACATTTTTGTAATGTTTTTTTGTTTTAAATCGTAATAAAGTCCGAAACCAATGATGAACACAATTAATCATACATATTGTTTATGTATATTAACGACACATGTTCTACAATATGTATTTAGGATGCCGCTCGAACTATAGAACACATAAGCATCATTATTTTCAACACAATGAAAGCAACTTTTTTTTACAAATTATAACTATTTTATAAGTGACTTTTCGCAGCTTATTTTTAATGGAACTATTACCAATCATCTTTACATATTGTATATATATATATATTTAAAAAAAGGTCGCAAGCCAAATCTCCTCTAGATATGATACCAAGATGCTGAAGTTATTAGTCCTGCTTCTTAATAGCGGACTACTTGCCAATTATTACTAAAAATGGAAAAAAATGGACTGTGTGCAAAAATATAAAAAAGGATCTTGTCTTCGCCGTAAAATTGGAGATGTATTTATTAAATGAAGATCATTCTATTTTGAAGGAGAATTTCACATATTTCATTTTGTGTAAAATGCTGATGCTGCTGAAAGGCGAAAACAATTTCTTTTAACCCATAAAGGAGTACTATCCCAGGGCCTGGGACCCCCCCCCCCCTCCACTTATTTGAAAGAACACTCTTATATATTGAGCTCGGAGACAGACAGAGACAGAGAGAGAATGTAGCGCAGTTCGGGAGAGAGAGACGGAGAGATTGTATAGATCATTAGCCCAAATTAATCGACTAATAATGATTTCGATCTCATGTGTGTTATTTGTTTACGCAAAGAAATGACCGAATATTTTGTGCTATTGACAGTGTTTTTCGTATTGTTTATGTAAAGAAATGACGTGGTCTTGTATGCTATCAACAGTGTTTATTTACAATTGACTCTGCCTCGACCGACAGAAAATAATCGGTGTAAAGCGATTATGGCATCAACTACTTCATCGATTTTAAATTTGCTCACTCCTCAAAAGGTTAATGATGATTAGTAGTAAAGACGAAGAAAGCCATGTGTGCTACTAATATGTAGTGCTTTTGATCATCATTGTCATTTGGTAGATGTAAAATTAAATTAATGTGATTTTTTTTTTGTATTCAAATTCAACTTTTAAGTTAAAATTTAACAAAGTTTAAGTTTTTTGAAATTAAAGGAACATGTTTAACTGGTTGCACCATTCCTAAAAATGTCCATGTGATTTCTATTCCCATGTTTTAATTATTTTTACTCTATAAAAATCAATTCACAATTATTTTTAATGACAACAAGGAATATGTGTTTTCTGAATCATGTCTCAATACAAACTAATTTTATAAGGACGATTCTCAAATTATGATTAATTTTCGGTCTTCTTTATATATTTTCCAGTTAATGTTCTGTTGAAATATATACGAATTATGTCGCCAATTAAAGAGTATTTAAATGAGGAACTGTAACAATTTGGTAAAATCATTTTCATGGTTCATGACAAAATGTTGGATAGAGGTTTGTCAAATTTGAAAATCTGAAAGTATTAGGACATTGAGATTTTTAAGGGCTAACTGCCTCATCAAATATATAGATTGACTTCCATTCTGACGGGTGGTTGATGGATTTCGTAAACGGGATTGATTGCGACTCCACCTTTGTAACAATGGAACGAGCAAAATTAAAGTGTAATTGGACTGACCACATTTTGCATTAGTGGTTATTGGCCAAATGGTGAACTGTCATCTACTGCTACAATTGGTACAGATTAACGTTCGTCGTGGTGTGGGCTGGCAGGAGTCGCCAATATGCTGGCCCTGGACAACAATAAATATTTCTACCAATTGCGAAACATTCCAAATCCAGACACAGGTCACTGACAGTGGCATTGAATTGGGTCGGTGGACTTTTAGCAGTTTGTAAGTTGCCGTTGATGGGAACCTGTACGCCGACGGCAATATTATTTGACTCCAGTCTTGCGAGGAAATTGTGCGTCTGAAGGCTTTACAGGCTCTTGCTTCATTAACTTGTTATACTTGTAACTCCCTCTGGCGTACATAGCCTAATTGAGCCTTTGAACAATAAGTGTATTTGGAGAACAACTAATATTTTTTTAAAAATAAATTCACTGAAATCCACTTACGACATAATACATTATGAGGTAAATTTAACGAGGAAATTTTGCACAATATTGTTGTGCCCCAAGTCATCGTTTATTCTGATAACAAGCAACCGGTTTCAAATTAATTCGCCCCTATTAAAAAATCTGGAAAACCTCTCAGTACAATATTTTCTGGAAATCTGATAACTTTAGATACATGTGTCTTAAAGAAAGTTTAACATCATAAAAGCATTACTGGGAAAATAAACGTCCGTAAATAATTAAACATAACAATTCTTATACAAAAATATGACATAAATCAATTGGATTATTATCTTGTTATTTGAAATGCTGTTATATTTAAAATGTCGTCAATAAGAAATGGATAAAATTGGGAAGATTATTATTTTTTTGATATGTAGGCTTATTCGATAAATATGAAATTGGATCTTAATCAGACTATGCAGATACGGAGCTTCGGTGTTTCATACTTCAATGATAATGCGTCCTTTATAAGGAATACATTATATAAACCTTTTAAATAAAAAAATAAATTTAAACGTAGTATAATACGGAATTTCAGCGATTTATTTAAGTTTTCTGTTTAAGCAAATACTTAAAATAATAATTATAATTATAGTATTTTAAAAACTGTAACATTATAATTTCAAGTAGGGTTGAATTTAAAATTCATCATAAATTCCAATTAAGACTCACATAAAGTCCTTGTTAAATTTAATATAAAGTGACCTTCACCCAACTATGTTTCTTCACCACAGACTAGTAAATTAAGGCCATGAGGATTTATTTCATTGCTTTAATTTGATCTGAAATAATGTTGAGACATGTTTAATTAAGATGCCTTTAAAATAGTTTATGCGTAATGTTTTTAAGATGAAAATGCTTTTTAGAATTTAGGGAGTCTTATGTGAATGTTACTTCTGTAATAAGGGCTAAATTAATCGGAAAATAATAATTTGATACACGTGATTCGAATTTTACAAGACCGTTAAGCTTTTTAATTATATGAAATATAAAATAATTCCTACACAGGAACACAAAAGGTTCAATTAAAAATTGTTTATTTATGAATCAATTCGTTTTAAATTGGTAGCTAAAGCCCCGTTCAATTTATTCCCGATTACCCTGGAGAGATGCGACACAAAAATCGAGATAGTTCCGGAATCGGGTTACATTCACCCTTTTTAGAATTTACGTCGATTTTCACTCTAATTACATATATATTCGTATGCGCGTGTATAAATAATAAAATTTTGTCCCGCAGAATTCTCGCATTGTCCTGTAAAGGACAATAATATCATGCAAATTGTAATGGCCAGTCGAGTTAAGCCATGTGAAAAATTAGCCTCGGATTTAATCGAAGCTTTTGTATATAAATCATTTTAGCACGATCTGAATGACATAAAAGCTCGACTGACACCAAGCATTTTCATTCTGATCAATCGGAATTTATGTTTGTGCACACTATCTGAAAACGTGATTTGTATTATTTGACTAATAATTCAAATGCGAACATGAATTATGCCACAATGAAAATTCATGCAATTATAGGAAGGAAAAATCTATAAACTTGTCCCTCATTTCCTGTATTAGGGAGTCAAGTAATATTATATTTATTGACAGTGACTCAGTAATAAAATAATCAAAAAATTTTGGACATTTCTGTATACATCCAAAGTATTCAAAACGGCTTTAATACGAATTTTAATGTTTGATGAATATTGTGAACAATGCAAATGGTTCATTGAATAATATCTGAGGTTCAAAGAATATCTTTAAAATGATAGATACTATCTTTTATCAAAAATATTAAAAGTATATGTCTGTAAAATAGCCTATTGATATGTATCCAAAAAAGCTACATTTTTTTTAAAATGATTAAGGCTCTTGAATTAATCTGTTGAAAACAATTCGATTGGATTTTGGTTATAAATATTGTACAAAAGATAATACAACAGTCAATAGTTGTCTCCTGCAGACAAACTTTGTTAATTGACTCAATATTTTATTTAACAAAGTTTAATATTTGGGAATAAAATATCCATATTGTCTTAAAAAATAAACTTATAAAATAAAACTTATTAGAACCAAAGTTGGAGACTTAAGTTTCAAAGGTCACCTTCCTGATTATACATAATTGATTAAAAGCTTCACCCTTTTTAATATCAATATAACTTTTAATACGTTTTTCTTTATTTATACAAAATTTCTATTTTTATAAAATTCTTCGCTTTATAAAACTGGCAATTTTGGATTACTTGGCGAATGGACCAAGTCCTACCGAGATATACAAATCTCAAACTGGGTGAATCGACTATAGGAGCAATCAAGAAAAATGAAGTCGCCATCGGAAAATCAGTAATCGAGCTTAAGAATTGGATGTATCCAAATCACGAACTGCGTAAAAATAATTATTAAACTGTCACAAAGTTTAATTACCGATAGCATTTTAAAAAAGACGAACACAGAAGGATGACGAAATTGTATTGTTATTATTTTTTTATGAATCATTTTATGCGATTTCTGGTAGACTCTATCACATTTATTTGAAGTTATGCGCTTTTTAAAAATGATGGAAACTATTTTTCAGTTTTCTATGTAATTCAAGTATTTTTATGCGATTTTTTATATGCGAATCCCCGTGAAACGTATCTATCGCATAAAAACAGACCGACAAAGAAGTGTATAGATAAATGTTTTGTTTATTCTCGCGGATCCCCAGTAATGTCTTTACGGACCTCAGTTTAAGAACCGCTGCTATAGATCATCCACATAAGGCCAATTTTAAGTATAGAAGTTAGTATTTTTTAATAATAAGATTTTTTATGTCTATTGATAATTTTGCAAATTAATTATTTTATAAATAAATGTATTAAATTTAAAAATATATTTTGCTTATAGTCATCGTTATGTACGTGATTTTTTATAATAAGAAATATTTCTTTGTGTCTTTCGTAAATACAATTACTATTAAACCGAAATATATATCGAGAGCCTTCTACGCAATATAAAATTATACTTTATATTAGGTTTCATAGTCGGCCTACAATATTATGTATTCATAAAGCAGTATATCAAAGCCTTACTTTTTATAAGAAAATATTTTGAAACTTTTGTTTTCTCTACGTTATTCTAATCTAATAAAAATGAGGAAATAAAGAGTTCTCGTTTATATAAAATGCTTTATGTGTTCAGGGACACAGGGAAAAGTATCTATTTATTTTTATACGATAGTTATACATAAATAAAAAAAATGTCAAGACAATAAACCGTTACGGAAGAAAACGCTTAACAATACACTTTAAGCTGTCGAGGCAGTTTTCCGAAAAAATAAATATCTGTCGTATCCACGTTGCGTCAGTAGAACAGTTCAGCACGTGAGCTTTTGGGGGAGCTTTAGGCGGTGGGAGGCTAAAATAAAAAGCTCCGTGAAAAAAGTCACATATTTCCCTACTTTGCAGGCGGTCTAATAGCGCATTCGGGGAGCAAGTCGATGGATGTCTTTTGATGGATTTTCATCTTTTCATAAGGCAAAAGGTAGACTGTCATGCGGTGCCGTAAAACGGTTGCACCACCCTTACGCCCCCTACTTTTGGTTTACGGTCATACCAATAGAAAGCTGGAAAATATTTGCCATATTGAATAGGATCTTTCTGAACATAATGATCTGGAGAAGATTGAAATGCGTTTAACTCTGCCGTCTTCAGAGATAAAATTTCTTTCGTGAAGAAAAATGGAAAATTCTTTGATGAGATCCAATATTTCTATCAAATAAATGGTTATCTTCACTACCATTCATCTAAAATTTTAGATGAATAGTCTACCATTCATCGAGAACTGAATTTTTTGCCTTATATACTTTTATTAAAGTCGATCAAAACTTAAGACAGGATCATTCGATAAAATTCGACAAAAAATAATTGTGTTTCAATTTCTTTCCTTTATGAGATTTTGAAATTCAAGTATTAATATGATAAATTTAAATAGCGAATTTGATTCATCATCTCTAAAAAAGCATCCCCTCATGACCCTACTGCAGCAGCACATCAAACATAGGATGTGAGGGCGCGTGGCATGTATCTTTGTGTTCCTTTTCTTGGAATAAATGCGACGATAAACATACCCCAATGTGAAATATTGTCCAACACTTAAATCACATGCGAAGTTCAAAGGCTTAAAGCCTTTTTATTTTAAGGGTAACATATTTCGCAACGCTTTCACTATTCGTATGTTAACCATTTTTGCTACGTTTTCTTTTCGCCGAAAATGGATGTTCCCACTAAACGTTAAGCACGCACATCTTGCGAAATGTCGGTGAAGAGGTCTTAAAAAATGCTTCAGATAAATGTGAGCTACACGGACTCGCTCTGAACAGGGGCTATAAATGAGGGTTCGCGGTCAAATGTATTATTGGCGATATTTTATTCACAATTGAGAGATTTGTTTTTAAGATCGCACGCCTCCTGGAAGATACGTACCTTTGAAATGGATCCATGATATTTATAACCCACAGCAGTCATGGCTTTTCGGTAATGGGAAATTTTAACGCAGTTCAGCCTTTTTATAAACAAAATAATCATAAATATGGCACAAAGATGAACAACTTTAAAGATAACTTGTTAAACTAATTTTGAATTCAAACTTTCTTAATGGATAATATGATTCAGTGCCAAAAATTATAACTAATATATTAAAATTATAAGACAAAGAAGCTTTCGGGATTTTTTAACATGTTATTTTATAGAATCAGTCATAATCAAAATAAAATGAAATCCTGAAGCTTAAAATCTTTATAGACAAAATTTCAGTTACGCGATTGAAAGAATAGTTGGGTATTCAAATCATGACGTCAAAGTGTAACTTTATGTATTATAAAAAAAATCATAGATAAATAAAGTTAATCTGCAAACCATGAGCTCATAGAAATTTACATCATAATTTTGAATAGCAACTGATTTGTTAGAATATCTGTAATCGACATCCTTTGAATAGATCTTGATGAAATATTTGTCTTATAGGATACGTGTATGATGATGATTATATTATAATATCAAAATGGCTTATAATATTAAATTAGAAATTAAAATGTATATTTGACATGTTTTGATTTAATTTTATTGCATGTTTTGGTGATATATGTACATTATAGTTGAATGAAATTCTATTACGATGAGCTTTGAAAGCGTTTTCCAATAAATCGTAAAAAATTCAATCCCTCATTTTATTCCTCATCCCGGTGTATTTCATCCGGATTACGATATGTATCAGAATAATGCCGGAATTCAATCACTCGAGGAACATTTGAAAAGTTTTGCATATTACATTATTGATGATCTATATCAGTCATTCATAAAAAGCTTTCATTCATATTCAGGTGGCCGATCGTTCGGGGCACGTAAAAAATGAAATGCGAAAAATTGGCAAGTTCGGGAAGACAAGAAAATGCGTGTAGACATGGCAGTTGAATAATGCTCCAAGTTGAAAATAGCTGAAGCGGGTGTTTCCCTGAAAGCTCTATATTGAAAGCTCTTCGTGGATGACCTCAAGGCGGCTCACGCCCGCCGGGTACATATTTTATCGTCAATTTGAGTCGGGGACGCCGAACGAATATTGAGGACATGGCAATTGGCTTTTTGACATATTATACTGCGGGGATCTTCATCAATTTGGCTTTCGATTTCGAAAAGCGGAAGACGCTGAGGGAAGTCGAGGCATCAGCACGGAAACGCACGTACGCAAATGCGTGACTTCTGGGAATGTGTCTCTCTGCCTTGTCTACTTCTAGCTGATTACTGCAAAATATCCAATTGAAATATGAAAAGGGAAATTCTTTTTTACGTGACAAAAATACTCATGAGTGAAACCCTTAATATTCCATATATAATACCAATAAATATTTTCGAATATGAACATCTCTTACAAAAACGACATTTGGTTAATAGATTTTTTCTCGAAGTTATTTTTTTCAAAACAATATATCGACCTCAAATTAATAGATTCGCATGGCATTTTTTTCCTTTATATTTTTATTTCTACTTTATTTTGTTGTAAATTTTGTCAAAAATGCATGTGAGTTAATTTTAAATTATCTTCAGCTCATTACTAAATATTTAAGATAACTAAAAAAATAATTGAAATATTATACATATCATATTTCTGCTGAAATGTGAAAGGGCATCATCATTTCTTATAATGTAAAAACAATAAAATATTTTTTATGTTATTGAAATATGCTCTAATAAATCCCAAATGTATTAATTACATTATATGATGTATTTACTGTGAAGAAAACTGTTTACTTGGCTTTTAGGCCGTCAAATTGAGATCATCCCTTATGGTTACAGTTTTTAATCTATTTCTTCTATTAAAAGTAAAAAAGATCCACTTAAAAGTAAGTAATTTAAGTGTAAAATAGAATTTATTGAAGGTAATCTTTAAATATCCTGTGAAAGCGATTTCTGATGAAATGTACGAGAAAATAGGGTGCTAAATATTGGCAGTTAGACGAATGAACGTATCACAAATATCGAAAGATACCTATACCTTAAGAGAGAATTTTAGTCATTACTTCTTTGTAAAAGACCTTCAAAAATAAAAGGCAAAAAAGCTTTTCAAAGCAATGTTGTTTAAAAACTAGAGTTTATTACTGAGATACTATACATTTTCAGCAAGAAACTCCTTAAAATATGTATTATTCCTGAATTACAACATACTATAACAAATATTTATTATTTGTTAATGTATTATTTATCTATTTAGGTCAAGATATCTTGACCCATATTTAGAAAAAAAACTTGAATAAAAGTATGTTTGGAAGGATGAAGAAGTAAAAATGAAGCTTGTCGTATTTATTGAATATTTAAAAGGGTTTCTCATGGAAATTAAGTCAATAAAATTGTAGGTAAAAACGAATTATTTTGATGATAAGTTATTTAAATATGGATTTTATGACAGTGTGTTTGAATTCCGCAGTTAGAATGATTCTTAAGATATTCTTTAAGCTTAATTAAGTTTAAATACTGTTATAATAGCAATCAAGAAATCTTTCAACTTAAGAAAATCCAAAGTTCCAGAAAACTTCCAGAAGCTCAATTAAATACGCCGTGCTATGAAGAAGAGAAAAATATTTATGTATTTTTTTAAGTTTGTTTAATTTAAATTTGCGATAGATTCCACTATTTGAACTAGGCGTATTCCATTAAATTTGGGTAATAAATTCTGGTTGATTTTATTTGAACCGCATTTTACATGCACCAGTGCAAAAACCTCATTTAAAATCATCCGTATATCATTCGTTCGCTTCGGAGAATGAAATAGAGATGAAGATTTGGGAATTGCAATTCGATACGAACTGGCATCTATATCTTCGCTGCAAAACCACCTGGTCTATGCACTATGCATAAGCCCATGTAGGCACGAATGTGAATAGGCCTGCTATCATATGAAGCGGCTGAAATGGGTTTAGTGGGCGGTGGGTGGAAAGCATCCCCATCAGCAGGGCGGCCACCCCGCCTGGCCCTACACGTAGACTCTCCATGCTCCTAGGCGGACTTCCAGGAATTTAATAATCAACCACCAAGATGATTGTTTTATTTATCGTCAGCGAGTAATATAATTTTATTGCTGCCATATCGGAGAGTGCGAATCTGCCATATTAGAATATTATAGCGCTCCATGACCCAGATCTTGGAATAAACGTGAAAAAATTTCAAAAATTAATTCAAGCACCAATGTGCATATAAACCTATTTAGCAATTTATGAAACGCATGCTATCCATTTTAATTAATAAATTCAATTCAAATTTAATATGGCAGTGGCCTATAATTAATCCCGTAATTTAGTGTCCGTCTAGAATCCTGAAGAAATAACTGGATAAGCTAATTTAAAAAAATACATTACACCAAATAACCCCAAGAATTATACAACTTCAAGAAAAAGAACCTCAAGAGCCCTTAATATATTAAAAATGTCATTGGTTTTATAATAAAATAATGAAAAGAAATTTTTTAATTATAAATATTAGAAAGATATTGAGTGTTTTTTGCGTATTCTTCTTAGTCTTCAACTTAAACTGAAATTAATGCGGTTTAATAGCTTATTTAAAATTGATGGAATTTTCAATAAGATTTGGATTTTTTCAATCTAAAGAATGCAATGGCAATATTTTTTAATGAAATATTCAATTATCGCGTGAATATGTATGCATATTTGATGCACACATGAATTAGACAAAGATATAATGCTATATTCTTAAAGATTTAATTATAATCTTACTTCATTTAGTTTCTTGACTTTGATATTTAATTCGCCAAACATTCATGTTTTATAACAACGATATTTTTAGCGTTCATTGAGTGAAATTAAATGAAGGGTGTCAGTATTTTAGTCAGAGTTTTATTCAAAAATTAAGATTACTTATTATCTTAGTTCTCATTTAACAACTTAGGATAATGGATTGAAATTTACCATAAAAATATAATAGTATCCCTTTTATTAATGATTATTAAGAAATTATATTTGGGCTTGAAAAGAGCAATTACCATTTTGTTGGCCCTTGTCTTTTTCGCGATTGGATGCAAGCAAAACATCGAAATTCCATTAGCAAATTGATTTTTGCACAGTTTGAAAATATAGTTATTCATGTCATACCCATCTATTTACTTTGAAATGCATTGCAGTGAGTCAAGTGTACTCGAAACAGCAAACGTTCAATTTCAATTAACGCGTAGCTATTGTTGCGGAGAACGCCTGCAACGGTTGAACAAAAAACAACAATGCAGAATTGCTGTACATATGAGTAGCACATTTTCAATATTGCTCTTCGTCAATAATGGAATCTTTCTTCCCGGCAGTGTACCATTTTATCCGGATGCAGATTTCCAATGGCAGCACATTTGAGTGGCCATTTTAAAAAGGCCATCTACACGGAAATAACAGTCCAGGGCTTCCACCCTGCGGGGCGGGAGCTTCCACACCCGCCACCCTATTGTTCGAGTGTCCGCTCCAGTTGTCACAAGTATTACCTTCCTGATGCCCGCCACAGAAGAATAATTTTGCCTGAGGGCTTATATGAAAGTTGCGGTCGGTCCGGTGAGCCATTGTACGGCGAAATAATAAACTGACCTCAAGGCGAATGAATGTATTTCGATGTTTGTCCTTTGTGATTTGATTTCCAAACCGCGCATATATAAAATATCAAAGTGGCCCATTACCATTCTCGGTGTGCCTTTGCTTAAAACAATAATGGTAACTTTGTTATTTGTTCTTTGTCATGCAGATATGGACGGGCCTCTTGCGAGATTCAATTAGTTTTTTTCGGGTTTCAAACAAAGATTTCATTGAAATCAAATCATATGTAAAACCTTATACTCCACAAAAACCAATATATACAAATGAATAGAATAAATTATTCGCAAGGCTCTTTTAGAATTCGCATATTACAATTCCAGGAAAACCGTATTAATTTCATTATTTTTTGAATACTCGTATACAGCACATTGTTAAAAATATTGTACTTATTCAGATTGAATTTGAATGTATTAAATTTTTGAGACTTTAGTGATTATAAGATATGTATTGTAACGTGGGGGAAAATTATGAGAAAATTACGGTAAAAGGGAGTGATGATATTTAACAAATGGCTCACTCTAGAACGTTTTCCGGTCAAGGTTAAAGCGTAATTCGTTAGCAATACGCATATCTTAATCCATTTTATTTACACCAACTCGATTTCGTCACATCTGTAAAATACTTAGCTTTGATTTTAAACCGCTCGATTTATTATGATTAAATCGATTCAAATATTGCCGATGCCGGTCTTTGATTCAAGTCGAATCATATTTTTCTAATAACATCAACAAATATGATTTGGCTCACGTCATTCTTCGAATCAAACGACGACCAGTGGGGAGTTGGCCTTAATTCAAGCCGGTAGTCTTGGTTTTTCCTCCGAGATCAATCGGAGTTCATCGTAAGTTTTCACATCTAATTAATGTGGAAACATCATCCACCATGAGAGTCGTTCATGTCTCGTAACCGCAGCCAATCCGTGGAGATCAAATAAACATGCTGAAAAGATCTCGTCTTTCGAATTCACCACCTTCTGGAGTCCTTCTCGCCGACGTTATGAGTGTATTGGGGCAGTAGTGGGTCAACAGGAACTCGCGTTCTTAAGATTACCGTCGCTTAACAGAGGGGTTGTTGCTGCTGCTTGAAGGAAAGGAGTGCAGAACCGGCGCGACGAAGATAACTGGGCCCCGATTTCGGCTGAGGGGTTGCAACCACGTTACACTTGGTGTAAATAAAATTAAATGCGCATCAACCGGCGCGACGAAGATAACTGGGCCCCGATATTCGGCTGAGGGGTTGCTACCACGTTACACTGGTGTCAGAAGTGGGATCCACGTCGAATCATATTTGTCTAATGACATCAACAAATATGATTTGGCTTACGCCATCCTTCCGAATCAAATGAGGATCAGTTAGGTTTAAGCTTTAGTCCTAAGCAGTAGTGTTAGTTAGCTTAAGTTTTTCTAGAGTTAAGTCTTTGTGTTAAGTCCTTTGTTTTAAGTTTAATTTAAATACGATGCAATTAATTCCAAAGTGACAAGCATAAATTAAGTGTAGCAAATAAATTAGTTATAAGAAGACATCGTCTTTGAATACATCAAACGCTTCCGTTCCCCACTCATCCACCCATCTCTCTTCCTTCTTCACCACCGCTATTATTGAGTCCTTCTCGCCGACGTTACGAATCTCATTCGGGGCAGTCGTGGGTCATCGGAAACTCACGTTTCTTGAGAATACCGTCGCTTAACAGAGGGGTTGCTGCTGCTGCTTGAAAGAAGAGGAGTGCAGAACCGGCGCGACGAAGATAACTGGGCCCCGATATTCGGCTGAGGGGTTGCTACCACGTTACAGTATGATAACTTAGATAATATAATTAAATTTAATTAAGGGCGCAAACTAATGTTGTAGAACAAAGGTTCTCAACATTTTTTGGGTGGCGACAAATTTTTATAAAATCCATGTGACTCACAACCCCGATGCAATTAAAAAGGCATTTTTAGCAAGGGAGTTAAAAAAACAACGAAAATAGTTTTTTTGGTATAATTTTATTTTAAATTATTTTTAATAATTAATTAAATGCGATAGTTGAAATTTCATGTTAGCCTATACCAGCCTCAAAATTCGCGGGTGAGTTTTTGTTAACGCCAATCTCATGTAATCCTCAACATTAATTTTTATTTTTTTATTTTTAAATGAAGAAGGATTGAAAATCTACCCTCACAGAGATATGTAGACACAAATGGAACTAAAACTCGAAAGGCAACCATCGTCACATTTGGGTATGAATGACACACACCACACCAAAATTGTGTAAGCAAATTTTCATTAAGCAAGTTACGTGCCCAAGAATAATTCCACAAATCCAAGAATTGATCTTGTAATTCATCGAAAATGATTGCTAAATCAAGGGAAGCAGAAAATGGATTTCGTGTTAACGTAGCTTCTTTTTCTTTTAGCTCATGGAAGTAGGAATACGAGATGCCCAGTAATCGCCTCCTTAAAATGTTCATACATTTCAGATTCATGTACTATACTGTAGAGTTTGTTAATCATGGCTACGATTCCAAAACTTATTTTTCTTCGCCAGTTGCCAGTCAACTTGCATAAAAATGTCCCAAGATTATTGTGAAATGCGATGATATTTCCCTGAAGTTTCAGGCTAAGCCTATTTTGCTGTACTAATATATCTGCCAAATATGCTACTCTTTTCTACCAAGCTTTATCGAAAAAGTATACGAAAAGGTCATGTTTCTCTTGCACTTCCAGGAACAACTTAATTTCATCATTCGATCCAAGGATACGATTCATAACATTTCCTTTCGACAATCAGCGTACTTCAATGTAGAAAAGAAGAACCTCGTGATAAAAATCTATTTCCTTTCACAGTTCTTTAAACAGACGGGTGTTAAGAGCTTTAGATTTGATGTAATTTATGATTTTTATCAGCGACCCTCTTGTAAAGGAGTTGGAAGAGTCTTACTGGCAAGGGAATATCTGTGAATCGTGCAGTGAATTCCCTTGCTTGGGTAGCTAGTTCGTTTACTTTCTTCTGAAAGCCCAATTTTAACCCAAGAATAGATGATGCACCATCCAAACAAACCCCACAGACGAATATATTTCACGAAGATAAGGAGCTGAGCTCACGAGTTTAAGTCTGTTGATTTATTAATTTGAAAAGAAAACAATGGTGAGACCTTGATTTCAATCCAAAATCTACTCTTTAACGTCTACGAACAGTCCTGATATACGCAGCTGAGTAGTATTATTAGGCTGAGTATTGTTTGTTGCATCTTTACTTCACTGAATTCCCAAGAGCATTAATTTTACCATCATCAACATCCAAGGTTTGATGAGTTTTTCTCTAACTGTTTCTCTAAAATGTTCAATGTGACTTTACACCGATGCTGTGCTCGCTTGTTGAAAACTTTCTGTTCGATCAAACCTATGATGTTTGCAACTAGTTTCATGCCCACGAAAGAACTCCAAATCCTTTTTAATGTCCTCTGAATGCTTGGTCTGTTAGTAACGTTTGAGTTTTGAATATTTTGAAGATTAGACAACTTTGCACAATGCGATTAGTCAGTTTTTAGCTTTATTAATCAGATTGTAAATGAAAACTGATTTCATATTTTGAATTGATTTTCAGTAATGAAACTTATGTATAACGAATCTATAGCATAATTAATTTTAAAAAACCTACTTCGTTAGTGGAGTTATTTGTAATTTGATTTTCATTTAATGTCCAATAAATAGCGGTTTTAGGACACCAACTAAAAATGTCGCCATTTTTTTTAGTTTTAGTTAGTACGTTTTAAATAATTACAATGTTAAAATGAGTGAAAATCAAACTGTGGCTCGCGTACAAATAAAAAATAGAAATGTGCTTAGAAGAAACGAATGCATTAATAAATATTTATCGAATACAAACATTACAAATGATCACTTTTAATAAAATCTTATTCTTTTTTGTCAATGAAGATACATTTTCAATATCAAACAATATATTTACAATAGTGAATTCATTTATATTATATGGTTCATAAATTTTCCCTTTTTTTGTTTGCTAACATAAAACATATTGTAAGCACTAACTTCTGTGGTAAATCCTTATAAGACTGTTGAAGAATGTTGACTGTTTATGCGAAAGTTGATTGATGACAAGAAATTAGAATAATAGGTTATAAAAAAGGGATCCTCTCAAAAAAGAGCTTTTTAAAGTAGAATTTGTAGTACAAAATTATTTGGATAGAATAATATGTGTGTACAAATTTTATGCTTCCATCTTGGCTCCTTTGTATTCTTTATGTCGTAGCTTGGTTTTTTCTGTATATATAGAAGTGATGAAACACTCAATATTTGTAGGGTTAATGAAGTTTGATTGAAGATTTTTGTTGTTCCGCAAATGTCCAAAGTTTTATAATCGGGAGCATTCCCGCGGAGACACAAACTACGAATGATGAATGTCGTATACGTTTATTCGCATTTTAATAAGTCATAAACCCATAATATAAAATTTAGCTATAAATTTAAATTTGTAGTTTAAATAACATTTTCACCAATTCCCTGAGGTGAATACAAATGATCAAATCATGTATTTCTTCAAGCAAAAGAAATATTGTAATGGTTCTTGTGAACAATTTGGAAAAGTGGACATAAAATAAGACAATCGTCACCCTAAAACTTCCCACTTGCTCCGGAATATAAATCCATTTATCTAAATTTGGAAATATTTCATGTAAGAGTAGTGACATATAATGGGGTATTTTCCACGTAATTTGCCGCACCTTTCAAATTAGGTTTTTTTTATTTGGAAATTGTTTTTTTAATAGAGCTTAAGCGATGTAGAATGTTAAATGTAGTGGATGAATTTCTTTAAAAAGTGTGACCCTTTCGTCTCGCGCGGCGTCCGGTGGCGTAGGGGGGTCGGTGTGAGCCCCCACGTAATGGCAACATAATATATGGAGTGCCGTAACGTTTTCGCAGTTATAATGCCTTTTTTTCAAGAGTCGCAGAGGGGCCTTCGCGGGCCCCATACGGCCCAATGCGGCACTCGTTACATCACTACTTTATCGGCCCGACTAAACATTCGTTGGCGGTGTTTATGGATTAACTGTTCTGTTTTAGCGTAACGGTCGACTTTCTTTGCTCCACTTTCTACACAGCAGCCTGCAAAAAAAAGTTAAACGCTTTCTCCCTGATAATATCAAATGGCCTTTACTATCTGCAAACCCGTTCGGCTAAAACACGATAAGCACCCTACTGGATGTGTGATCGTTTTTTGGCAAATCTGCACACCAGGTTAAAGATAAGCCTTAACAGTTTTTCGATAGAGTATAAGGAGCAAATATGACTGATAACTGGGTTGCAAATCATATTTTTATTACAGGGATCGTAAGGTAAACATAATATTTTATGACCTCACTTACTATATTACCTTCAGGAGTTCTTTATTTTTTAAATACATATTAATACATATGCGTGACGGTACATTTATACAGAATTATCACTAGACCAATTTAGTACCAAAAAATGATTTGATAGTAAACTCAGCCATCGTATTACACGGTGTTATAGTTCCATAAAATATCATATATTTAAATCCATGTTATACGAATTTCATACTAAATTAATATCTAATTTTAAAAAAAATGTACATCAACCGACGCAATTTCTCCTCAGAATTTTAGGTAATGCAGTGATAATCACTTTTTAAAGCCATCCTTTGTTTGATAAAAAATATTGCAATTATCCTGGTTTTTCAAATAATGGTTGATCGATATTATTTATATGTTTATATATTTTAAGTGATCCTTATTTTATAAGACTCTCATTAAAGCTATGTTTCTATGATTGCTGATTGTATTAACTGGTTACATTCAGCTAATTTCGTTTAGTTAAATCATAAAGAATGGTATGAGCACCTTATTTGCAACGATCATTATATCTTGTGAAAGCAAATATAATGCTATCAGACACTCATAGATCTTTTCCTACTTAAAAATGTGTATTAAAATATTTTTATCCTGATTTCGCCATACATGTTATACAATGTACCTGGAAAGTCTCCAAAATTCTTTGGCAAATATAGCACAATATAAAAAAAAATATTTCGAAATTGAAATTTGCAAACAATTATTCAAAATTTGATATTCTGTTGTATCCTTAAATTTTTGAGATATTTAAAAAAAATATAATATTAAAATGACTTGCAATCCCTTGTACATTAGCGTTAAAAATGATTTTCATGAGAGGTAAGGGATGTATTTAAAAAGAACCATTTGGTAAGGAATCATTTATGGATGTTAATTTTTTGCTCTTATTTTAATATATAGAAGGGTTGAAAATTCATCTCATTTTAACGTGAATGTAACTTTTTACCCTAAATTTTAAATTTTAATCTGACAAACAAAATATGCGTAAAAATATTTTTTGAAGCATAGCTACTTTAGATATTTTCTTTTTTCCCCTTCTAGATGCTTTTAACAATATGTAATGTCTTTAATTTTTTAGACGAAATTTTTGATCTTTTTTCTCTTCGCGGG
This sequence comes from Stenopsyche tienmushanensis, assembly GCA_008973525.1. NCBI lineage: Eukaryota > Metazoa > Arthropoda > Insecta > Trichoptera > Stenopsychidae > Stenopsyche > Stenopsyche tienmushanensis. The sequence continues at coordinate 1,338,806 of WACJ01000552.1, forward strand.
ATCAGTTCGTATTAAGATTTAAATCCCCTTTTTAAAACGTGAATAAGCATCCAATTTTGGCAGCGTTGATTCTATAAAAGATCCTTATTTTGGCTTTTGTATCGCTTAAGGATGGTTCAAGATCCATTTCGAATAAATCTCTATAAGTCTATTAAAACTGTAAAACGTCAACGAATTTCCCAAATTCATTATATCGAGATTTATAAAGTTACATAGATAATTTCCCGCAAAATTATTTTAAAATGATTTAAATAAATGTCTGTTGGTGGTTTGTATTAAATTTCTCCACATTACTGTTTGTGCATTGTTGCTATACTGCAATTCGAGATGGTTGTTGGCTGTCAGTTCAGATAGAGGGTTTACAGGATTACGTCCAACCAAAGATGCTATCCTTTTCAAGATCGAAGGTCCTTAATTACAAGAGTTGTATCCTTGCGGTGCATGAACCTAGACTTTTAATCAATGGATTTAATTTAATCCATGGATAAAGTATAATAATATACAAGCAAATAATAAGATAAAATTATACGTTTATTAATGTATCAAATGCCATGGTTAATGTTCAAAATTGTATTTTTATTAAGTCGGAATAAAAAAATTTCGCCTGATATGTCATCCAAGATTGCGCAATACGAGCACAATACTTTTCGCGCAAATATTACGAATTTCACTAGCTCCGCTTGTTTTATTTTAACGAGTTCTTTAGAACGCAAGGAAATCTCATCGTCCCGATTTGGGATCCTTGTTCGCCAAGGACCCAGCGCCTCGCCGTGTATTAATTTAAAATAATAAGCATTATTATGTCAGGGCGAGCTAAGAAAAGTTTATACAAACGCATTTTAAATTACACCCTAAAATCCACATAAATCTTTTTTTTTCGCTGAAAGGTCGTAGCAGCATTAAGTGACGTCCCATTTGAGTTATGCAAATTTAAATAAGCAACGCGAAGAAAGGCTTTTCACTAGGCCCTTGCTTATCACGACCACGATAAAAACGTGAGTCATTAAGCACTTCACAATGAGAGCCGACCACATTGCCTTAATGTATATGTAAATATAAGTATTATTTCTGCTATGAGTGCTGACTTTCTGAAGCTCGTTGCAGAGCCCAGGCCTTTAAAAACAATATCAAGTGACGTTTTTCAGGAACGGTGGAAGAATTATGAGCAACGGTGGAATTTTTTTCTTCACATTTACGCAATGCAGTACTGCTGGGCTTGTAACGTATTTAAATAAGGGAGAGAATCTTATTAATTCAAAAATGTATTTATCCACTTCAGAATAAGGGTAATTCAATTCAAAGTCAGCGATGAGGCGTGGCTTAACTGTTCTACGTTGAGTAGATAATACGGCTGCTTTGCCAACTGTGCACGACATGAAGGTTAATTTGGATGCTCGCAGTGAGTAATTTGTACTTGGATTACCATAAATATGTATAAAAATATCCTTTATTCAATGTTTCATAATGAAAATGGGCATTAATTTTAATGACAATAGATTTTTATTAGAGTGAACATTTTGTGAAATTTTTCATATCCTTGAACTCATCGTTATTTGCATGTATTAAATATTTAAAGAAAAAATGATATTAAATTAAAAGCTCGCTTATGTGTTGATGGCAATTGCATCCATACCAATCAATTCTATAGAACAAATGTAGATGATTTTTCATTCGAATTTAATAGATTGAATAGTTTTTTATTGCTATATCAATGTTATTTAAAAACCTATTAAAAATAGTTTTAAAAATATTAAGTCTTCGGGTAAAAGCTGTGTGACCAAATGGTAACATATGTCCTTATTAAAGGTGACTATTATAAGCATGCAATAGAATTTTATGCAACATTTTTTTTACACAACCATTCATTCAAACCAATTAAATTTTGCTTAATTTTAAATTTATTTTTACAAAACAGTAGCAAATTTAATTGAATGGGGAAGCTGTATATTTATATATTGCGGATTTAATTTGTTAAATTGAAAAAAAAATCGCTTTATATTTGTAATATACTTTCTTAATAAATGAACCAGAATTTAAGAGTTAAAATACACAAGAGTTGCAGTAAATTTAAAAAGCTAAAATAACCATAAAATGTATTATATGTATAAAGTAATAGTCCTCTATGTAAATATTAAATAGGTAATAAATTTATTTCATTGTTATCTTAAATGATTTAAGTAAACATGCGTGTCCGAAAGCATCGGAAAATTCCAGGAAAAGCGTTCTATTTCATAATCACGGTATTATGACACGGGGAGAAGGCAATCATATTTATAGGCGAAAGATAGCCATAATCGCGCTTTTCGAACACATTCTGGAATTTAAATTGCGTCCTGCGATTATAGCGCCACTCCAGCCCTCGCAAACAGGATTCACACACCCACACCCGTCTCTTTGTGAATTAAATGTGTCCGAAAAGAATGAGGAATACGAAGGTCCTTTCATATGGGCCCGAATTATGTTTCGAGTCACGCGTGTGCCCCGACCGCCATAGTTTGGGAAATGGCAAAAATAACCGGGACACTTACAAATCGCGAAGCTTTTAAGCTTTTTTAAATTCCGCCCGTCCTTCGGGCCAATTTCTGCTTCATCAATATTAAACAGAATTCTGATAAAGTTCGGAATCGACCGCTGTTTACAGGCAATAATTCTTTGAATGTCATAGTCTGTATCGTTTTTACGTTATGAGAAAAAATAAAAATGCATATTTATTATTAAGATGAACAAAAAATCCGTAGCTGAATTGCATATTTTTATACGTTAAAGCTATTGTTAAAATATATTAACAATAATTGAGAAGTAGAACACATTTCATGTGCAGGTAGTTATCAACTTATAACCAATTTAGGTCCCTAAACATTGTTTGTGCAATATTTAAAAAATCCTTTAAAAATAACGATTATTTCGCTACTGTCTTATAGATTCTCTCCTATGCAAAATCGCAGATTATGTAGATAATTTTCAGCTGTTTTAAGTTTTGAAATTTGCAATAATAAGTTATTATGATTTATTATTAAATGACTACATTTTTACTAATGTACTATTTTTAATTTAAATACTTGGAACAATAGTGTGTTGCGTTGTTATTTATTTCATATATTTTAAATATTTAAAGAAATATCATAAGTATATCTTTCTTAATATCTTTCGATTAATATGACATACGCATTTTGCGTTTTTATTTTAACAAGAATGATAAAAGGAAATAACTCATACATATATTGATTTAAACAAATATTTTGAATCAGAGGTGGGGTGTAAGCTTTTTGTTTCAAGTTCAGTTGAGGCCTGAGACGAACCTTTCTCAAGAAATGGCAGACCAACTTTCAACTTCTTCCCGTGATTCTCATCCTCATCCTTAGTATGCGCCTTTATTTACAGACGCGTCGAGCTGATGGGGGGAAGAATTGGGGGCATTTTGTTTGTATTTTATTGGAAAACTTTTTTCGAGTGTTAGGTTCCGATTGATTTTTCCAGCGTTTATTTGTTTGTCTCCTATGTAGAGTTTTGTTTGATCTCACCAAGTGCTGAAGGCCTAGATGGCTGTAAAGATGTCTGCAGGATTTATACGGGGCTAAAATAAAACATTTCCTATTCCCAACCGAAAATCCTCACGGGGATGGATTCTAAAAAAAATATTTTATGTAGACCGGAGATTTATATTCTTTTTTTGTATCGCAACACATTTTGTACATAATTTTGCCTATCATATACCGGCCTATATTTTTATGGGTCGAAATGCAATCAATCACAATTACTGAGAGTCGTAAATATTAATTTGACTACGCCTGTGGTAGCCAGTTTCACAAATTGTTTCAGATAGCTGAGGGGCAAAATAGTTTTTATTGATTGTCATCCTGTCCATCCGACGAAAACGAATTATTTCAGCGGACGTCCGTTTCCAATATCAATGAATTTTTCAAGCTGCTTTAATTCATCAGTTCAATATGTCCTGCATAACAGCAACAACTCACACTGAAAATTCAATAAAAACTTCTTTTCATTTCAAAATATACCAGTGACTCAAAATTTATGCTTTTGAAATAAATATAAATGGAAATTATCACACATTTTTACAGATAAAATACACTGGGAAATATTGAGAAATGCGTGATGCGTTGCAAATTCAAATTTTATACATCCGGTACTCGATTTACGCGATATGCACCACAGATACATGCATAAATAAAATTAACACATAATCAGGCAAAATAGCTCAAAATATGAATAAAATTAAAAAATTATAATAAATAGTCCAACATTCAATATCGAGGGTTCATTTGACATTTCATTAAATGTTGATGAATATTCTGCGAATGTCATTTACCTTCATTTTGATGTTTTTTTAGAATTGCACGCAAATATTTCTATGTTTGCATTGAAATTTATTATCTTTAATTTTTATTTTATCAATTTCTGTAGCCTTATTATTTATATTATAGGAGTCTGCATACTGAATAAATCGATAATACTGATTTATTCATATTACTGATTTTAAAATTTAATATCATAAATTCTACATCATATTCTATGATCTCCTGATTGATTCATCAATGTAATAATGTCAAATTATAATTCATTCATTTTGCCATAATCCGCATCAACTAATTATTCGCTTTTTTATATCTAGAATCAGGATTATCTTAGATCGAAACACTTGATGGGATTCTTTTAATCAGATATTCGTACATCTGAACATTCAAATTTGTTGGCACATAGATTTGAGCCGGAACTTTTATAATAGAGGGCCAGAATCTTATTCACCAAAATTTGATCGATTTCTATTAAATTGTATTATAAGAAAAGTATTTTTCTATGTTAAAATAACATTTTTTCTTACAAAAATATCGGCTGGAGTAGAAAAAGTCTTTAAATAAATCTTATATAATTTTTATGTATTCAACTTTTGTCACTCTTTATACCGTCCTTTCGTTCTGACGTCCTCCTATTGCCTTTACACTTACTACCCACTTGCACTTCTTCAATTCAACACTCTAGGCCTGTTTAAATTACATATAACGTAATAGTTTTCACCTATTTTTTGTGCAGAAGACATTACTAGAGTGATTTATAGCAACGAACGTAATAGAAACAACGGCTAGGATACGAGCAATCGTAACAAAGAGCAAAATGCTAATGATCAGCCTGATTTATGCAGCCATCGCAAACGGCTCTATGTAAATTAAATCGTACATCAGAACATTGCATTAACAACACAATTACAGGTAAATTAAACGTCAGTTTATAATAATTTATGCAAGGGCCGCCGCTACGAATGCAGCGGCACACGGGTGTGACCCGAAAAAAGCCCAATGAGTTATTGGACCGGATAAACCGTTAATATTTAACATTATCGCATAATATTGCAAATGCGGATGCAATTGCATTTTAATGCGGCCCCACACAATCGAATGCGAATACTAAAACACCGCATGCACGATGCGATAAAACTTTAAACTGCTGCTTTTCAATAAAATTATTTGCAGAGTGCGCACAATCGTCATTTGGGAGCTTTTTATTCAATGCCAGTTGGCTACTGATTTCAACAAACAATAGCACTTTCAGCACAGTTGGATTGATTATTTACAAGCATTCGCTCGTAGTTTATTAGCAGTAATTGAATTTAAGGATTCAAAAATATGATTAAAATAGTTGCGCTATACATTTAGTACATATGTATAGTTTTATTTCTTTATTATTTTTACATTACTACAAATTTACACATACTAATCGATTTTGCATATCATACTTCTCCTTTCAAACTATAAAAGTACGTGACCATATGATCATGCTCGTCTTACCTTTTCAAAAAGTGATAAAGAAATTATTTTAATTTGAGATGTTTTAATCAGAAAGACTTAAATTTACTTTAAGGGGCGTTTCTATCTTGTTGGACCTTAAAAGTAATATAGATTATTGATATTAAGTTTGTTGACTAGGCAATCTTTATGGAATATAAAAGTATTTTTTAAACTTTGACAAAGTATAGTAGTGGGAGTGGGGGGAGCCACGTATGTTGACTGACGAGCGATAACATTCTTCACTATGAAAGTTCTAAGTCCTGGATAAGTGATTTGCAGTAAAAAAAATAAACATATTTTTACTTTGTTATTGTTTTTAGTGCGTTTAATGGAAGAAATTGTGAAAAAACGACCAACCACCAAAGCAATGCACACTCTCGATCGCAATGATGGCAAACTTGCACGAATCGCACTTTGAATAGGTTTCCCGACCATTGTACTATTCAGATCTAGCTCTCAGTTATTCATTGACATTCAGTAAAAATAATACTCCAGAAAGAAATTTGATACCAATGAAGAAATTATTGCCGAAACTGAAGCCTATTTTGAGACCAAAGATAAATCATTCTACAAAAAAGCAAATGTTATGAGAAGCATTAAAATGTTCCTGTAGGTAGTCCCGCGTTAAGCGGTTGGACTCATAACTCGATCATCTCGGGTTCGAATCCCACAGGAGATGTGGCTGGCAACCACATTTTTAAAAACATATATATGCCATGAAAAACCATGTCAAAATGGTTGGTAATGATTCCATAAAAGGGATCGCTAAAAGCCACCGCAAAAAAAAAAAAAAAAAAATTAAAATGAATGTATCACTTTTGAATGAGACTATATTGATGAATAATTACGTCGAATTTTACCTAAAAGTTGTCGTTTTATTAGTCATCCTACGAACTTATTGAGTGAAATGTTTTGTACCTATTAGGCAAGTATTGAAGATGATTGTAAATTATTGGCTTCAAGATAAATTGTGAAAAAATATCACTGAACCAACCAATTTAACAGATCGTAAGAATTGATATTTTCAATCAATCATCTCAATCCGTGTTTTACAGATTTCTTGGTTCTAATAAAGCTGTGTCGAAATGAAAATATCCTTACTTACCCATATCGTAATGAAACACTACCAGATAAAAACTCTTTCCACAAGATAATGGTTATGTTATCATAAAAGAAAGAGTATAACTGGATTCTTTGAAGTCATCTAAAGCTTTTTTATTATTATATAGATTTCTAATTTGAAACGATACTCATCACTCTATGCATTGTATTAGTTTTGGCAATAATATAACTCCAATATTTCCCACAGAAACACAAACGTCAATCTACAGAGAGAAAAAGTCATGCTCTTAGACTTTTATTAACTTCTTAATTGGGTTACATGTACATTTTTATCTATAACGTCCACAATGTCAAATAGAAAAAAAGAACAATCTGTGCGTATTTATTCAACGATACGCTACATATTAAATCGATTTTATTGGATGTGTCATCAGATAAGCCTGTTTGATATATTTGCTATATTTTCCTTACAAAGTAAACTTTGTGGTATATTTTTAAGGCTTCATATTATATTTGGAGCCATACTACGTCATCGCGATGTTATATTCCTTGCGTGCTTCTTCAGCTACACTTGTCAGATATCTCATTTCAGCTACTTCTTGTTTCGATTTCAGCTCTCCGATAAGAATTCACCTTTCATGTCTACAAATTAAAGCAACAATATATGGCTTTATATGAGTTGGGCTTCATTTCCTCCTAGATTTCCGGTTCTAATGAAAATTGCTTATTATAATTTGGCATGTGCTTTGGCGTCAATGAAGTTTTTGATGTCGCGGAATTATTGATACGCCTCGCGCGAATTGTGGGAGGTTTTATTATCCTAATGCAGTCAAAGGTCCACATGTTTGTCTGTAAGTACATGTTCATTGCGACCGATCGTCCTGTACGTCTGGGCTGTTTTACGAGGGTTCGCAGACGACGAAGGATGGTGGATGGAAGCCGACATGGTGATACCGACCGTAAGCCTCCGCAATAAATTTTCCCGGAGTCTGTGAGAGTTGTAAAAAACGCAACGAAGCGTCGTTAAATTCCCTTTTTTCCTCTTTAATTGCGCTGCATTTTTATGAGATGTCTGTGCGACCGGATATTGCGGCTCAGGGAATAAGTCTTGAAGACTTCTGACTCCGGCGAAAAATCCCATATAGTTTGACTGCATAATATGACGGAAGATCTGCTATTCACATAAGATGAAGTCTTGCATTTCTCTCATTCGTGCATATTGGATTCTTCTAAGACGATATCCGCCCCAAGTTAATCCTTTCATTTGAATCTATTATCTTCTAGAATAAATTTATATTAATTTTGACCCCATTTTATATTTAAATAAAACGCAGTAACATCTGAAGCAAATGTTGCTATAGAATTTTATAGCTCTTTTATTATTAAGTTATAGGCACAAAATATATGGATTTAAGTAATAAACGCTTATTTCTCCAGTCTCCTAAATCCCGAAATTGATCTTAAGATGGTGAAAATATTATTTATATGGGACATTTATAAAAAAAAATCCTTTCTGAAACACTTCAAGCTGGTTTTGTAGCCAATAAATATTAAGCATACTAAATTATTACCTACAAAAATTGAACAGCAGACAGAATTAATTATGATTTTCATATACTATGGCACAAAATTGCTATCATATAATAATAACATTTTAGGAATGGAGAGCTTCTAATAGCATCCCAGATAAAATTAAACCCTTGTAAATTTATGATAATTTCAAGTTCTTTGTCTGTTTTATTTAAACATATTGAATTCAAATGTTGATGTCATTAGCGGATGATATAATGCATCTAAAATATGTAAATATTAATACTAAAATTAAGTTTGGACGGTCAGGGAGTTTATTTTATTTATCGATGTTAAAATTGCGATAAATCAAATATTTTGACTTTTTTTCTAATAGTCAAATTCTTCTGGATATACCTAAATTAACATATTAATTTTTATGCTCTTTTTAACTGCAGTCTGAATTTAAACCCAAATTTTTATAACAAAATACCAAAATAGAGGTCACTAAAGCAATAAAAATAAAAAATCTGACTTTTTAAAGTAAAACAGACATAATTCGTGTAACAGAAACTCTAATGCAAGATGCCCAAACGTTTTAGCCTCGGGAGCTACTTTTCAATTTAAAATTTTCTAGGGATCGACTTCTAATATGATTATGACACAAATATGTGCATACGAAATAATTAAAATTTAGTATTTTTGTACTCAAATATATCACTTTTTATAAAAATAACTGTAACGTGAGCGAGTCCAGTTATTTTCTTCGCGGTTCATTCGCTCCACTTTGAACAGGCTGCGGCTGCGAGGCGTAGAAGATCCAAACTTACCTTAGAAGTGAATTCAAACTCAAAGCTGAGCTAAAGCTGGTTCGAAGCTCACTCGGAGTTGGGCGATATATAAATTAAGTAATGAGAATTCCAGATTTGGCTTGCATACTCGAGGTGACTTCTTACGTAAGCACAATATAAAATTTTGATAGTTTTATGATCTAAATGCCTTAGCAACGATTGGATCAATGTGCTTATCAAAGAGCATTTTACTGTCATGGATAACACCCAAATCCTTAAAAAAGTCTACTCCTGGGACAACCTGATTGTTGAGAAAATATACCGAAAATATACGAAACATTTTTTTCGAGAAAAGGTAATCAGAGCGCATTTTCATACATTAATGTCTAATTTATTTTTTCGGCAGTATTCCGTAAGTCTGTCTAAAATATCTTGGAAAGCTAAGATATCAGTGATAGATTCGACGATTTTAAGAATGTTCATGTCGTCAGCAAACAGGAGATACTTTGAGTTCCTGAAGCAATATCCAATGTCGTTGATGAAAAATATAAAGAGTAGTGGTCCAAGAAGCGAGCCCTGCGGTACACCTGAGGGAATACACCGCCATTTAGATTTGAATCCATTGGTGAATACTTCGTCAACAGCACCTCCATTATCCATGGTATCAGTGATAAATTCATTAGAAAAGGTCAGATTGGTGACTGTTGATTTACATTTGAGAAAACCATGTTGGAATGGGTTAAAATTATGCTTATAAGCAGCATATAACTGTTCATAAATGACACTTTCAAAAATTTTAGCAAAGATGCACAACTTATAAATTGGCCCATATAATTCACAATAAGGTCCTTAGATCCCTTTTTTATGAATATAACTTACATATGCCGATTTTCATATGCATGGCATGAATCCTTCACATAGGGATTTTAGCGTTTCATATGGATGGAAACGTTTTCTGTGCTACTACATGTGACAGAATGGAATGCACATTTTAATCGATTGTCTCGAATATATTAGATTTTTTGTGTGGTAATTTATGGAGTTAATATGAAATTTACTTATTATTTAAACAAATTTATTCAAAACCTGAAAATCGGCACAACAATCGTCGTCAGTGATCTCCAAATTTTATCTACAGGGTCTAAATAATTCCATTGCTTGAATTTACGTCCATAGATTTTAAAAAAGTTTAAAAAAACCATCAACTAGATGAATCGTATAAAATGTGTCTAGTCCGGCTGGTTATTTATTGCATCTTAAATACATGCTTGTAGACTTTAAGAGGCACGAAGCGATTCCTCCGTCTTAGGGTTGTTTTTAAATTAAACGAATGCGATGATATTGCAATTTTTAGTGTCGTTATAAAGTGAATTTTTGTTCTGGAGAATCTATCGTCTATCTAGGAGGAGAATGATGTTGGTCGTCGGTCATAAACCACGAATAGCCTGAGGCCAGCTAGAAGAGATTATATTGCGTAGTTTTCAACCGTGGCGATAACGATCTCTACGGAAACTTTATGTTCAGTTCTTTCACGTCGTATTCATTGTTCTTATTTTATGGTAGCTGCAACGACCTTCCGGAGGAAAGCTGCGACTATGGATGAATGATCATAAAATCTATCGAGTGAATTGACTCGCTGCATCTGTGCCGATTCGAATAACGTCCTATCAAAATGTCCATCAACTTAATTTTATAGAATACATCCAATCAAAATTGTTACAAAAAAAAATTAAACCTTAGCTTTAAATGAAGATTGCATGACAGACCCTTCTCCTGGAGTACGATCAATTCAAATAAGCTTTAAATCAGTGCTCCATTTTGAATAATGGCGTATAATTCCATTTTCAAGGATATCGTTGAATCAAAGCCCACTCATGAATGTAATAACGAGCGGCTGTCAAAGAAAGTGTAGGTTCTATTTAAAAAAGATCCGATGCGGTACACCGACATCTATTTAAAGTTTGATGTGAAAGAAAAGCCTTTGCTCCGGTAGGTAGATCCTACTTTTGCACCGTGGATAATTTATACGGCACGGATAATCAAATTTGCATAACACATCAGTGATCAAAGAGCAGGTAATTTAGAACCTTACTTAGCAATGCTTGCACACTTTTGCGAGCAGAGCTTTTCGTCCCGTGCCAAGGCCCAAGCCCAGACATGTCCAGAATGACGAATGCCCGCAAAAATTCTTTTTAATGAGAACAAGCTCACCATGTATAAAGAACTGACACGCAAACTCTGACAACAAATAATTAAATTAATTCTGCAGTAAAATTTTTATTACTAACCCTGTGGGAGACTAAAGCTCTCCGAGAGAACTTTTAGCTAAGGTATCCACGTAAACTCATCTAACAAAATTTGTATATATTTGACTTGATAATATTTACAAATTTTGTAGTTGTATGTGCTAAAAAATAGATATTAATTTTTATTGGTTAGATATTCTTCATTAGTTTGCTCGATAAGATTGAATCAAATAAAATATGCTCGTTATAAGCGTGAAATATTTTTTTATTGATAGTACACTTAGAAACTATTCATCAAATAATTGTTATTCATCAATCATGTTTCTTAAAAGGATTTCGAAAATTTGTCATAAAACATTCAAATCTCCTTTATAAATGGCTTTAACAATGTGTTTTTTTTTATTTTTTCAGGTATGGCAACGACTTTAGGACCTTCAAGACCACACAAAAAATATCGTATTTCATCAAAGTTCAATATCCCAGTTTGGAGAAAAATGGGTATTAGTTTTAGTTTAATTATATATTTGTGTTCATCATACTATGCTTTCTTTCCATAATTTTTTATACATGCATAATTTCATATTCCCTATTGTTTTAATTTGTTTTTAAGCCCTTTTCGATGGTAAGCCTTTATAATTTTTATTGAATATTATAGCCGCTTATAATGTGATATATTGCCAACCGGTAGAGTTATGACATTTAACCGGTTAAATATGTTAAAAAAATATTTATAATAATAATCGGTGAATTATGTAGTTTTATGATAATTTTTATATCTGAATATAATAAAAAAACATATTGTTTTCGTTCTCAAGTCATATTGTATGCATAATCCAACTATGAAGCGCTTATGGTAGAATACACTCGCAAGAGCGGCGAAAACGCTCCATTTCTGCGCTTTTTTTCTTCTAAATATTCTTATAAATCTAAAATAAATCTCTCATAAAAATGAGCGAAAAACTCGTATTAAGCCACATTTTTTGGAATAAATTCCCGTTTCAGCTGGTGGAAATACACATTTTTTCATAAGCATGTACGTTGTGCGATGACAGGCTTTACCGTTGTTTGCCTTTCAACCAGGTAGCAATAAAGAACGGTGAGCCACAACCCCCTAAACCACCCCTAACCCTCATCCCTTCCGTAACCAACCTTTCTTGGTTGCACCACTTATATTGTGATAAGTGAAAAAGTATGGCCGCAATTAAAATCTACTCTTAATTTATGCCGAGAGCGGCCGCAGTTAGAGCTTAACGCTAGCCCAATTAAAAATCTAATTAAAAATTAAAACAAGATTATTATGTTAGATATTTTTTTGTTTCCCTGATTAAAATTTGTAATTTTAAGACTTCCGGAATATAATGAACGGATGTACTTACAAAAAAGTTTTAATTTAAATTTTTGAAAAGTCAAATTTCTGTTTTTCGCCCTTTTGCTTCAATCGTCAGCTTGTGATATACGGTAGATAAAATATTCGCTCACGAATAAAATGTCTCCAAATAAAATAATTGCAAATATTTTATCTTGGTTTAAATCACAGAAAAACATTTGTGAAATACTTAAATTGCTTATTGGAAAGGTCAGCTAATTTTAAGTCTTTATGACGCGTGACTAATGGTCACAAACTCAAAGAACTTGCTTAATGGATGAGGACTGATTCAATGGATCTACGTCATCTGCAGACGTAAAGTACATATATCAATTTTTTTTCGCATATTTTAGATGTGTATTTATATACTCTCTAGCAATGGAAGAGCAATAAATGTTTAAGTTTGCAATGTTAACTATGAAATAGCACGTATTCAATTTATTCTATGAATAAGTAGCAACATTATCGATATTTTTAAATCATATTTTAATCATTATTTCAAATCTAGTTACTCACAAATAATTCTGCTCGATTCACGAATCTTTATAATAAGAGTTCAAGATCGAACCCACTATAAAATAATATTCAACTATTTCAGAACGAAAATAGCAAATCAAATTCTATAAAGTACATATGATATTAATACAAATCGTCGAATAATAATTTTTATGGGTCTTGCAGAGATTCAGTCAGAAAATCGGATCTTGTTAAAATTCGACCTAACATGCGAAAGACAATAAGCTGGGCCGTTTATAGGGCTCGAGACACGAGTTCTATATACGACTTAATGAAAGCAGTCCGGAAAAAGATTTTATGGCATTTTCGGCAAGGGGCGGGCAGAAATGGCCTACCAATAATCGAAAGGTCGTATAATTTGAAATGGCATTTCGATTACGAATTTTCATACGAATCTATAGCCAGACAGTATAAACAAGCTGTAGGGGGTTGATCGTATAGTGAGGGGGCATAAAACTTGAGTTTAGCATGCGATAAAAAACATACAACTGCCACCTGAAACACGGAACCAGCGAATGGCCCGCAGAAGAGTTAACGTTTTTACAAGCATTTGCCAAGAAAACGTCGGTGGAAATTTACGATTCGCTACTGCTAGATAATGAACATTAAATGGGCAAGAAGTGATTTTCCTCGTCCACCATTATTCCATTACATCCAACTTACGTGCAAACAAAATGCATTCTCAATGCAAACTAGCCGAGATGCATCCGGATGTGCTCGTTTCCAACGAGCATCCTTGACAATGATAGTTATTGGCTCTGAAATATGACTAAGCTTCTAAATGGAACCTTTTGAATAAATTTGGGAAATGTTCCACCAATGGAAAGCAAATATTGGCAATGGATTGATAATTCTTCTAACCTTTAGCAATTTATTTCTTCATCAATAACTTTCATTTGAATTAATACAATCTAATTCCAATTGTAATTAATCATTTTTTATGTCTGTGGGAACGCATGGAAAATTTAAATTAGACTTTTTTCATTTTATCTTAAAAAAGCTCACGTATTAAATATTTAAATATATTGATGATTTAATTCTCAATTCTTTTTTCTTAAAATTTTAAGATAGGATTATTTGAAAAGGATTCATTGGATAGGAATAGTTTATAAGTGGGGAGCAAAATAAATTAAAAATTATTTCTAAATGATAGTAATTTTTGTTGCAAAACCAGACTCTGCATGACTTTACAGATTACCTCAATATTTATTTTTAAGATTCAGGCTATCAAGATAAACATGGATTGTATTTTTAAGCCAAGTTAAACCTTTTTAATTTCAAATCAAACCATTTTCAAATCAAGTTAAACTTTTTCAAATCAAGTTAAACTTTTTTAAATCAAGTTAAACTTTTTCAAATCAAGTTAAACTTTTTCAAATCAAGTTAAACTTTTTCAAATCAAGTTAAACTTTTTCAAATCAAGTTAAACTTTTTCATTTCAAGTTAAAATTCAATTACTATATATACGTAAAAGCATGTTTAAACTTTGTAAATATTCATGAAAATGTTAAGAAGAAAAATTACAAATCTGTTGGTCCAATTATTGCATACATACTACATATATAGTACCCATTTGTATAAAGATGCATTTAAATTTGGCAAATACTCACGAAAACATTAAGAGACGAATAAAAATGGCAGTTGGATGCGAATATTTCAAAGCACAGAGATGCCAACCTAACATCCCTGTGCTGTGTTTCGTTTCATCTGACATCTGACAGTTTAATTTGAAATGGAAAAGTTTAACTTGAATTGAAAAAGGTTTACTTTGAAATAATAAAAGTTTAACTTGAATTAAAAAAAGGTGTAAAAAACTGTAATATTAATATTTCAGATCATCCAGATTCGTTGATACGATTATGTATGTTTTTCCCATAATCATCACATTATTCATCCAAGCAATGCATTAACGAAGATAAAGGATTATTCATTAATCTTCTCAAATTTTCTAAATAGTTAGAATAATACGTAAGAAACAGAACAAAAATATAAGATTGTATTGGTGGTAAAGGTTGCTTTTAAATTTTTTCTTCGGTTATGGCAAATAAAAAAAATTAATATATTTTGAAATTTCAACGAAAAAATTAAATAAGAGTGGAAAGTTTTATGAAGTTACAAATATGAAGTTAAAGTCAAAATGAAAGGAGATATCATAGAAATGCTCAGAAGGCTAACGAGCGCTGTAATTTGGTGGGGATAATGAAGCGAGATTGTAAAGGTCGCTATAAACGCTCCGTTATGCTTGAAACTTTACGAAACTGAGATGATTAAAGAAAAAAAAACTTATATATTAATGCATGTTCAGGATTTATGAATGAGCTTTCCTGTTAAGAAGAAAGCCTTTTTATTTGTTTGAAAATTTAAAAAAAAAGTTAAAGCCTTCTTATATTCGGACGTTTAGAGCCTAATCCGAAATGCAAGATAAAAAATAAGCTCTTTGTGTTTCTTCCACAAAGAAAAAGTACGCATATTTCCGGCATAAAGCAATATTGAAGCAACATAAAGAATATTGAAGCAGTAGACTTCAATATGTTTTTACGGATTTTTCCCATGTTTAAGATATCAAATATCACAAAAGCACACGTAACGTGGAACAATATTTGACATATTGGCAAAAATGACACAATACGAAGAACGTTTCTCTTTATGAGACAACTATTTAAATAGCATGACTCGGATGTCTCATATTTTTTATATTCGGGAATGAAGTCGGGGATGTTTTTCGGCGTTTAGATCGGATGGGATAAATTGAAATCAGGTTTATTAAAGTGCATGTAACAGCGACGGACGATTGAATAAATGCCAAAACAAATAACTCTCCATGAACAAATACTTCCATGCGGTTCATTTAACATTCGATTGGCAGTTCGAAAGTGACATTATATGTAATTTAAACCGTAAATGATATCACATAGGTTGAAAAAGCACATTTAAAGGCCACTAGTGTTCCATTAACTTTTAATTACGCCATTTGATATTACGCATTTAGCAATGGCCGTACATATTTGACTTCTACTTAATACATTTTTATAATTTAATATGGCTATTGAGTGTGAAAGATAGATAAGTTGCTCATTTAGGAAATTCAAAAGATATTAATGGTATATTATCTTGGGTACACTATAGTTTTAAGATTTTACTGTATTAATGTTCCTTATTTTTTAAGTTATGTTGTGAATCAACTAGAGTGCTTGCCATTATGTGTCATATTAAGAGAATCGATTAGTAGGCTATTCTTTGATAGTTCTGACATTTTTTCAAATTCAATATAAACAAGTTTTATTAATTAAAGGCTGCAACACCCACAAATAGGGGGGATGAAAAAAATATTGTAAATCTGAAGACTAGATTTTTTATGAACTCTTATTTCATTTACTTTAACTGTTGACAATATTCTTTTGCTATGATTGTCTGGCTAAATTCAAACAATTCATTATAAATTATTCAGTTGGTATCCTACCAAATGCAGAGAAGGCATTGTTTATTATTAATGATGGTCTAGGGAGGCAGAAACAGATGTGTCTTAATTAACAAATTCAAAAACAACCCCGATTAACAATGAAAGGCTTTTTTTCTGATTAAACTATTTTTTTACTAACTAATGACAGATGAAAATGGCGATATGCCTTGTCAGCGGCCGGGGCTCTCTTATAGGGCTATAAGCGCCGGCAAAAGTTAAAAAAGTAGGAACCACAATATTTCGTTATACGCTAAAAAATCTGTACTGTTAGCTACCTTTTGCTTAATTTCAACTTCTCCGTTATATGGTTTTTCGCTTTTCAGCCAACTTTTTCGGGACTAATCTAGGCGTAAAGCGATGTATGAGTATATATATTTTATAACTATTATCATTAGAGGTATATGAAATAGAATATAAAACACTAGAAAGCTATATTAATCCGTTTTATTGCTGTTTATTTTCAGTCAAGTTCAAAGACTAATCTTTTTTTGTTGTTGATATTCCATATATATATTAGGTTGTCCTATAAGTCTCTTTCGCAAATAAAAACAGATCTAATCATAACCATGATTGAAGAAAACCCGCGATATACTAACAAATTAAAAATTCCACGAACATCCGTCATCTGATAAAATTGGGCTACGTCAATCGTTCAGATGTGTGGCTTCCTCATGAACTAACTGACTCAAATAAACTTCAGCGTATTTCAACATGCGATCTTCTTCTCCAACGACATAATAGCCAACCGTTTTTGAAGAGAATTGTCACTGGAGAGAGATGAAAGTTGGATACTCTATGAGAATATCCAACATAAACGGTCTCGGACCAAGGGTACAGAAGCTTTAACTGTAGCTAAGCCTGGCCTACATCCAAAAAAAGTTTTGCTATGCATTTGGTGCTTTTTGCTATGATATAGTTTATTATGAGCTACTTTAGCAAGGTGAAACGATCAATTCAACAAAATATTGTTTCCAACTAGACAATCTATAGGATGCAATTGCCAGAAAACGGCCAGAATTAGCGAACAGACGAGACGTTGTTTTTAATCACGATAACGCTTTTAACGGTGTCCCATAAGTTTAATAAGGTAAAAAATACCTTATTAAACTTATGTTACACCCTAATATATAAACATTAAACAATATTGTGTATGTGACTAATACTAAGCGATATAATGTAATTGATATTTTAAACGATTTCATGTTATTATGTTAACATACAAAGATAACGTTTACTCTTGCCTGCACTAATATGGACTCAATTAGGCTAACATTTTCCGATGTAAAACATTAATGGCCGGTGCAAGAAATTCGCCGGCAGAGGCGTTTAAGCGAGGCCGTTTAGCGAGCGACCTCCCTGTATTGATTATTAAGAAGATCCCCTGGGATTAGGACGACAAATTGCCTAATCAGTGGTCTTGTAATTGATTACCAAATAGTTGCCAGCACCGAGGGCGTCGTACACGTGTGGATCGATCCTTGGTACGTGGCACGGGTTCGCTCGTCGGGCCGTACCATCGATGCTAGCAATGTCCGAATAAAGCTTACACACCGCACTTAATCGCTTGATAAATCAATGTTGCTCGTATTTCAGTAGTTGCTTTTCTGCCCGACCGAAATGATCCGGAAACTATTTTAGGAGCGATTATGTGAGATGATGTACGAGCTTCTGCGGAATTCGGTGCGCTTCAACGGGTTAATGGACACGCACCCGGGACCAGCTGCCCTCCCCTCTTAAAGAACATCTTTTTTGGATTGCCATAAAAATATATTGGACGAAGACCAATTAATTTCTATTGGGCATTCTTAAACTGTGACAATAAATTAATTCTTTTGTAATTGTCACAATGTGAAATAAGGTTCGCTGCACCCGTCAATTTGACGAAATTTTAAATTCATGAGCATTAATACCCTTACAATTATTCCTAGTATTTTTTACAAATTATTATTTATGCAATGATTTAAATATACAATATATCCAAATTTATGTCCCTCTCAACCATGTAATTTAGCAGTTAGGTTACCAATAGCTATCAATTTGACAGCCAGACTAATTTTATGCTTGAACATAATAAGCCGACTTTATTTATAAATATATTTCTACAGTGACAAATATTATACTAATCTAGACTAAATAATTAATAAAAATCACAATTCTACGTAGATCTTTTTTCCAATGAGTCTAACCAAATATTTATACTCCACTTCGAGGCCGCTCTTGCACAAATTTTGAAGAAAATGAAATAAAACTGTGTTAAGGAAAGGATGAAATTGATATACATTAAATCTGAAAGATAAAAAACTTTAGAATTTACATACGGTCGTCTCAGAAAAAAGGATGCAAATTTTTTCAAGAATTAATTCTTCACTTGGCGAATTGATTCATTGTAAATTGGGTTGTTAAATTAGAATTATTAAAATCACAATATATACTTGATGAGTATAGTCACCTAAAGCTTACAAAACACGACTTGAAAGTGCAGCAGCTTAAGTGCAACTAATCTCCAAAAAAGATCAAGCAATAAAACGAAAACCATTTTGGGTTCTACTAATATTTGTTGAATGTCGTGTAATTATTGATTTAACCGATATGATGAGTATTGGTTGAATGGGGTATTAAAAAATCGGCAAATCTAGTGTTAATCATTACAGGACCTAAAAGTATTGTTGTTAATATCAGATTTTGCAACGTTGTCCATAAATCATTTCCATAGGATTTCATTTTTGATGAGGTGTGCTTCCCATTGCCTTTCATATATATGTTTAAGTAATGTCAGGATTATTTAAATGAAAATTTCATGCAGGAGAAGATTTATGATTGAGCACTAAAATCATCATTATTTTTTAAATGGTATATTAATGGCAGTGGGTCGCCTCAATATTTATTTTTTTATAAATCTCAATCAACGTTTTGTTGCCAAATCTCTTATGAGACAATTATTAACAAATCTGATTTGATTTTCATAACGTTATTTTTTTTAAAATGTCATTGTTAAACACACTTTCTATAAAATATTTTAAGTTATAACTTCAACTGGAACATAATGAACAATTTATGGAACAACCTGCAGATAAATCCATAAATAAGCATGCTTATTTTAATTAATAAATTGATTTATTTCACGTTTAAAGCCATTTTTGGGGTCTTCAGAGCTTGAAATTTTCAGTTATAACTAAACAACAGTTTTTATTTTATGTTTATAAGAATGGTGCTAAATATTTCTAAATAATATAATATTCTATTATCGAATTAAAACTAATACATAACATCTGTATTTTCGGATATAAAGACTATAGATAGACTTAAAATTTCAGCAAGAATGTAATTTTTAAAGCCACAAAGGATATGTAACAGTGGCCAAGTTCCAAATATATATTTCTATGAATTCCTGAAACCTTAAAACTTGACTCGAGTATAACATTAAAGATTCTGAACAAAGGCAGAGCCGAGAAATCACATACGTATACACTTAAAGAAGTTACTGGGTGAAGTGTTCACCTTGGTCCTTCGGGCTTAAGGTCTGCACGAGGGTGAGGGACCCTTGGCAACTCGGTCAGCCAGCATTCGTATAATCCTCAAGATTTGCCCTCCATCCCCTCAAATTATTTGCAGCACTTTGCCCGTCCGCCGTTTTCTCCGCTTTCTTTCCTCCCCGTAACGAGCCTCGAGAACTGCCCGACTTCCTTCCAGGAAATGTAAATGAACCTATGTTTATAAAGCCGGCTATGCCAGACTCTTTTTTCTTCATTTCCTTCCATATATACGAGCACACACACAGCGATGGGAATATCCATAAAATTATGCAGATACCTTAATAAAAACGGAAGGCATTTAATAAAAGCGTCTGAAGACCGCGGTTCGCAAATAGTAATTTATAATCTTCCCGCGTCATACTTTCAATTTTCCTCCTTCTATCTTACAATGGATGGATTCACAATTTTATTAGATTGATGGGCCATCAATCGGAATTGCTTTTCGAGTCGTACGATTCCTCCCGGGGGGAGAAATGCTTAGTTCGATGTGGATTTACGTAAATGGTTTCTGGGATCAAATCATTTTGTGGACATCGTGACCCATCTGGAATGAGGGTTCGTGTATTTTTTATTTCGGGCTGTGTTCACACATGTTAGTCATTTATTGGATAATGCGTCTTTTTCGATAAAATCGTATTTCGGTAATGTCAACGCAGACGTACTTATCCCTGATTAATGTTGTCCATATACATACATAACGAAAATACAAGATGCGCAGGGAAAATCTAACATATTTAATAGAAATAATAATTGTGCACATAATTATGTTTTACACCCTGGAAATATTCCAGAAAAAGTAGCATAAAAATTAATCATTTTAAAAATGAAACATGTTATTCGGTCAAATATATGATTTACTAATTTGTCCCATATCACATTGTCCCACACATATCCTTAAAATAAACTTGATTAATAGGACATCGAAGACTTGAAAAAAATAAGCAAACGGTATTTTTGATAATATTAATAAAAATGTTGGAATCTCTTTTGGAAAATTTTTATTCCAAAGAAAATAGAGATGATCAATAAACAAAAAGTTAAGCTTTTAAAAAAAAAAAAAATATTTATCACAAATATAAGCAAAGAATAATCTATGACCCGAGCAGGTTCTTACATTCTAATGGTCACTAATTGCTTAAAAATATTAAGGTTATCCATTCCAATTCAGACGTCGTTTAGTTTTAATTTTCAGGGAATGATTTTTCTCAATGACAGGGTACACAACATTGTGTTTGCAAATACAAGTCAATATCAATAGATTTCCATTGAAAATATATGTTTCATATTTAAATTAAAACCGAATGCTTTGTACAGCATTATTAAGATCCAGTTTATGTTGATTCAGATCCAAGCAAAAAATTGAAGTATCATTTCAAGTGCTATTTAGTTTTGTTTACCAAAATAATTTCTGTATATGTCTTTAACCCTTTGACATCGGGTCAACATCATTTTTGAGACGATCGAAGCTAAATAAGCGTTTATTAACCTTAATAAGTTTTCGATGTTGTACCATTTTAACCCCTCAAAGAGGTAAGACACAGATTTGTGTCCGAATTCCAATTAGTTAAAAAGAGCATTCTTATACTTTGAGCTCGGAGACAGACAGAGACGAAGACAAAAATACGCAAAAACTAAATTATTTAAATTTTTATTCTATTGTATTTTATTAACAAAGACAAGTGATTTTAATGAAGATATCTTACATTTATATTTTTTGGTTGTAAAATCATTAAGCTACTGTAATAATTAAATATTTTTACAGGACAGCATTGACATATATTTCCCTAAAACGTAAAACAATAGTCGTATTAAACAAAAGCAACAATGGTCGGATTTCTATTGTATTATGACAAAACATTTGACTCACAAAATAAAACGAGTGATGTGTGTTGCCATTGTAAAAAATATGTTCAACTGTCATGTGCGATACACTCGACGTTTAACATACTTTTTTCGACAAAAATAAAGTAATAGACGTTAAGCTCGGTATTTTTAAAAGTCGAATTATATTTTTAGACCATGCATATAATCCGACGGCTGTGTAAACGAAAATAGTTAATATGATCAGTCCTTTCATGATTGCGCAATTACTTTTAAAAAACATAGATATTTTTAACAAAATAACAAATATGATGCGAAATGTAATATGTTTAATTATCGAAATCAATATTTATTGTTTTTATATAACATACAATGATAGGTCATGTTAATTAACAATTTTGTAGGTGATTAAAATCGTCATGGAGGTGATAAATGATAACACGTTCGTTGTTGGTGAGTCATTGATAATGAAAGTGTAGCGTTTCTTGATTATTTAGAGTGTGTTTAATAATTTAGGATTGGCGCTCATGTGTCAGGATGGCCGAGCGGTCTAAGGCGCCAGACTCAAGGTTTACCTTGTTCGGTTCTACCGGATCTATGAGCAGTTCTGGTCCTCTCTGAGGGCGTGGGTTCGAATCCCACTTCTGACAAATCCTTTTGTTTTTTTCTTCTTATTATGTTTTAATCTCTTATATATGTATTTTATTATATATTATTTAACAATAATATTCATATTTTACTTTGAAAAATAATTTAAATAATATTTTAAATTAAATACTAATATCGACTATTTATCAACTATTCAAACCATTAAAATATTGTCTAATTATTTTATTTATAAATTTTATTTTTATACAAACAAGAGCAAGCCATTATTTAATTTGAACAAAATGTTATTTTATCGAACGTCAAAATTATTTTAAAGCGATAATAAGATACATTGTTGATTCGATTGATTTATTTCGAAATCGATATGAATAGTTTATTAGTTCCTCGTATTACCGTTATGGCGCTCTATAAAGCACTGCATAGTGCTATCAAACACTATAAATACGGGCGGCACAGTTCAGTGTTTCTCATCACTTCAACTTTATAAACACAAAAAAAACAAGTTAAACTTTATATTTACTCAAACATATTTATTTAATATGTTGTATAAAATCAATATCATATTTAATTAAAATATAAATAAAACAAAATCATCAACTAGTTATAATGGATCAAAATTTGCGCAAAAAATTGGCAAATTAAAATTTGAACATATATATTATTCCATACAAATAATTTTGTACAAACAAATATCATCCTGCCTGAAATAGGTATTTTATTAGAGTGCCCTTTTTATTGACCATTTTTTTTAATTTCTTGACATCAATCTACTATCAAATGCAGATTCATCACTTCAAGGTCTTCTAAGGTTTTACCATAAAAGTTGGTGTTTTCATTTTTGCTGTTCATTAAAAACCATCTGCCGGTGTTTACACGTTATATTAAAACTAACCACATAGTCCGTCCCTGCATTATCGCGTACTAAAAATTAAATAATTTTAGCTTGAAAAAATTGTCGTACGAACATGCTTTAAGTTCAAGGAATGTCAGTTCACAGGTGTATAAAAAAATGTATTATGTAAAATATATGTAAATGTAAAAATATGACAAATTGTGGTATTCAAATACAAGTATCAATGCTTGAAGGTACCAGTGAAAATTTGTTTCAAGCTGTTTTCAGAATTATAGCAATTTTACAAAAGAAATACTGTTTTATACATGTTTGCTTAACTTTCCCAGACTCCAAGCGAACGTAAATGCAGCATACTCCGGACCGTAAAGTGTTAATAATTTTAAGCATTTAAATCTCAGAGCAATGTAACAAGATTTTATTATCTATTTTCTAATGTAGTATGTAACAATAACACTGTAACGACGTCCCCGAATAATTCTATTTTCCAAGAGATTCGTGTATATTTACATCACAATATAAATTTCTAATTGTTATCAATATATTACCATGTTTATAACCATAAACTCTAGACCTCTCTATCTTGATTATTGGCTATTTACATATCAATGAAGCTTGTTTAATCCTTTCAATGCTCGACTTGTGTATTAATTAATGCACGCGCATTACGTCTTATAGAAGTATCGTCATTTTTAGGTAGGACCTTTGGGGAAAAATTTGGATTTTGAATATCCATCTGTTAATTTCTATTATCCAGACAAAAAAAACACATTGACATTCTACAAACCAGATATCTGTTTTCATCCCTGGACAGCCATTATTTTTGAAAAAAGTGTTTTTGTGTTTGTTGAGATGTAAGATGAGTGATTCAATATGAATTATTATAACTTCGGCAAGTCTCCCTCTCTCCCAAAATATAATTTGCATTACATTCGCATTGAATAATAAACAATAACATAATATATGCCAAATGTCCCAGCAATGCAACAACAATAATTTGCGTAATAAATAGTTTTCCCTTCGCCAGCGCCTAGCCTTTTTTAATGGTTTAACATATCAGTATATTAACACCCTGTCGTTTCTGACACTAGTGTAACGTGAAATAGGAGCGCTCTCGGGGCTTTCGGGTCTAAAGTCTCTAGGTTACTCCCCGCTCTTCCTGTGTTCTCCGAGATGACTGCGCTCACACGCGGGTTTGTTTTGCTATCGGACCGTAATGGAGCCGAGCGATCGAATAAAAGTGATCAAGTGCGAATAGAAATACTCTCGTCTTAACTGTTTTCTTTATTGATGAAGCGAGAAAAGATGGACTACCAGCAACATTTGATTAGCAAACCGACGAGGCTACTTTCATGCAGCTCTATTCCATATCTTTGCCCCAGGGGTTCGACTGTTGCCCACGGACATAAAGTTGCCCTGGATGTGGAAAGGGCATCTTCTCGCAGACAAAGATATTTAACGACTCCATTCCTCCTCTTGCATGTCATCATCGGATCGACAACGGTGAACGCGTAAGAGGTCAATATCATTTATTCAAATGTAATGCATCTGCAGGACCATGAAAGATGTTATGAATGAATTAAGAGCGTTACTGCGTGGATATGCCATTTCGTCTACGGTATAAGCAGTTTTTCGCTAACTTCCTAGGAAGTTGTTTAGTCTTTATAGTCATCCAAATTCCCTATCGAATACCAAATCTCTCTCACACACAATCAACCAAGCGATCCGCTGGGTGAACGTTTAAAAATGAAACTGATAGGTAATACTGCCTTCATTTTAAATGCGTAAGGATGATGATATTGATATGATTCTTTTCTGTAAATGGATATAAAAGAGACTATAATCATGTAGTAAAATTCATGTGATTTTTTCATGGATATCCATGATTCCATTGATATTGAAAAAGTATTTGATTTAGGAAGGGAGTATTAACTTGCCCATATCCTCCAAATATGCAGTGTATATGCTGAATTATGTTAGAATATGCATTACAATGTACGTGAATAGTTTTTCAAGAGTTACAACCAGTTTTCGATGCATACAATAGATAAGATCCTCGAAAAAAGCATGGAAAATTACATTTATATAAAATTATGGTATAGATTCAAGTATATTAAAATCGCTTGTATCAAAGTATGTAACTTTAAAAAAAGTTAGGGATGTGTTTTGAAAAAAGCTGTAAAATATCCATAAATTCACATGCAGATTTGGGTCTTTAATGATAATCTGAGAAAAAATTATTTCATCCCTCAAAAGAACAATAGCATCTATTCAACTGTGTGTGGCCAAATAGGCATTCAACTAATTTTAAATGAGTTGCCAGCAATATGTATAATTGCTATAACACAAAAAGGCCAAAAGCTACTGGATGAACGGTAATAAGTTTGGTTCGCGTGTTGCAGATGTGCCAATCGCGTCCGCCCCCATAATATAAATTTTATTAGTGCTGAACCGAAACCGACAATCAATTAAAGTCACTCGAATGCATTCAGCTTAATCTTTTTGCGCAATTCAAAAGCCATTAAAGTCAAACAAATCAAAGCGGAGTCGGTTTTGTTTTAATTAGGCAGGCGCGGGACAGAGACGGGAAAAGGCCGCAATCTCACTTACTTGCTCCCGGTGCCCGTAAATCAGACTTCTCGACTTTGCAAGTGTTATCAACCATAATTCATTGTAATTTTACCGTTGAATTAGCTACTTCTCTGCTTTATGTACGTTTCGTACACGTGCTAATTTCGCCCCCAGAACAAATTCACGATAAAGCTTTGCCGCAAAAAATGGCTGTGGACGCGCTGCAGATTGATACATGAACTCTCGCTATGAAAGCCACGTACAACGTCAAGCTTATCAGAAAATCTATCCAACATAAACAATTGCTTATCTTATTAATCAAGTTCCAAGTCTTTATTTGAAGGTGAGAAAATTATTTTAAAATTATTAATTCAATGAAAAATCCAAAATAAATTAGCTTATTTATTTATTCGTTCTTAATTGCTCAAGGGCAGGACTACTATTTTAAGCCTTCTAATATTTACATAGTGATTTCTACTCATCAATATTGATCTGGTAAAAAACAAGCAGAGACTTTAAGATAACAAGAAATAATTTATAATTTTGTTGTATAAGATAATTTATTTTTTTTGTCTAGAAGATCAAAGATCATGGAAATTGAGAAATCCATTTACATACAATCAAGATGAAAATTTGTCGGGTAAGAACATCATGCTATTTTTTGGAGTTGATTGAATAAAAATATTGTTATTGTATTTGAAATTTGACATGAATAGAATAACAGTACGTATGCCCAATTGGGTTCATATTACGGACCAAAAATGGATAACTCATTTTTTTACTGTAAAAGAATATCCCGTTACTCATCCGGGTTGATATTCCGTACATTTAAGTTGAAAAATGTTGGGAATCGTGTCGCGTCTAGCAAAAATGGACCCTTGGGCTGGTAATTGAGATGACGTTTAAGTTGCACGTGACGGGGGAACAAATGGGGCCCGCGTAGCCTCGACGGACTGCGCCCCCGCCTGCGTGAACACGTGCCCGCGTGCCCCTGACATCTCAACCCAAACAAAATATCAAAAAGACATTTCAGCTTATCCTGATAAAGCGTCTCCTACCATCCAGAATATGCTCCATATCACGCTAAAAATAATAATACATTTCTACACAAACCATGCCATTAAATCCTGAAAATCAAAGACAATTCTGATTTTATTAGGTATGCCACGATTGAATCCGAAAGGGCTGTGGAATTTAACCCCTTGCTATGAAAAGAGAGAAAACGATCAACGAAAATTTCGGGCATCCCGAATCCGGACCGTAACAAATTCTGGGTGGCCGCGTAAATAAAAAATGTCTTTAAGTGCTATTTGCTTAAAATAAAAGTGCCCTTGTAATACATGGATCCTGGCACGTGTACCCGGCATATAAATTTAAACGATTCTGTTGCTGCTACGTACGGGACATCAGCTTATAATGGGTTGACGTAGTCGCTTTATGTACAAAGAAACGTAGTGTTTACAGTAATTTGTAGACTCCCTGATATACTTTACGACACTTCGTATTAACACGTATTTACCTTGGAGGCTGCAGAACCAATTGTCTTTAATTTACCTTGGATATAACTACTGCAAAATTTTGTATTGTTGAAAAAATGCAATTTTAAAATTAACCATAGATACTTTGGCTATTATATAACGAGACTGGTGAAGTAACCTGACTTTAATAAGAAAATCTATCTTTTTGCGTATATATACCGTAGAAATATTATCTTCCCTTAATTAAAACAGTGGTATATTTTGTCTCAACTATCTCAGAAGTTTGTAATAGTAGCGCTTCATTGTTATTTAGTATCAAAAAATTAATCATTATGATGTTAATTTTCAATTTTTTTCATGTATTCATTATGAAAGATCTATAATTTGATGTTTCAAAATCAATTTTCCTAATCAACTTTCATCGTAAGTGATACGATTTGATTCACTTAAGTCTAGTTTTGATCGTTTAGTAGCCACATAGTTTTTCAAATGCTCGTAAATCAATCCGAGTTCTAGGATTCAAGTAAAATAAGTTAATAATTAATTTTTAACATATTTTAACTATCGCAATGTTCATAGATTACAATGCAATAATACAAATATTAATCAATTTCTCATACACTAAATTTATTAATTACAGTAGTTTCATCAGATCTATGTAAGCTTGTTTAATTAATAACCAGGTCAAGGTTCCATCAACCACTTCAAATATATCCCTATCGTGAATATTAATATTTGGGATGTAGATAGATTATCAATGGGTTTGTTGTAAAAATGAAAGATAATGATACATTCTTACTTCAATTTTAGAGAGATTTTCATCCTTGCTTTCTTATGTTTTTATTTACTCATACTGTATTAAAAATATGTAGCATAATGTGCATTCAGTTCTGACTTATTTCATTCATTTGATGTCATTACATCAGCAACTTGGATAATTATGGCGGTGTTATATTTTCAGTTGATTTAAAGATTTCCGATTTATTTGATTGTAATAATGGATATATAAAAGGCTCTACTTTTGCAGTGACTGCATTATGATGATGGTGAATTCGTTTATAACGATAATTTGAACAGAAAATATGAATATTTCCCAATCCATTGGCTACACACAAGTGAAATCAATCAAACATTTTTATATTTGTTATTTTATCGAAAGCGACTTCATGTGATACGACGAAGAGTTTCATTTTTGCTGCAGCAGATTGCCAATACACATTTTTTCTATGCCCATAAAACCAAAAAGAGTCGCATTCGCATGCTCATACAAACGAGCCTGCATATATACGCGAGAAAGGACCTTTATTTATGTATACACTTTTTTATTTATTGTTTGACAAAAGCGCGATGATTTATGTGTAAATAAGAAATCGCACGTATTCCATATGGACCGAGATACGTTTCTCGCGATATGAGGCACAAAAAAAGACACATTTGCCATTTCCCCTGAAACATTGTTTTCCGAAGATAAAAATAAGAAGAGCAAGGCTGCTGGGCGATATAAAATTTAACACGTTTTGTGTATTTTACAAAGCATGTGATACGGGTCGTGCAGGAGTGTTTTGTGAAATATTAGGTAGCCAGGGCTGGTATGCAGGGTACGTGCTAAAAATTTTGTTTAGTTTCGGCGTGGCACGTCCGAGTTTTACAGACGATATTCTCATAAATATAATTTGGAAATCGCAGCAGGAAACGCCGGGGAGACCAGGACGCGAGGGTAGC
This sequence comes from Stenopsyche tienmushanensis, assembly GCA_008973525.1. Lineage (NCBI taxonomy): Eukaryota > Metazoa > Arthropoda > Insecta > Trichoptera > Stenopsychidae > Stenopsyche > Stenopsyche tienmushanensis. Next base: position 1,368,141 of record WACJ01000552.1, read on the forward strand.
TGTGCTATTAGGGGATGCGCCGCGCCCCATTAGGATGCACCGCTTACCTGCTGGCTGGGATTCTAGGCGCTAAACGCTTGCTCCATGCTTATTGCACTGATTACTTCATATCATTTTTCTTGTGTTGGTACAATTTAATATAAAGCCGCTGATATAATCTACCACGCTGGCTTTCAGCCCGTCTGCAATTTTAAAGCAATTAGCCCGTCAATACTCGCGTGAGCTGTTCTGAACTTTCCTATTAAATTTATGTTCCCATCGATGCTTTTCTTTTATCTGCTTCAAAATCTTATTGAATCATGTGCCAATAAATCATTAAAAGAACGCTTATCTTTTTATTTATTTAAGCGCAACTCATTGTGTTCATGTATAAAAGCAAAAACATGTTTTGACTTCACATGTATCTGATTGAACGAGGCAATTTTTGAAGTAAGTAGGCGCGGTAGGGGAATTTAATTAAACATCACGAAAAGTGAAACACCAACCAGAATCATTTCTCCACCTCCCATGCAAGCAACATAGATTCGCTACATGCATAGCACCACGTCACCTCTAATGTATGTGTGTGTAGCTATGCGCAACATAAAGCAACAACTAGACCTGTAGCTTACCTATTTTATTATATATTACTTTTATTAAATTTAAATAAAAAAAATTAAAATTAAATTTTATTATATATTTGTGTGTCCACAAAGACCGGTATGCATAGACTTATCTGGCGCAAAAAAGTAAGTATTATCTGCTGACTGCATGACGGGTTTTGACGGCTATGTACGTCAAAGTGTTAATTAATCAATTTCCTACTACCATCAGTCTTGTTATGATATCTTCAGTTCCAAGATTAAAAGATGCATCCATTTTACATGCAATACTCAAAGTACTAGCTTTTCTAATATAATCCATTTCTATAATATGTTGGAATGAGGACAGAAAATTTATTGCGCAGATTTATCATGTAGTATGCTATTATGACCTAATTGCTTTGCTCTGTCAATTACCACTTATTTAATCTTGATTCTATTTATATAAATCAACGTTCTTTACTCGCTTTTACAATGCGGTGAAATAACTCTACAAGTTCTTCTTTTGTGCTGGCAATTATAGTTGAATCGTTGGCAAGTTGGAGAATAAAAATCTTTTATCCTCCAATATAAGAATAAGAACCGCTGCAATTTTTCAGAGCTTCATAATAAAGTGTCTAGATCTGTTAAATAAAATAAAACATTAACAGAAACGGATCCTTATCAGATTTTTTATTTGAAATTGAAATTTCACATTCTTTACTATATTATGAAACTTGTGTGGCATCTGTTAAAATACTTTATATTTTTTTGAAGTTAAATTTAGAAATATTTCTAGATAAAGTGCTTAAATATTCGTGGATAATATAAGATCATACCAAACAAAGATAACTATGATATATAGTGTACAAAATATTCATCTTTTATCCATGATGGGCCGGGTTGGGCTTTATTACTTCAGTACGGCATTCCATTATATTTACATTTTTACATTTACATCTGAACCCAATGCATGAATTTTACATGATAAGCTTTCTGCAAAAGACTGAAAAATAATGAATACGAACGCTAACCGAATCGATGTAAATTTGTGCTAAAAAATCTATCGGCGGCGTCGCAAAGCCGCTCCGATAACGTTGCATATAAAATATTTAACATGCCACTCGGTTAGCATAAAGCGATAACTTAAATACGACCAGGTTTTTATGTGTTTTTTTCAACATTGAGGTGCAACACCCGTGGACTTTGTGATTGTTGTGTGTTTGCTTGTTTCAGCTTCATATGAGCTTTTTTCAAAAGTCATGTGAAAAGCCGTTTTTCGCATGCTTTACGGCCTTTAAGCATACAAACAGCCTCAAATCATGGCATTTCAAGTCTCTCCAAACTTATAGTGTTTTCAAATTTTCATATCGGTGCACTCCGGTGTACACGAAAGCACGAGTTTAATTGTTGTGTCGGCAATAAACGGCGCAAATTAAATATGGTGTTTATTAAGGGTTGACTAGGGGGCTTGCGTTTTCTTGCGTGATGGCTTTATTGTCCCCATTGTGATAAGTAAAGATTTCTATAAAATATGCTAATTTGCTGACTTTTATTGCTTGGTAAAATACAGTTTTTGCGTAAAAAATGAAATAAAACCGAATTTTATGGGAAATATATTGGAAAAGACGCAGTTGCACGCAAATATTATAACGTAGTTTTTTTATTTTTTTCATAAGATATTTTTTATAAAGCGCCCATTTAATCGTATTTAACCAATTAAGAACTAAATATACATACGTTTATAATGGTTAATAAAAACCCGATTACATCTATCAAACACTATTGTTTCCTAATAGTTATCAATCATAAATAAAATAAAAATCACAATTTTTTTCTTAATTATTCTTTAAATTACATCGATATAATATCATAATAAATTTATTTTTGGAATATTGAAAATATCATATTCTTAGTTCATTGGAAATCTGAATATGAAGGTTAAGCATTGGATAAATTTTATGTATGTAAATATCCAAACAATTTCTTATTCATCATTGTATCGTTTTGCCATAATATTATTATTTTTAATTGGAAGTGGATATTGGAAAATTTTGGATATTGGAAGTGTTAAAGGTTTATCCTAGTTTTTGGGATCAGAAAAGATAAATTCTGGGGGGATTAATAAAATAGTGTACGACTAAGGGCTTATACAAATACTGACAATTTTAATAACCGATTTTGGTTTTCAATTTTCGATCAAAACCGGTTTTCGGGTTTCAATTTTCGAACAAAACTTTTTTTAAAAATTCTTTTAATCCAAAACCGGATTTTTAGGATCAAACACTCGGTTTTTGAAGTTCATAATTTTTGCCTAAAAACCGGTTTTTGAAAACCAACAAGCTCTGGTAGGGACGCTTATGAATTACTGTATTTGACTGATAATATACAACTTATTTGAAAAATATTTGGATTATAATATAAATTTTTATCAATGTTATGTTTATGGTACAATAGTATAAAAAAACTATTATAGTTTTATGCCTATTTAACCATAATATAAAAGAAACAAGAATGTAAATGTATTAATATTAAACAGAATGAAGATATTTGGAATAGAACTAAACCATCATTGCTGTCATATTCTACTGCTCTATTTTTTCCTTGGCATTCATTTCGATGATAATAAAAGTAGCTGGAGTTGTTATCAAAATCCACGTTTAATATATTTAGTTTGAATTTTAATATATCCTTTGGTAGTAGATTGGATGATGACAAGGATATTCAATCCAAAAGGATTCGGTGGCTTAACTATTAATCATTCTCCAATTTGAATACATCCCTATTTATGATAAAATAATATGTAAGATTTACAATTTGTAGATACATTACACAGATTCCAATAAATTTGATCCATATATTTTTAATAAGGAAACCTTGATGTTCCAAATTTATTTTGTTGTAGGGTGGGTATTGTTGTTTGAAAATACATTCCATTGTCTTTGAAAGCACAATTGTTAGTTTCTCAGTTGAACCTATATTTACCTTTTATGCCATAAGCATCCCAGACACTTCACTGAGACAATCGGAATAATTGTCGGCAGTTCATTTATTAAATGGCAGGAACACAATGCGAAGAGGGTCCGTTGGATGGAGTCCATGTTTGCCAAGGTGGTGAGGGTGCATACATGTGATATCCAAGAGGCGGCAATTTTGCTAAACTTCAGCTGTTTTAATTCAGCAGGCCCAGTCGGAAGTTTCATCTTTGCAAAGGAAAGAGAAGCGCATTGCGGATTTTCTATTATGAACTCTGTGCAAATATCGGGAGCAGTTCTGCACCCTTCCCATCCAGCTAGCTAATGTTTGCTGGCTCGACTTGGACGCGTGCATCTGCTAACTGACACGTGTACCTTTTCATTCGCGTGCCCATTATCCAGCAATAATCTCTGGATGTCTCGAGCACCTACCTGCATGACCACTTGATGGAAGCCTGCTATTATAACAGCTCTCTGCTCAGATATACAGATAAGGGAGTTAACCCATTCACCATCAAAATCATGCTGTTTCTGGATAGGCAATCTGGCATTGAGCTATGAAAAAAACTCGTTTTTTGCAATCAAAGCATTATTCGTGACCATGTAATCGTATTTCATGACAGGTTTTGCTGAAGCGATTTGTTTTCTAAAAAAAAGAACGTATTAATAGTTACTCTATTTTCACTTTTGGATAAAAACATAATTTAAACAATCTTAGAATTAATATTTACATATAAAGTACAATGTTATTGGTAATAATGTTATTATAAAAACGTAGATACCAATCCTCATATAACGTAAAGATGAACTATTATAAGATTTACAAAAATAATTTTAAAATAAAGGCTAACGTCTTGTTAATATGTAAATGTAAAAAAAATGTTAAAAAGATGGTTTTCAAGGTAAGTTAGCGCATGTAAATATACGATTCAGTTCCAATGGAATCCGAGTTCAATCCACATGTTCCATCTAACGATATTTTAGGGACCGAATATAAATGTAAGCTTCTGCAAAGACTTTTGTATCGCAGATAACAGGACCAACTAGGACACTAAAAATATATTACAAGTGCTCATATGAGATTTAATTCGTTCCTTTATTTAAGCAATGCAGATGAAAATCAAGCACGGTTTGGCATATATACATAGGGTGGAAACTAGTGTACAGTAGTTGGAAAGTCTTGAAGAGGAGGCGCTTAGGGGTCGGGGGCCGCCGGCGATATTTGTTTAGGGATTATGTCTGACCTCCGGCCGATCCCAGACGTCGTTAGGCCGGTCAGCAGACACTGTTATACCGGCTCCTAGACGTGAGAACGGGACAAGGGAATGCGCCGAAACGTACACAGGCACAGATAAACTGAATCGGGGGATGAACGAATAGTGGACCCCAAAGATTAACATTATTGCAATGGGGAGGGTTTGCGCACTACTATGGATATGGCTGTTGGCCTTTTGCAAAACTTGTCAGCGTTACATTTAAATATTTCACACATTTACGGGAATACCCGGGAAAGTGGGCGGCATTAAGGGTTTAGTTACATTTGCTCGTGCCAAAGCTTAACTTTTGATTTGTTATTTGAATGAGTTTATATTAAGCAATTAGACATATTTTTAACGTGCAGCTAATTAGTTCAGATGAACTAACGTATAATTACTTTTTTTAAAATGTGGCTTAAACGTCCCTTAGCGCAGCTAAGAGCTGGAGCTTCTGCCATTTTCAAGTCTCGGGACGACTTAAAATATTTCTCATTTTGAAAGTTTTTGCTCTTTCTTGCAATTCCTAATCCGCGATTGAGATCTTAATTGTATCGACAAAAATAAATTGGCCGAATCCTCTTGAGACGTGAAAATATATCTAAAGCGATTATACAGACACTTAATTAATCAAGAGAAAATCTTCATAGCCATATTTAATTTAATTACAGCTAATTAATTGAATTTATGACGTTACGACGATAAATGAAAACTTCAGCGAGGAATTTTAAAATTCAATAGTTATGAGCACCCCTTTTCGCATAATTTATTTTTGTTGAAAATTATGTTAGATATAAAAAAATAATAAACTATAATAATTTAATAAATTATTACTATAAGTAGTACTTGTTAAACGATTATTTTATAAAGACGTACATCAAATTTAAATTAAATTGAATAACACAAAGCCTTAATATTTTTTTTATTTACACAAGACCCCGTGTATTATGGGTATGCAGTGGAAAATTTTCACTTAAAATAAATATAATAATATTGTGTACAAACAACCCTTCATATTTTATAGTTGAAGAATTTAATATTCGCATATATTTAATGAAATCCAAAGAACGTTCCGATAATTCATATTGTTCAAAATTTCTATAAAGCCCTAATATTAATAATGAGTTTAAATTTGCCTTTTATAGATAGTCTTACATTGATTACAACATTGACCGTACAAAAACTTGTTGCAAAAAATAATCCAAATCAATGACCATCTATAAAGTTGACATTTTTCCAAATGTGTCCATTGACCTACATATAGGACGCTATATTTTTGTAATTGTACAAAATATCGTTTGAGCCGTAAACTACATATATTATTTAGAACCTCATATATACAAATCATACCTCATTTCGACATGTAAAATTAAACGTCAATTCTTTGACTGAGCAATGCTGGATTACTATTTTAGTAATTATATATTGTTCAATATATTTAGTCAATAAAGCATCATTTTTTAAAATAGAGTGTTATTAAATTATGAAAAACAACTCTAAATATATATTTAGAGAAAAAAAAACAACTAAAAATGAGATCGTCTCGCAAACTATTGTACTATCAAAATATATGTTTTTCTTAATAATAAGATCGACAGACATTAAACCTATGTTCGCTGCAAAGTGGCTTTTTGCATTTGTGACATTGCGACTTTGTCAACCTGTTTTTTTATACGAATATTCGGAATATCGACGTTTTTTAAGCTTTTAGTTGATGATTGATACTTTCAGAATATTTTTCGGTGGGTTTTGGCAACAAATCTGTTATAATTTGGACGTAAATTACACTTAAAAGTTAGTGCAGTTAATCTCTTTTCCATCCAAGGTAATGATAATGAAGAACTCGACTTTTTCGTGTATTTTTTTCTAATTACTGGTTTTTCATTCTTTCCAATCTTATTTTGACAGTAAATTATGTTGGAATTAATATAAGCTATGTTTAGAATGCCATAAAATATTGCCATTTCTCATCTGTTTGTTTTTCGACTACATGACATTGAGGAACACATCGAAGGTGTCTCCTTTTGTTCTGTAATAAAATAATATCATTTGCGGTATGTCTCTACCTAAAATAAAGATATTCAACCAAAGCCATTTTGCCGAGTATCATTATTTTCGTTCATAGTTTATGCTATAGAAATACAAATCATACGTCGAAGTGACGTGTATTATATTAATAATATCAAAATGGTGGCACTTACCAATGCAATACGATTATTCTTCGATAGCTCCTGGCGGCGACATAGTTGATTCGAAACCAAAAAGCGCTAACCTCACCCGTTAAACAGATATTAATTGTCAGGGTACACGTCGTTTCGACGTAGATATGTAGTTTATGGTTAAATGAATTGCAGCGAACTGGATTTCTATAAAGACGAACACAGAATCAATCAATTTACATTTGAAATATTTAACAACAATATGTACATTGAATGTTATAAAATGCACTTTATTCTGAGACTGCCCATTTGTGATGTATTATAATTATATATTTTGTTAATTTAACAAATATATCCATATCAGAATAAATCGCATCGATTTTAAGCAAATAGCTTAATATTTGTGTTGAGTGATTACCTTTGGATTTTTTTTCAAATTGCGTTCAGTTAGTGATGATTTACTGAATATTTATATTTTTTGTCCGAAGGAAATTCAAAGGATTATTCTAGCGAAGAGAATGTGTCCGGAGAAAGTGCCGTATAAAAGTTGTTGCACGCACATAGGTCGTCTATCTTTAACTACCATGTTTTGGCTTCCCGCCAAGGGAATATTTCATATTTCGGAATTGAATATTATTTTAAAGGAATAATAATGTTGCCATAAGTGATATGAATACGCAATAATGTAATGGCAACCCGCTTTTAACCGGAAGCCAGTCAGTTACAGAATGCCTATTGCCATTTATCGTAGCGAGAATGGACTTGCGAATTTATGGTGCATCTTTCATTTATTTCCACATTGCGTGTCTACCAATAACCAAATGCATTTCTCCTAGAAAGGCTCGCTATTTTTATCATCGATGATAAAAATAAGGCAGCTAAGGCTGTATGCGATGTAGGAAAAAAATGAAAAGTCGTTATGGAAAATACAGGAGCTTATAAATAGGACCTGTACATGAAAGAAATATTAATAAACGCCACGAACCGCAGTTTTATTCAATAATTGAATATTATTAAAAAATACCACATAGATGCAGCCCTGTAAAATATTGATTTTTTCAGCCGTTAATATGTAAATTTGATCAATTTTCGGTGTAAATTTGCATGTAAATCCGATTTTTTTGCATTTGGCTAGATTTTTTATACGCGCTTCGCAAGTACGTGCCAGTCGTGTACACGGAGGCTGATATATTGGCAACTTGGTGGCCATAAATATTGTATGGGAATGCGTTTCAGTAGCAAATACACGGCTGGGCCGCATGATAAAATGTATTGCGAATTGAAATTGAATAGGTTTAGCTGCAGGCAGTGGCTCCCCATGGCGGCGGTCGCTAACGCCGACAAATGTTTGTGTTTTGGCAAAGACGCAAAAACAAAGCGAGCCGCTGAATTAACAGTTATCTAAATAGGTTTCGGAAATAATGTGCCAACTTATTTATATTCGTTTTAAATTCTCCTGTCGGCGGCCTCGGCAAGCTTTTATTTGGCATACTCCCTGCTTCCGACTGAGCTAACTGAGCCATTTTGGCTAAACTATCTGCGGCGAGATGTATTCACAAGATTATTAAAATATTTATCCAAGTCATGTCCATAGAAAGCCCCTGTTTCTAAATTTTATATCGTGTTTCGAAATAAATGAATATCATATTTGTGTGCCGCCAATCGTTGAGTTGGCAAAAACATCCCTTATTTTCGCGCGCCAGTCACGTATTGGTAGCCCTACCCGAATGTATTAATCGTCTCAGTATTCATTCTTTTAAGCCAAAAATTTATAACAAACCTGGATCAAGAAAATCAATTTAAAAAATCAATACATCCGATCTCTCAAATTCTTTTGAATAATGAATATTTTCCAACAATATGAATTTGATATTCGGGGTTGTTCGGAAGTTACAGCGTTGAAGAGGCAAGAGGTTTGGAGCGCGAATTAGATCACTCTATGAAGTGGAGAATCGGACTCCGTCTCTTGCACTTCGGTTTCTTACTTCAGCCCTTTTAATATAAATACATCTCTATTATGAACAACAGAGAAGCTCTTATATTATTTAAATTCATTTCTTGTTAATTTAGCCTTGATTGAGCACCCAAAAGGTTCGAACTGATTAATTCATGTCCGAAGATACAAAATCATTAAATTTTACGGTTTATCCATTCGTCGACACGAAGTCTCGACGAACGAAACGAAGGAAGAAATTTGGGCAACTTTCTACCACAAATGTTCTACACACGCAAATCCTCAACATCAAAATCGTCCAGAAGGCGAAGACGGCTAGTAGCAAATGGCACAAGGATTAAAGCTAAAGGAGAACTCAATCATTTCTACCAACATAAGTCACCTCTGACTCCATAAGTTCAAAAAGTCATTAAAGCAGTCTATGAAGATTTATCGCAAGATGAACTATTGCCAAATGTTAAGGAGCACAGACACAAAAAATAATGAATCATTGAATTCATTAATGTGGACTTTCACTACTATAGATCTGCATTTTGACACAAAGATTGGTCATGGGCGTATCTTTCGCTCCAAATGACTTCGCTAAAAGAGCTAGAACTTATACCAGAAGTAACAATCGGTTTTACAAGGTTTGAACTGAAGGCTTACTTTAAAGAACAAGCAGATTAAAGATGAGTCAAAATTTTCTTGGTGATAAACGAATTGAAATCTTTAAACGCGTTTTTCTCAATACTGCATTCTTCAAATCGATTACCACATATGTAAACACTTTGCAATCCGGAATAATTCTGATTGGCTAAGCCGTTTATTTTTTTCATGCAAAAGAAATCGTGAAAACCCATCAAAATTCATAAAAGTATGTTCAAAAAGATGCCAAAAATTTACCTTATAATATTTTTTTAAAATCCTAGTATAAAAACTATTTCATACTTTATGGATTAAAATGCCATTTAAATTGTTTATTTCAGATAAGTAAAATGGCCGCAATCGTGGTAACCGAAAAAGACCTTTTTCGATTATGGGTGTTGTGTATTGTAAGTTGCTGTGTATTTCAGCTATGAGAAATGATTTCAATCTGGAAAAATCTGTAAAGTATCCCCTAGAAATCCAAAAAAAACCGTCAAAAGTGTGCTATCACAAGGGAACGACCTCATTGACATAAGAAACGTGCATGTGCCCACGCTTCAGTATAATCTTCTTTTCGATCTAGAATAGTTCAGCTTTTTTACAGCCGGCCGTTTTCTGACACTAGTGTAACATGGCGTAGGGATCCCCGGGCCTCTCCTTGTCTCATACGGGTATTTCAAGCGGTACAGGCTAATAAGTGGAATCATTTGCTATCGGGCATTTACTATGGAAATTTCGAGCAGCAGGATGGCCAGATAGCGATAAACATTTGACGTCCTAGTCAAATTCTATATTATCTTGGAGATAGTCTCTAGTTGCGAGAGTGCAGATAATGCCGGGGGAAGAACACGTTATACCACGGCCAAGACTTTGACGCGGACAAATTAATAGATATCTTCACGTAGGGATGCTACTTTCGCTCAATCAAGTGTCCTATAGGTAGATCATTAAACACATATGAGCGAATACTAATTGTATGAAAATTAAAAAAATATTTTCATCCGAAATTGATCCAAATATGACTGTTCAATGTTAATGTTTTTGATTGAATCATTTTAGTCATAAAGCCAGAAGTCAATTGTTGACTCAAAAATGTTTCAATCAGCAGTTAGCTAGTTAATTTAAATATTAAATTAGTATGAGTTTTTGTCACTGTTCTGCCTAATTATACACCAGATTAAATTGAAATTAGCAATTGCGAGAATTCGACATTAATTCCTTTGTAAATGGTTGGCGCTGAAGGCCCTCCAAAACTCGCGCAATCCCAAATGGTTCGTAATTGCACCGTAACTCAATTTAAACATTGCAGTCAATTATGAGCAACACTGGCGAAACTTTACCCGTATTCACGCGGAAAAAATCTCACGTGAAATTACAAGTAGGTGGTAGTTTTTCCCTTATAAAGATTGAAACGGCACTCCTGCTAAAACGGCCCTCATTTTCTCCCTTAGCTCGGGCGCGCTCCGCCAAGAGCGCTGCAATCATAATCATTCTCATAATGACTCACAATCATCGCTGCGCTGTTTAGCATAATAGCCCCAGCATCCGTGTCCATGATCTCTACTCTACTACTTTACTCCATTTTACTATGCAAAAATTCAATTTGACGCTTAAATGGGGCGAATTTATCCGGAGCAATTAAGATTTTCTCCAGATACTTAAGTATTTCTAAAGAACACACGATAATGAATAGTATTTTATGTTAAACAGATTCTACTTTTTTTCAGTGGATATGTATGGTAAAAATCTTGGTCAATGAATTTGTGGCAATAACTTTTTCATTTTACAGAAAAATAGCAATCATACCCCATAGGATATGTTATAAATAAGTATGTAGTATAAATTTTATTTTAAACTTTAAGTCAACTTGCCTTCTTGCCAAAATTTCCCAGGTTCGTTGGCAAAATATTGATCAAGGTACATTTTTATATCATTTTTTGAATTAAAATTTTTATCACGTAAAGAATTTTTCAATCAAAGAAATAAAAAACAATCTGAAGAGACAATACCCGGAGAGTATGGAGGATGAGGTAAAACATCCCAGTCAAATGATAATAATTTATTTCTGACGAGCAAAGACACATGGGGCCTGGCGTTATCGTGATGAAAAACAACGTCTCGTCTGTTCGCTAATTCTGGCCGTTTTCTGGCAATTGCATCCTTTAGATTGTCTAGATGGAAACAATATTTTGTTGGATTGATCGTTTCACCTTTCTGAAGTAGCTCATAATAAACTACCCCCTTCCAGTCTCACTAAATTCATAGCAAAACTTTTTTTGAATATAGGCCAGGTTTAGCTACAGTTAAAGCTTCTGTACCCTTGGTCCGAGACCGTTTACGTTGAATATTCTCATAGAGTATCGAACTTTCATCTCCAGTGACAAGTCTCTTCAAAAAATGTTGGATATTATGTCATTGGAGAAGAATATCTTATGTAGAAATACGCTGAAGTTTATTTGAGTCAATCAGTTCATGAGGAAGCCACACATCTGAACGATTGATGTAGCCCAATTTTATCAGATGATTATGGACGGATGTTCGTGGAATTTCTAACTTGTTAGCTATTTCGCGAACAGAATATCGGGGGTTTTCTTCAACCAAATTAAATAAAAACTTTTGAATATTTTCTGATAATTGTAGTCTATACGATGAAGACATTTATTATACACATGTCTGTCAAATTTCATAAATAATGCTTATCTAGGACGGGTGGGAGCACTTCCATGAGTTTGGAAAAAGTAGTTTCGAGAAATACGCATTCAAAGTTTCTCCTCTCCTCAGCTTCGCGAAGCTCATCTTTTCCTCGTCAGCCCATAACTTTGAGAATCTCTTTTATATCGAATTTAAATTTATTGAACGTATTCTTAAACGTTGTTTCTTTCCGATACACGAAGACATATTTTTTTGAACCAAGAAGGTAAAAACGTCCCTTAAGTTGCCATATATATTATTTCTATGGTGTTTTCCTATTGTATTCTATATATTATATATATATATATATGTAGAAAAAAATTGAATAGAATTTTTAGGTAAGTTTTAGGTAATAGGTGAAGATGTATGAGTGTGTGACAACATTATCAATATTTTAATTACCACTATAAATCAGTCACAGGAGATCCTCCCCAACTTTATTATTCGTCTCAGATCGTTTCTTTTCCAGATCTAGAAAATTAAGATAAGCTTGGATATTCAAAATTTTTCCTTCGATTTAGATTTATTCAAATCTAAAATAGACTTATTAAATATAATTTAAATATCGATAAAATGTCATTAATTTGTTGTTGTATATATAAATTCCAAATAGAATGCTCGAATTTATTTTATTTCCAGGAATGAGATTCGCTATTGGAATACATCCAACAAAATTTTGATGAAATTTTTATGAATCAGCAAATTGAGTTCCAAGTATTATAATTTAAGATAACCGAAAAACATTACTTATTTATTAGGAATGCTACCCAATTACATTAATTGAAGATAAACTGTAATGAGCCATTGGAACAAATAATTCCTTTAGAGAGCCTTTATGATAACTGATTTTTGTAAGCTTCGTTGGGGGTTACAATATGATAATTTCATGATTACAAATGAAACATAATTCGTGAAGATAATTAAAACTTCCCTCCAAGTTCGAAGAATTGTAATATAAATAAGTTTGAAAGGGTATTTATTCTGACCTCCCTTTTACATTAAAGCTTTTGCTGAATTACTTAATATAATTTGAAGAACTCCAAAAAGATCCCGCATTTCTTAATTATTAGTCCATAATGATAATTAAGATAATCACTTAGTACGACTGTAACATAACGAGATCATCTACTCCGGTTTGTACCAATTTAGCATTGTACACGGGCGCATTATTAATTACTCTATTAATTATCAACTCGCAAGGAGGTCATAAACCGCACACATAGAGCCATGCAAGCATAATTTTCCACCCCAGGTCTTCTAAAATTAATTACAAATCCATGAATATCAATTCCATTTCAATCACACTGAGGAAATCATCTGAAATTCCCTCCTCCCCATGAATTTTTAATTCTAATAATTTGTTCTGCTATTTTTCCTGGGGCGAACAAAAAGCGTTGCAAAGGGTAAATTTAATTTTGACCAATCCCCTGAATAATACATAAATTTTCATTGCAGCAGATGTGATCTGTCCTATTTCAGTTGATTGATGCCGCACTTGATTTATGTGCAAATTTAATAAAAATAGCAATGGTCTTTTTTTAAGCGACCACGCTTCAATTTGCAGTAGAGACCAGTGTCATAATTTCCATAGCACGATATATGATTGATTTAAAAGCTCTCAATTTGAGGTTTAACCCCTTGTGCGCGGCTATATATATATATACCTGACATTAATGTAAATTTATTTTAATACTCAAACACTTGGTTCTTTAAAAGCTATGAAGTAAAGCGTCTCATTTTGTGTTTAACACTAAGACTCAGAAATCCGTTCCCGTTGTGTTGCGGAAATATTCAAAAAGACCCGACCCGCGCGAACGCAGGGTTGGCACATAATTCGAGACTCCTCTATTTGTTAGCACTCTACACTATGTGTATACATTTTTTCTTAGTTTTACGACTCAATATATTATAATTTATGGCCCTTTGTATTTTTTTTTGCAAACGCTTATAATATTATAGCTAAAAATTATCCTTGAAAATATGTTTTGTATGGTAGTAATCTTTCGAGTAATTGCAGATAAGCTGCACCGAGCTCTATTTATTGTTTTTTCGTTAAATTTTTTGCTCTTTACTTTTCTGCGGAATGATATTACACTATGCATTTTCATTTGAACATTTAAAATAAATTGTAAATATGCCTGATTCACGATACATCAACAAATACTTACCTAAAATAATAATTTTATAAATAAATTATGCCAAATATTTTGCGTATACGCTTAAAATAATTTAGTGTTAAGTTAAGTGATATCTCAAATTTGTCATGAAAAATTTATAATCCTTACCTAAGAGTTCTTCCTGCATGGCTTTTAAAGTCCTGGCCATTTTTGGTATTTGGATCACCAGCAGCTCCTTTCAACCACACTGCACAATTATCTACAATGTCCATCTGGACTTGTAAAAAAAATTATATTACACTCTCAAAATTGAATTTTAAATTTAACTTTGCTCAATGCCCGTTAATTTCGTAATTAAGTCATTGCGGGTTGCTTTTATGTTAAATACAACGTCTTAACAGAAATTACAGAATCGATACAATTTAGTTGCAATTCTTTAACGGATAATCGATTTTAGAAATTATATTGAATTAATATGAGATAATATAATATTTATCAAATTTAAGCGTATAATGTTTATATTTGCTGAAAATATTCTGGAGGACTTTTGAATTGGACAAAGTGGTACAAAAATAAGCCATAAGCGATAAGGCACTAAATGAGTCACCTGCAGTATCACTTCACTTTATTAATTAGCTTAATATGGACATTTTGAATATTGAACAGTAAGCATTGAGTTGTCAAAAATACAGATCGAAGTAAGAATTCACAATAAATTGGAACTCAACCAATGTTAATTGTAGGATAAAGGACAAGGCCGATAAAATGTAGAGTTTTTAGGTCACGATAATCTTTTAAATTTTCTTACCAGAACAAGCATTACATACAGAGCGAAGTAAGGCTTCTTGGTGATTGAATAAAGTAGGATATCTCCAATGAGTATCAGGTGAGCCATACTCCTGGTCGTGGCGGGATCTTCAAATTTTTATGTAGCTAGATCATCGAGGAAAAACCAATAGTTTTAAATTATTTATACTTGGAATTATTGCTCATGAAATAGAATATTCTATGCACGAAGTACGATGTGTATATGCAAAATACGATATTCTGATTGTCGAATAGAATAGTCTAGCACCAATGTGTGGTGATGAGCTGAATGTCCGCACTCCAAAGTGAGGTTTGATCATCAGATAATCATGCAATTTGAATGCTCATTTAAGTTTCTCTTGTTAAAACTATTTAATCATGAAATTTTACCAAAATCAAATGTTTATATGAAGTGAATAAAATGAATAAAATAACATTTCTTATTTAGATTTTTATTTTATTTTTAATATAAAAGTATAATAACTAAACCTGTTTTTCGTAGAAAATTTCTTGGCTTAGATTGGCGCAGATTGATGGATGCATTTAATAATTCACAATCATGCCATTATTATTAGAATTGATCATAATAATGTCATATAACGCTTGTACTTGTATGTAATCCCATAATTAAGCGGTTGTATCTGTAATGGCTGGTAATGGTCCTTTAGGACAGAGTCAATCCCAATAAAAATGTCAGACAATTATGAAATTAATGTATTTAAATTTAATCTAAATCAAGCTCGAAATATTTTGATTCCTTTATATATATAATACGATCGTATATAGTCAACTCTTGCTAAGATATATTACATAGCTAAGTGTATTAGGATATTTCAGATTAAATTTTATCCTATTTTAGCAGTAAGATTAAGTTATTTTTTAAATAGGCTTGGCCTCCTGCTGGCCATCATGCTCTTATATCCAACAAATTAAACTGTAAATATAAGTGCCCTAATCTATACTTTGTGACGGTCCCTCAACACAAATCTGCTTGATACCTACAACCTTCATTTTCGCGTCTCGACCCATTCGCCCACGGGGTAAAACGGTTTAATTTTCATTCGTTTCGCGCTCCCCCGGGCGCAATAATCGCCAGAGCCAGCCTTCCCTCAGCCCTGTGTTCCAAAAAAATAATCAACGAGATTCCTCGAGGTTTTTTTTCCTCGGTAGGAAATAATGGGCTGGACTCGAGCCCTGCTTGCGATTGCCTGAAGAGGGCCGAAGCGCCAAAATTAATAACTTACACGCTGTGACGGAACGATCGCCATCCTTTTCAAGGCTTGAGTCCTTGTTGAGGCCACTTTTGTGTCAGATTATATTAAAGTGTTTATTTTGGCCTGATGAAGAAGCGAGTTTTTGCAGGCCCACTTTCATTTTCTCGCCATCTGATTCGGATATAATGAGGCTCTATTTTTGTACGAGCGAGCTAATTTATTCTTGAATGTATACCCGTATGCGTTACAGTTGTTATAACATATAATATGTATCCGTCCTTATGGATATATGTACATTATTTTCAATGGCACATTTACATTAAATATTTTGAACATTTTCCACCTTCCCGGTTTTTTTCCGATTTCGAATTCAGATAAATTTTATGTTTGCATTTTCAATATATTGGATGCACCAGATCAAGTGTTACCAAATTTTGGACAACATTTTCGAGCTAGGCCTCCCAGCGGTGTGTGAGCTGTTCGTTGCTAGTGAAGGCCGACTCAAAATCCCATTTTGGAACCCTGGCGAATTTCTCTCTAAAGAGGATCTGCGATTGGAGCCACATGAATAAATTAACTTTCTCGGCTTCGAAATCGCAAGGTATCATCCTAAAGGGTCGTTTTCGGCAGCCCCCCTGGCGTTGCATGGATGGGAGTTTGGTCAAGTTGGTCAGTCCCATATCTGGGGATCACGTTGGGCTTTTCGCAGAGCTTCGTGACATGCCCACAGCGCGGTGAAGAAGGTGGCGGACACCTTCGGCAAAATGTCAAGGATCGTAGCGAGTGGTTGAGGAATCAGAGGACGCCCCCTCTTGGCTGCCTATAAGGGTATTTTATGGCCATCTCAGCCTATGCAGCGGGCGTGTAGACGCACAGAATTAGTATCCAGCTGATAAAGAAAATTTTGTTGCAGATCAGTGAACGTCTTTGATACTCATATCTAAAACGTTCCGCATGACGCCCACTGGTGGTCTTCCAATGTTGGCGGGTGTTTTGCCTCTGGATCTGGAGATTCAATGTCACGTGGCGAAGTTCCTGGCCGAAAACGGTTCTATTCCGATAATAGGTGGCAGGAATAATCCGCCCGATGCGAATGCCTTCGACGCGCT
Source organism: Stenopsyche tienmushanensis (assembly GCA_008973525.1). Lineage (NCBI taxonomy): Eukaryota > Metazoa > Arthropoda > Insecta > Trichoptera > Stenopsychidae > Stenopsyche > Stenopsyche tienmushanensis. The sequence goes on from WACJ01000552.1 coordinate 1,385,607, forward strand.
AGGCAATCATCGCCGACGCGTCAAAAAGGCGGCGTTAGATAGCTGGCAGGAGAAGTGGTCCATGTCTACTTCCGGCCGCCACCTATATCAATTTTTCCCCTCGATTAGGAACCGCCTGAGATGTCACCGAGTCGTTCCGGATTACTGGACGTCTGCGAGAAGGACGTCCTCCCGCAGCCAAGGCCAACCGACAACTCTCCTTGACTCCAGCCTCCTGCGCGTCACCACCCAACCGGCAACGGTACACGCGCAGGAAGCAATCGGTCAGTATCGGAAGAAGACGCTGTTAAAATAGAGTATTACACCTAAAGAGAGATGAAAGATGTCGCTGTTAATCTGGCGAATTAAATTTGTTTAGACTAACAAGATGGTAAATCGCCCACGCCAAAGCGTATTATCAACAAACCCATTTTGGTAGTTCATTGTGTAACCTTATTGTATCAAATATAATAATATGTTAAATTATACATTGATTAGAGATATATGTATTATTTTTAATATATATTGATTTCGGTTCATTAATATTGAATCGTTTGATATTTGAAACTGCTTTTCATATAATGCAAAATCAATTTGCTTTGAATGCAATTAATTTGAAATCCATGTGAAGCACTGCCAATTACTGGTTAGTTAATGAAGTATGGATTTTATGATTTTGGCTTTTAAAACTGTCGCATCACAGAAATATTCAATGGCTCACTAGACATTTTTTTATGATACATTTATAGTTTTTTTATTGAGATTTTTGTTTGGTAATTTGTTATTTATTCGTATAAATTCTAAAATACTTCGTTATAACTTTTCCGATAATATAAAGGGGTTTAGCTCATTTCCATGTTAAATGTTCAATATTCGAAGATCATAAATAATATTAATATTAGAGGCGCTGGTCCCCAACAGTGGCAGCAGCTGTCAAAGCTGAATTGATAAGGTCACGGGTTCTGCATGGGTCGGTCCCTATTTTACACTTTACGGCCAGTATAATATTTTATTTTCAATATTTCTTATCATAACGACTCGAGCCAAATTGGGTTGAAAATGAGCACCCCCGCCGAAAGGATGTTTATTTTCAATACATCACGGTATCTCGAGAACAGAGTCGAACCCTCCGCCAATGAGGCGTATAAAACGTACGGGCCATAAAAAGCGTCAATGTGACGTAAACAGGCGTCACAACTCTTCCTTGGCCACGTATGAAAGGATGCTGGACGCCCGCCATCGTTCCTGGACCCCAAGCTTGAAGCTGTCCTCGCAAGATAAATGCTCTAAACGATTTTCCTTCGAGATCAAACCGACCGAAGTGAATAATAAGCCGGCAGTGTTTGCTCCTTTGATATATGTAGGTATTATTTTCGAGACATCTTCAGAATAAACGACCGTCATATTTGATATATAATATTTTTTGATAATTCCGAATACTTAGAAAAATATTCTGGATTAAAATATATGTTATTTATTAATGCTCTTCCAATAAAACCCCACAAAATAGGAAATATAACTTTTCTAGCATCTATTAGCTTGTTTAAAACGTTTGGATCACGCAAGAAAATGATCTTCTTCTATCTTCAAAATATAACAAAAGGTCTTTAAGAGATATTCTGAAACATAATCGTATTTTATTAATAAATTTCTGCATACTACGCATTGACGTATTTATATAATTTAATTCGTGAAATACCTTTTGTCTTTAAACCAAAATCTGCATAGGCTTCTAAGATCACAGTATTTTCATCATAATTGTTTATAATTGAATGATTTAAGCATAATAGTGTTGAAACAATTCTTAAATGGATTTTTTGAAATGCATATAGGTCTTCATCCTAATATTGGTGAAAAAAGTTAAACACTGTGTACTCCAAATCTTTTTTTCTTGAGTAAAATTTTCCTATTGCTTAAGAAAAATCCATCTAAGCAAATCACTGGGTGGGTTTTCAAAAAAAAAAATCAAGTTAATAAAAGTAATAATACATTCCCTATGAATCGCCCAATGAGTTTGACTTTTGAAGGAGATGATTTGAATTCTTTCCCGTAAATTGATATTGAAGATATCTCAGTTTTGCAATAGAATCTGTGTGGTTGGACTATAATAATGATGATGTATATTGTATTAAATAAATCTATTCGTTGAATAAAATATTTTTTTCCATTTCAGCAATTCTCCCGATCTAAAATACAGTCAACCCTTTTATATAGTAGACTATACCTATATTATTTCTGCAAGTGTAAACAATAAGTTAATAAAGTTTTATTGCAATCGGACGAACGGTATAGCAGCGCATTAAATACGAACAAACAAATATTAATTTTTATATTAGATAAATATAGGGCATTTGAAATATTTCTATTAAAATTATTTCTTTCTTTAAAGTCTCTCTAAAAGAGATTTTACTAGGGATAGGATTTAATGTGGTGTTTTTCCATTACCTTCTACGTGTGATAAAGTAATGATAGGATTATTTGGAAAGGTAGGAGAGGAGAGAATCTATGAGTGAGTAGCGAAATTATCATTAAATGATAATGATAATTTAATTATTGTTATAAATTCAATCACTCACTCATGGGCATTCCTGCATGACTTTATTAATCACCTCAGCATGTACTTTTTCAAATCCAGGATATCAGGGATCAAGACGATCGATCAGAAATATTAATATTTCCAATCTCCCAAATTTGTTGATACGGTGAAATATTTTTCTAAAATCTGGATTTGAACCAGAACCTTCATAATAGCTGACCAATTGCTGAATCACAATGTGTAACATAAGTAATATCATGTTTATTGAAATGCTTGGAAGCCTTCATTAAAAATGCAAACTGCGAAGTAGGTTGCGATTTTCATGGACCTTGACCCGTGATGTAAATGACTTGACGCGACAGTACAAATAAATGAATTCAAATTTATTTAGTATGTTAACACCCAAACGCCTTGTCAACAGCTCTTCAAATGTTAGATTTAAAATTGGTTTGATAAATTAAATATTTTTTACACAGCGTTAGCTTTTAGGTTTTTAAACAATTCATTTTTCCTTAATTTTAGGGCGTTAATCAAATATTTGGCTACAGCTTTCTGTATATTTCACTCCAATTCATCGTGTTGTTTTACACTTTAAATTGTTTAAGAAATATTTGCATAACTATGATAATTCGATATCTGGGTCAAATGTTTGATCAGTGTGAATATGATTATAAATCTTTATGTCTTTAAAATTCTTTCAAATAAATATTTTACGGAAGTAATTATGAAATAATAATATGCAACTATTAATAATATTGAGGTTCAGAGGAAAATTCTTGGTTCAAATGATTCAGAGATTGAATCTGGAATTCAGATGGACGATTATTAGTCGTATGGAGAAGACTCGCCGAGGACATTCAGCGGTGTGCCAGAGTGGCGGTTACCCAAAAATATGTGTATGAAGACACGCAGACAATGCAGCTCGCGAGTGGGTATATTAATTCAGGGAATGGTGTCCCGATCCCAGTCCCAGTCCTGTGTGGAAGTGCGAGACACCGGCCGGGCCATTAGTGAAAACAATTAGGGGCCGCTTGCCGCTTGCCGTGCGGCCCGCTAATTGTTATTATTTCGGTCGGGCTGCTCGTAATGGTGTGACGCCGACTGTCACCACAACGCCCTTGCAAGGAATGCGCCTCTTCATTTTCACCAGCAGGCTGCAGCCATTCCACAACTGCTGCGGTAGCTTTTCAGTATGGCCATTCCTGGATGCAATTGCTCAGCTTGGACGTCTCAATTTTACTGCAGCTTGGCTCCTCAAGCCCACAAAAATAGTCTGGATATAAGCAGAGATTTTTTGGTTGGCAAATGGTTCTATGGGGTCATTACATCCCAAATAAAATATATAAGATTTCTGAAGATAAAGTATGTTAACACCAAGCTATCGTAGCATTATTTTTTTATTACGATTTTCGTTCTGGTTTAGTTCCAAATTGAAGTCTGGGAATCCTTGTTGTACCTAGCCAGGTAGCAAATATATAGGAAGAGATAAGCCAAATGAAATATATAATAATGATTTAAGATTAAAATCTGGAATTTGGGTTGATAACAATATAATCTAATATATTAGTTTAATTGGACAATCAACAGGATGAACATATAATAAAGATTATCAGATGAACATAATCAAACAAATTTTGCATAAAAATGTAAAGGTTACATATTATATCAATACAAAAGCTAACCAAATTCTCTTTAGCTTAAGGTATGTACCGAACCGAATAAAAAAATAATATTTTCGAATCGCTCAAGTTCCAAATAACGATTTTACCGATTATGGTTGTCGATCCAGTTTTGAAGCCCTGGTTAACACTAACCGCACCGAGGGCGATCAAATGATCTATTTCAATATTTCATTTAAAATTTGACATTAATTGTTGACATCGTCTTGATAATTCAAAATTATATTAAGTATTAAAATATCCGTGTAATCAAAAGTGTTTTCTAAACTAAGTTCAATATATAATAGTTGTTAGTTTTTTATTTAGAAAATTTAGAAGATAACATTGACTCATTCGTTCGCACATTTTTTGTGATTTTGGAAGCCCAGAACTAATTTTATTTAAATAATAATTTATTTAGTATAAAAATATATTGCAAATACAAAAACAGTTTTTTCGTGTTGTTAAAATCACAAATAAAACGGTTTAAAAGGGAAATTTTGGGTATTTTTTCAAAATGTTGAAAAAAATTCTATTTCGACAACTCTGATACTTAAGACATAGGGCCTATGTGTGAGGAGTAGCAAAGGACAGCTCTAATCCCAAAAAACATGTTGTCGATTCATATGCAAAACATCCTGTATATATACTCTAACCTCTTTTTGTGCGATTTCGAAGTTATGCGGTTTTTTAAAGCAATTTTAATTTTATAAAGAGTATTGAAATATTTTGGATAAAATAGGAAATAAATCATCAACTCTAGCTGAAATTTGAAAAAAAATATAATTTGGGACTGTGTAAATCATATTGCATCTGATATTGCTGAATTACGACCACGCCCTTTATTCTGGTTTAAATCTTTGAAAAAATTGATTTCGTTTATTTCAAACTGGGTACGAATCTTTTCTATATAACCCACTATTATTCCTATCAGATTTATGTCAAAATGTAGTTTTTGACTTTTTAAAAAAATATAAAAACTGATAAAATAAGGCCAAAAAATGACGACTGATATTTTTTTTTGTGTTAGGGACTATAGTGACATTTTTACAAATTATGAATTATATTGTTGGTAAGAGAAAATCTATACAGAACAATGATGACATTGACACTGGGTATACTATTTCTTCCGAATAAAAGAGCTATTTTGAGTCAGACATCCTTAAAATTTTACCAATGATGCAAGACGTCCTTTAAATGTTAACAAAAAAAATAATAATTGCCCTATTGTTTTTCTGTTTTTTTTTTTTATTAACTTTTTTATGCAATTGTGGGTATATTTTATATAGCTGTTTCAAAGTTATGCAGTTTTTAAAATCCATAGAACGCATCTTCACATTTTCTATGTAAGTCATTTTTTTTTGTGCGATTTTCCGCAGAACGCTTCTACTGCACAAAAAAGGTTTAAGTGTGTACATATTATTTTAGAAAAAGGCTTAAAATCATGACCAAGATGATTAATTATAAATATCAACTATTCCGTTCTCCCAAAATTGATGATACGATTGAGGTTATCATCTTACAAAATTCGGTTAAATTGATATTTGTATTATAATATTGTACATCAATAGGTGAAATTGTAATGTGATACATATTATTAACATATGTACACAGAATACCAGCTGCATACTGTGAACGTTATGCGGTGAAAATTATTAAAAAATAAAATGTCCAAATATAAATTTGGACTGGTTTCAATTGAATTAAATTCGGAATCTTGATTTCGGTATGAAGTCGAAATTCGATATTGATGCGAGGCAATAATAAAAATCTACTTCAAAAGTTGGCCGGGAAGCAAACGGTATATGAACAGCATTAAAGATTTATATCTCCCTCAGCCGTCGTTCAAGAAATAAACATCCACGATACTCAAACAGCGGTATTAAAATTAAAATCCAACAAAAATGACACAGTACCCGGGAATAGTACTCATTTCGCTCGGCTAAATTTCGAGATAAATTAAGCGGAATATTGCAAGCGGCATTTCTGAGAAGGTTAATATGTCGCATATGGGTCATGTGAAATTCGTGGAGAATCTTGGGTCGTATAAGATGTGGGTAGAAAGTCGCAGGCCTATTTGGGGTCGTCGGTTGGCAGGGAGCCCTCCGTGGGGGCAATTAGGACCGCAATTAGAGGACAGTATGTCGCAGATTACTGCCGCTCCTGGACCGCACTGCTTGCCAACACCGCGTGTGTGGAACAGCCTCAGATAAGCATTTTATTTGCAACAGCCTCTGCAAAAAATGTTTGGGTGCACTTCTGCAGCCTTCAGATTCACACATGCAATTGCACTCGCAGCCCAAATCCTAGACGCAATTAGCGGCTACCCCGATATGCAGATGTATGCGCTGGGGCTGCACGCGGAGCCGCCGACATATATATTCAATTCCTTCTTCATTAAAACTTTATGGAAGAATGTGCGCGGCTGCAACACAATACCGTCCTATTTTAAATAATTAAAAATTCAATTCTGGATTCTCACAACTGTGCATTTTAACAGTCTTTCGCATAATACTGGTGAAATCTGATATAGAATGCTTGCAGTCATAAATAATGTTACTTAGGCTCCAACATCACCACTTACTCCATGAATTATATATGAATATGCTTACTCAATCCGTTGCCAAGTGCACTTATTTGTTCCGAAAATTCTAATTTACAAGTAGAACTTAAGGTATTTTGATTCGTCCTGCATTAATATTATCTTAATAAATGGATCCCAAAGCGACTTAATTATGACGCCATTGCTAAATGTGGGAAGCATAAATTGTATTCTTTATTACCGACAATAAATTTTGTAAGAAATGGTGCGAGTATTCCATAGAGTAAATTTATCACATCTACATAATCATTTAATTATATTATAATTTTGATACGTTACATACATGGAAAAAAATAAATTTGATCTGCTTTGATGATAAGACAACGAAAAATTATATACCGGTGACCCTCGTTTATTGCGACCCCGATGAGTGCGGATTCATTTTAACACAATTATATTTTTTATGATTTTTTTTTCTAAATAAGAAATTAAACATAAAATGTCATGCGGACTTGATGAAAAAAATTTAATTGAAAACAATTTAATATCATGACAGTTATTAGAAATATCGACGAAGTATGCAATGAAGTCACATTATTCAGATTATTCTTAAAGATCACATCAAATATGGAAATATGTATCTCTATGATATATTCAAATTATCATAGAGAATTTTTTAGAATTATATAAAAAGGATTAAGAGTGAATAAATGCAGTAAAGCATTCTTACAATGGATTATTTAACAGTAATTGACAAATTTTACGTAATAAGCATAGACAAACTAAGTAAGGAATACTAGATTATTTTTTGCAACGCAACACCAAGTGATTAAATAGTATTTCCCCGTTAATCACGACCTCCTCCAGAACATCTCTCGTGATCAACGAGGGCTTCTTGTAAATCCTATCACTCTCTTCTGATATAACTCTCCTTGATGGAATCTATCCATTTGATAGGTTCGAGTTTTTAAATTAAAATTTATATATAGCCAATCAATTCTACATTTGACAATTATAAAATTGCCAAAGAAATGTGTGATAAAAAGTGCCAAAATTGATGTACAAAAATTGCAATACCTTTTTTTGAATTTCCTATTGTTCTATATTTTTGCATTATGTTAGTATTTCTCCAGCTTTGGATGATATTTCCATAACTGCACATTACAAGTTTATATTTATAGTTTGTGATATAAATTCGAAGTCATTATTTTGTGTATCAGATCATTAATCATAGTTATGAAATAAAATAGTCCAAAATTAAGTCCAAAAAATAAGATTTTTTAAGTGCTTGGCACCTTATTTCAATTAATATTTTGATCTAGTTAAAGCTTTTCAGCTCGGAGGTAAAAACAAGGTCTTAATTATTTAATTCGGTTTAAAATATTTATGAAGTGCTTAATCTAAAGTTGGTGTGCAATTTTTTTCGCCATAAGCGCCGCGATTACGCAGAGCGATATTACACTTTAGATTAAACAGCGTGTATGAGATTTATACTTAAGAAAGGTAATCTTCCACAAAGCCATGTAGGAATTTCACGGTGGTGTGCTCTACTGTCGGTTTTCGGGTTAAACGCGCGCCTTCTTCGAAAGCTTATTTTAAATTTATGACTTTCATTAAAGTCCAAATTTAAGACGAACCTCAATTCGAAGCCGCGTAATTACGCTCCAGTGATATTAAATAAACACGCGCGACTGTTACGATTGCTAAGCATCCCGGGCTGTGGAATTAAATCCACCCCTGCAAGGGTGAAAATATAAAAATTGCGTACAAAGCAAGATTCCGTGAATGGCTTTTAGAAATGAGTACCTTTTTTATACAGAGCTCGAGTCGTCATCAACACGTTCCGAAGCCGCGTGGAACACTCCTTGCCCTGGATTAATTGTGTCTTTCTGTGAGAGAGGCGAAATTTCGTTCTTTCTCAAGATTTAGGACGGCCAGATGCTAGAATCTTGACTTCTTTTTTAGGCGCTCATTTAGCTTTTTGCAGAAACGGGGAGTGAAATGTAGGGAGAAGAAAACAATCGTGGGCATCGAAAGCGAAAACCTTTTCTCTCACGTTATTAGTTTTATTAGCAGATTCCGTTTGCGGAAGATAGCCAATGTACTAGTATTATTTTTTATTTCAACGCATATACATTTTATGTATTTAATATATTTTATATGGAAATACCACTAATCTTAATTTTTTTAATAATTGAACATATCTATTCCTTGATGATTCATTAAAGTTAATCACAAAAATTTCGCCAAAATCCATTAATTGTATATATCTCATAATTAGTATACAATAACTATTATATGACATGATTCAATTAATGGATAAGTAATTAATTGACAATTTTAGAGGAAAAAATGCGTAAGACTCTCGCGTGAAAGAAGTGAAACTTTTTATCTCCTAGGAAAAATTGTTTTGATGCCATCAATTTTTCATTTGTTAATGGATATTATTGGCTAAAGGATTTTGCTGTGCTTGTGTTATATACAATAAAATAGGCAAGCTACTTGTCGACTGATTGCTTTATGCTGCGTGTGCACATATGACAAACTGCAAATTGTAGTTTCACCTTTTGTGACGTTAAAGCAAATTTGTACTACTGTTACACTTTTCATCTCTTGTTCTTCAGGATTTCATAAGAATATTTTTTTAGTATATTCATCGAAAAATGCATACAAATTCAGTGTGATCATTAAGAAATCGCCTATAAAGAGAAACAAGTAAGATTGACATAAATTAACAATTTGTGAAAATAATGTAAACACACGATCATGAAGATTAATATTTTTATATTTATGGCTCATTATTTATCCACAATATGAAGGTTGCTTACTGCAGCTTTAAGCGTATATAGATCTTTTCTAATGGGTTGCAACGTGTTGCAATTCATTCATTGGCGTCTGCTGCAGACTTGTTTCGAAGAATGGCAAGGTTTGATTAAACTTTCCTGTTCAGCGTAACTTGCTTTTGCTGACAGACAGACGCATTTAAATCTTGCATGGTTTTTATACATTTAGCAAGGATCATTTGAAATGTTTACGATATAAGGGTGATTTTTAAAAACCTCTAAAAATATTTTCAGATGAAATTCATTATTATTTAAATCCAGAAAATTAAATAATAACAATTCATTATGGTGCTATATTTAGTATCGATATTTTTTTAACTATGTATCTTTTTATTACTGAGATGTAATAATCATATTCAGGATGTATTACAAATCATGTTTGCTTCGATTTAACACATTTCAAATCTGGTTTATTATTTGGTAATTATATCGTCATGGTATTAACTAGAAGTGCCATTTTTGGAATATTTACTGTGTTAGACTACTTTGGTAACCTTTTATAATTATGATTTAACCTTTCCTTTACTCTGTTAAAAAAAACACCCGCGCGCTACCATGATATGTATTTGGTACACAGTATGAAATTCTGAAATATTCACAAGACCGTATCTATTATATTTCATATCGATATTCCCATTATTAAAGTCGAATTGTAGTAAATAAATTATGGTCAAGGAAATATTAAATATGTAATATATTTTTAAAAAAATGAGAATACACTTTCGATGATATTAAAAATCCATTATTTTTATTTCAAATATTTTTTTGGTGTATTTGTCAGAAAATGTTTAAAGCTACCATCCTGTATATATTACGTTTTCAATTTTAAAAGGCTTTAAAAAGGAACAAAGTGAAGGTTGTAAGGTTTGGGTAGACATTTTCGTGAATGTACGACCAACTTGGACGACGTTTTTCAAAGTAGGAGCACATACTACGGAAGGCACTTCAGCATCCGTCGCATTTCCTCCACACAATATATTCATTCTCACATTTAAATAGGTCGTATTTAAGAATTCCACACTCACTGAAGCCCCGAGGATGCTTCTTTCGTAGATGATTTGAGCCCTCACATCTCAAATAAATAAATTCTCGGCGTTCGCTGAAAATTTTCATCCATTCAAAATGTTTAATTTAATAAAGCCCGACTGATTTTTATTAAAAAACAAGACGTGCTTATCTTGTTTCCTTTTTTGCGAGTAGAAGATTCTTCTTGTTGCTTCCGCATTTATATTCATACCGATGTTCTTCTGAAGAAATACAAAATCGCCCATGTATATGTATTTGACTTCTCCCTGTAATTAATCTGTGGACGTTTTTAATTTATTTGAAAAGCATTTCGACAAGAATACAAATTGGTTTATTCCCTATAGCGTCCATTATAATTACCATCTTCCCCTATTTCCCTTTGTTTCTTGCAAAATGAACCGAATCGAAAGAATCGCGATAAAATATAAAGAAAGATGAAAGGCAAATGTGTTTATATTTCAGGATTTTTTTTTAAATAAACATTTATGTGAAAGGCTAAAAATATGTAATTCACAATCGAAACTACTATTGCATCGAGTTTCAAGTGTATTTCAACATGTGCACGGGAGTCATTATTTAAATTGAAAAATGCTTGTAAACGTTTTTCAGGTATTTACCTGAAAAATTCGAGCACGCAATCTTTCATACTCACGATGTAATAATTACGTTTACCTATGTATTTCTATGCTGCGATTTAATTATTTTCCAATTTCATACAATTTAGAGTCTAGATCTTTCAGAATAGATACTATATGATTTTCAATTAATATTTAAATTCAGGGCTTCGCTGTATTCAAGCAAAATACACCATGTAATGTCACATATTTCTGGCATTTTTTAATATCAACCAAATAAAAAATATTTTTCTAAAAGGTCAACTATAGAGATCGCTTACATCTGAGAATTGAAATCAGCAAGAAGAAAAAATAAATGCAAAAATTATCCAAACATTGCCAAATCAACTATAATTTTAATTTGTAATTTAGATTCCAAAATATATTATCTATTAAGCTTACTATTTTTCTTTATGGTATTTTTTTTATTGAGTGGAAAATTATTATTGAATATTAGTTTAGAATGATAAAAGATTTTTACTGCGTAACTGATTATGAAATAAACATTTTTGATGGCGTTTTACATAGGGGGTTTTTTAAATGCAAATATTTTTCATAGAATTTTCAGTAAATGTGATGTATTGCCGCAATCATTAAAATTTATCGTGCATTATTACACGAATATAGAGCGAATTAAGCTACAATTTGCATATAAATATTGTGTAAACATTTTTAGCGCCATTTTACAACGGCGCTTGTAAAACTGAGCTTTTTATTTACAATTTCAAATTTCTCCTCTCGCTAATTACTATACATGGCCGGGATTTATCGCTATGAAACTGAAATTATATTTATGATATTTTTTCCCCATAATATAGGATCCTGGACGCGTGATGGGATCCAGGTGCGATTTTCATTTTTATATAGAGTAATATTTCTAAGCTGAGGTGAAACTTCTTATCTACTCTTACCACGCAAGTTGTTTTTCTTTGTTCCCTTTTTAGTCACAAGTTTCGAGCTTCCAACAAAATTTGAATATTTAACAAGATTCGATTTTTCCCAAACATTATCCTTTTAGGAGAGATGCATTAAGTCGCTTCTTGCTCCGATATAAATTTTATGATTTTGTTATGAATTTAACAACATTATTTTTCATCATTCAAAGAAATTAAGTTTTTTTAGAGAACTTATACTTATTAAAAAATATATATAAACACAGCAGTCCACATATGTATTTTTAACCAAAAAAAAACTCTCCAAATTGTGATTGTACAATGAGATAAATAAATAGTCTTCGATTAAATTTCTATAGTATATTAATAATTATTATATTTTTTATTTATAATATTTTAGATAAATCTTTTCAGGGCTTTTTTATTGAACAGGAAGAAGGACTATAGCATTAACATTTTTATTTTTAATTCATGCGGGGTAATATAACACTTTTTTGCGAAAATAAGCGCAAGAGGGACCGCTATGGATTCAATGAAATTTCTCATGACGTACCCAAAAGTAATGTCGTTTTTTTTTCAATGCGATTTAATTTTGTTTTTTTTTTAAACCTATTGAACTTTTCTTATACAAAATAATTTCTAAAGTCTTCTTTTCCCTTCTTGTAAAATTTAATAGGTTTTGCCTAAAAAATGTTTTAAAGGGCGATTTTCAACCCTTCTATAAAACTGAAATTTTAATATCTTAAAACATGTTTCATTGGTCGAAATAGATAAAAATCAGATGGCATGAGATTCGGTGAGATGATATAGCAATGATTATTAAGCTTTTTACGCGTCAATTTGATGTCTATTCATCAAAGCTGACTCTTTTTGATGCAATACTGCGTTCAATCTATCCAGTTGTTGGTTTGATATCTGAAACTATCTCATGTTTTCATCTCATCGTGGACAAAATGCACAGAAGAGGTGTGGTGGATATCAGAAGGATGCATGGGATAGACTGTGACTGTAATATGACGGTGGATAGTATCCCGTTGGAGTTTTTGAAACGAGAAGGACGCTTTCTACTCATGAGGAGCTGTCTTGTCAATATGGTAGAGCGAGATCATGCCACCTGATTAAAGGACAGCCGTAATATATATAAGAAGGGGAATATACTCTTGTGCTCCAACTACATAAGTATCCTTTTAAATATTGCAAATAAATTGTTTGTTAAAACTCGTAGAGTAACATCGTTGTTTCAAACTGAGCCAGGTCTACTGTGGATCAACTTTTTGTCGTCAGACTATTCTCACAATGTAGGAATACGACGTCGGCTTTCACCACATTTATATAGATATTTTCAAAGTTTATGACAATATCAATTAGGAAAACTCTGTAGGAACATTTTAAGATGGGAATACCGGAGAAGTTAGTGAGATTTTTCGTGAGCGTAGTGATTTTAGTAGTGATACTCTTCAGTCATAAAAAATGAAATGCTCTTTAGTCATTCCTCATCTGCTCACCCAGATGTTGCCGACGAAATATCAGCATCATCTGGGTGAGCTAAAGTGGGAGTACTCTATTACCGAAGCTTTACATTATGATACTATTTATTCATATGGAATATAATATAATTTTGATTATAATTAATGTTTATTGAAATTGATGAATGATTATTGTGATAAATGCTCAAGTCAATTTATACAGTTTTTAATTGCACGACGTATTTATTGTATGTAAATCAAGTGTACGTGACTTTACTTGTGTTGATGTGATTTCAATGATATAAAATAGTTTGCCGCTGTAGAGTGTTTCGGATTTGCTCTCCAATTTCGGTTCGAGCTTATTTTGGTAAATAGAAATTGTTTCTTTTTTCCTGTTTGCCTTAAGTAAATCCAAGTTTGTTGCTCACGTTATTGTTTATTTGCGGCTTTGTACTTTGAGATAATCCACTTATATCGAAACTAGTCTGAGTTTCTTGATAGCACAGAGCCAAATCGGCTCGCGGAGGCTGCAAACAAAGAGATTCCGCAAATGCTAGCAAAATATTCTTCGTCACAAATCCAAGAAAGCAATTATTGCCACGTTTATTCCAGCCCTAATAAGATCGTGAGCGTTGCACCGAGGTCTCGTCCAGAATGCACCGATCTCGCCTTGCAACTACTGCAGTGGAATTTTTTATCGCGAGAAAATTAATTTCCTTCGAGACTCGTTGGAAATTGAACTTGGTACGTTACGCTAAGTATGCACTCCCCGGGCTGATATCCCGTAAGAGAATCAGTGAAATTGTACGTGAATTCTGAATACCAATTAGGTGAGGGATTTCAGTTAATAAGTTTTTCCTCGTTACTCGGGGAAACGCTTTTTATCCGATCGGTTTCTGTATGCCGGCTCTTTGTAATCAGAATTAATCAGGGGGATGTTCGCTGTGGTTGCATTTTTATTTCCTTCACGCCTTCTCCTATGTGACTCGATTCTTTAATTCATGATTTCATCCGAAATGTGGCCCCCAATACTAATTTGGGTATTTGCATGTTGAACTCTTTAAAAAGTTTGCGTTTTCAACTCGTTAAAATTCTGATCAAACTTTTCTCAGACAGACCAATTCAGATTGATTGATTTAAATAAGGAATCCATATATAATACTATTTTTTTGCATATATATTTCATTATTTTCACACTTAACTATCTTTAATTCCAATGCATCTCGAAATTGAAACAAATATGAATCAATCCATTATTATTGAATTAGGAATGACAACATATGCTCATTTTCTGATTAGAACCTCGTATGAGGCTTTTCCAAAGATAGAGGATTTTTACTTATAGGTTTCAAAATGAGATGATAAATTAAGAGACAAATTCTTAATAATTATATTTATAATACATTACTATAATTATATTAGACTCTTATTATAAAAGCTCGGGCTAAAATTCAGAATGTGTAAAATTTATTACGCATACTAAAAAATTTTGGAGAACAGATTTAACCTGGTTTCCAGGACGTAAAATGATAAATACTTAGATATTGAATAAATTTGCACAAAGCACTTTATGAGTGACTTTGATTTGGCAACTCGATTTGCAACAATAATTTGAAAATAATGATGATTTTGCTACTCATTCATTTATTCCTTTTTTAATAAGATTCCTATTCAAATAATCCAATCATATCTTAACTACATGTGGAAGGCAAAGAAAAAGCACCTTTATATAAAAGTCTCTTATGGAGATTGCCTACATCCTATAACCGATATGGTACCTTAAGAAGAAGATATGTCTTCAGTGCTTTCATGGAATTGCTCTGGAATAAAATTGTCGAAATTGGATATAAAGTATGGTAGTTTTTACTTAAAAATGTTGGTATTTTATTTGATTTCCTTAAATTGATGTTCGTCACGAGCATGATAATTATTTTCTTTCCGTTTTTTTCTGCATATGATTCTGATAGGATAACAGTCATATAATATATACTAATTTACGTTGGATAAAATTAAGTTTTAAATGTAATTTTACAATAAAAATATTTTTCTTAATGTGAATTTGAATCCAAGTGTATGTAGGGATCTAACAAAAATCTATATCATTATACAGCTGGTCATGGATCAGTCTAAGCATGATAAATCCTTAAAAAAAATAGATAGTTTTTAGAAGAATATGTAGTAATGTACTGATTTTTTAAGTCTCATAGTAATTCTTAGTAATTTTCAAAACCTTTGATTTATTATTATAATTTGTTAATTTTTAAATAACCTATATCCTTCAGTACACTTAGTTTTTATTTTCTTTGATTTACCCAAAATTATCTATATTTTTTAAAATCTCAAACTCTAAATTAAATATACGCTTTTAAATGATTGTTTTCTTTGTTTCAGGTATGGAATGTCAAAATTCGCTATTATTTGAATGTGCATAATTTATTTACGAGACGGGTTGCACCTATCAGGATATCCAGGTATCGTTTAGTCAAGTTATATTTTTAAGAATGTACATTTCATATGTAAGGGTTGAAAGTTGCCCAAACGAAGAGGGTATAAATTGTGTTGTCCCATAACATCGTTCACGATGGCCGTTCAGGATCGGAGCTGACACTTCTTGGCGCTTTAAAGTTTTATTTGAGGAACTTCTGCGAAGTGTGACGCTTCCAGGAAACTTTGCAGCGTTTTCATTTTTGTTTTGTTGCTGTTTTTCGTTTGCGGGGGGAGCAGTTTGGGAAAGTCGGCTTTTTCTAGGGAGACAGTTTTGTAGATGAGTACCTATTGAATCCAAAACATCTGCTTGTGAACTGCGCGACGAACATTTGGGGAGCTTTAGTGCACTTCAAGTCTTGAGGACGGAGACTTGCACGCGATATGTGCAGCCTTCGAAAGCTCAAAATACGACTTCCGCTCACAGTAATACGTTTTCGCAAATCCGTTAGCGTTGCCGAAGACGAAGAAGCATAAAATAGTCCGATGTGGAGGATGAATAAGCATATTATACAGGCGGAATACTTGCTCAAGTTTCCGGCTAGCATTTCAATTTGTGAAATATTTTTTTGTCTCTATATTATGACAAGCAAAATGAAGTCAAAATTGTTCAACAAGAATTAATCTTGATGTCTTTATTCGAGCGATCGTTTTGGTAACAGATGGCCGAAGTTTGCTTTGAGTAAGAGTAAGAATACATTTTAAGAGAGGTTGTTACTGAGATGAATTTAGTACGCAGTGATGTTATCTATAAATATCGACACTAGATGGCATTGTCTCTATTTAACTCGTAGTATTAACTTTAATTCTGATAAAATATACGTTTTATATCATTAAATTAACCTTTTGAGGAGAAACGTCTCTCTTTCCCGAACTGCGCTCTGTCTCTGTCTATTTCCGAGCTCAATGTACAAGAGTGATCTTTCTGAAAAGTAGAGGGGGGCGCCCAAGCCCTGGGCTCGTACTACTTTAGGGGTTAAAGGGTTCGAGAACACAACTTTGTATTTAAAACAAAGTGAAATGGAAAGATCTAACCTTTTTCTGTTCGATTACTACATTTATCGTTTGTTCCCGAGCAAAATATTTCTTTATTTTGCTAGTATTATTATGATTAAACAATGTTTATTTCCCAGAATATAGGAAATAAAACAAAGCCTGCGTGTAGGCGATTCATCGAAAATATTGATATTTCAAAAGCTTTTATTAAAAGAGTTTAGAAATTATATATTTTTGAATAAATAATTAAGAAGAAAATCTCTTTTAGTATATTATCTGAGTAAAAAAAAACAATTTTCTTCGAGTTTATCACAAATAATTTAGTTGCGGTTTTCGCATTAATTTTTGAAGATATTCGTACAACATGCAATTTCGCGTAAATTGTTTGTTCGGCAAATAATCCGCCATCTTAAAACGCAATTTGAATTTAGTTGCTGTCAATAATGGCTGAGACTGAAACTGATGGTCAAAAACTAAGTATGAAATAAACGACATTTCTAACTGGACAATCTAATATATTTGCCTATTGTTATCCCATTGATACCTAATCTAAAATTTGTGGAGTGCATTCGACATTTAACTTTTGCTCTGTGGTTTAAGTTATTTTCGTGTATAATTTTAGTCAACGTGAATTTATTTATAAGATCATCAAATCATCAAAAACTCACTTTCTATAGAATGTATGATCAATCAACAATGACTTATCAAATTCATACAATACTGAAATAAAATAACAAAAAGCATATCGTTTGATGAACTTGAAGGAGGAAGGAGGCATAGGGTTGTATTTGGTAATCATAATAATGTATTTTAACTTTAATTTAGTTTTGATAATTATTGTATTAGATTATAATGAAGTAAAATGCACATTTTGGATCCAATAGTCACATTTATAGTTAAGCAAAACTCATATTTTTTGTTGTGTTCAATGATATTGATTCAGGTTTATTATTGTAATTTAATGCGCGCATTATGTTATTTATTAAAAGCATGCACATTTATAGAGTGCACGTTGTGTACACACATTATGACATTTTTCATGGCGTATATATATTTTTAAAAATGTGGTCACCATTCAAGTAAGTAAGATTTGAACCTAAGATGATTGAGCTACGAGTCCGATCGCTTAACTACGAGGCTACCTACTGGTACTTTTATTTCATGGATAAAGATTTTTGCCACTCTACAAGTCTTTCAAATTTAAATTGATAAAATTTATTTGGTTAAATATGAAGATGAAGTTGCACATCACTTGGGCATAATTGGAGAGATATGAGCATGGGGAGCAGGGTTCCCAACGTAGCTGCATATTTTCGCGAATCGCGACATAAACCCCATAAGATGCCCGCCCGGGCTGTGGTTATTAAGCGGGCGCCGGGGTATATCACTGCACCAAATCTTTATAAATGTTCCCATAAAACTATCAACCCATAAAGACTGAGCCGGGGCTAATGCATAATTATGTGCGGTCTTCACCGCCTATGGCCCGCCCAACCGCTTCGGCCTGCAGCCCCGTATCTGGATCTTGGCGTATCGTCACGCTATACTTCAAAAACCAGCAATAATAAGGCTCCTGGCCGATATTGATTTAAAGCATAGGCGGATGCACTCCTAACAAGCGATATCATTTATTCATGATGGAAAATGCGGCCGTACTTTAAAATAATAATACCATTTAACCCCTATTCAAATCTAACGAGCTCGCAAGCTCATGCTATAAAATTGATTTTATAAATAGTAATTTTCATGAAAAATTCAAGAAAAATACCATAAGGAGTTTATTTCAGCGTGTATTAATTTAAATTTAAGGCGATCATCGAGACTTTTGAGAGGGGCAATTTGTATTTGTAGGAAGTACCTAAATTAATGGGTTGGACTCGTAACCAAAATAAATTGGGTTCAAATCTTTAGCAAGTCATAATTAGATGAAAAAGTTGTTGATAATAGATAATAGAATAGATTAACTGTGCATTAAAATAATGTTGCAAAATTAAACATGCGACCAAGTTATATAATATGTAGTTAAAGCTTTTATAGTTAAAAAAAAGTTCCAAGAGGTTCTTTAAGAAAAATTAATTTATATTTTGAACTTATGAACTGCATAGATATTTGTGCATAGATAATCTGATAAAATCATAAGCTTTTCATTAGCACTAAATTTTTATCATTAAATTTTTGTCTTATTGCTTTATAACTGTTTAGAAGTCACAAACTATAATTCTCTCAAAATAAACATACATATATATTTTCTGTATCTATTATGCTAATAAAAAATTTAAATTCTTGGTGTAAATTTGACATGTTTAATGTATCAAAGGATATCAATGTGCAAGCAAAATTTGAATTATATTATGAATAAATATTTTAAGTAAATTTGTAACGAAAATCCATTATTCAATATGTATTTTTAATGAAAGATTCAGTTGTCAATTTCGACCAAATGAAAATCGCATCGACAGCACTGAAAGCTAAAAGTTCTGTCGTAAAACCTGATGAAAATTGACAGGGCATTTGTTATTTGTACCAGTCGACTACAGCGTCAGCATAGAGCACAACCCAAACTCCTCATCCTAGATGCCTTATTAAATATAAATTTCAATTTTAAACTATTTCTCGCTCGGAGGAAGCTCAGCCGTCTCTCACTCCCGGAACCACAATTTCCCACATTTTAGAGAAGGAATTTTCAAATATTTACACCCCCAAAAATCGATCGCGCTCCCCGCATCGGACTCGATTAAGGGCATTCGATTATCCAGCCTATTGATTCTGCTTAAATAATATTGCAGCAGTGTCGATTTGTCAACTCGTTGTCTAACTCGAATGAATTCGTTCATATTTAATCGCTGTATGCGAAATTGCCAATTCAGATCTCCTATCGAACCGATGCAGCATTAACTAGTTCATTATTCATTCATTTGCTCATTTGTACGTGCGACTGAATACTTAAATTAATTTCCATATGTCGAATTATCTAATTAATACCTGCAAAGTCTCGTTAATATTTCACTTTAATTGCGTTTTAACCCTTTCATTGCAAATACGAACGTGATGTATTGATACATTGCGATTGTGATCGCACTGCTAAAATATGGGTATGATGACATCAACTGACATAGATATAAAAAATACTATCGACGTAAAGTAATTTAAAGCTATTAAATGTGTATGACTCTTAAGTGCGAGATTCGAATTTATCCCACAATCTATTTTTTTATGGTTACGTAAAATGTTATATTTTTAATATGCCATATCCTATATCGGACGTAGGCAATCTCAATAGAAGATCTTATTAGGGAAAGAATTTTTCATGTATTGTTTACCCATTTACCTTCCACACGTGATAAAATAAAATAAAAAATATTTGGAAAGATAGAAGAAGAGAGAATCTATGAGTGAGTAGTGAAACTATCATTTCAATGAAATATCAAATTCAATTGCTCACTCACGGGTGCTTACAACTTTATTAATCGCCTCAGCATTTACTTTTTCAAATCCAGAAAATCAGAATAATTCTGGATCGAGATGATCGATCAGAAATATTAGCTCATTATGGTCCGCTGATATTTTTAAAAGATTTGGTTGTAGTTGGCAATTTTCTTAAAAAACAAAATAAAATTACGTACGGACTTCTGGTAAAATGTCCCCAAAAGGTCCCAAATTTGTTTGAACGGTGAATTTTTTTCCACAATCTGGATTTGATGTCGAACCTTTTATCCATAATCTAAACCACTATACCAAAATTTGGTCCTCCCCCTCCTATTATAGAAAATAAATGTTTATTATATTATATTTCATTCTACTTAAAATGTATTAATCAGTCAACATTTGGAATTTTTATTCCTCTGAAATCCAGATTATTGTTTTCATTCAACGAAATTTCTCTTATTTATATTATTGTTAAGTCGACAACAAGTATTACAATCCTTTCTGTTTTCATTGAGTCGTATAAAGTATTATTTTTTAAGCATGTCATCATCAATGGTATTTAAATCAGTCACAATAGTATATAATTGGGATTAAAAACTATTGAGACTCGAATTATGTTATGGTTTATACTTGCCATGATCACCTGTGATACCCAACTTAAAATCAGTAGCAAACTATCATTTCAATTTTTTTAAAATAAAATAATATCTTTAAATAAAATAATATCTTTAAAAAATTTTTGCACAAAATATGTTGAAATTCTCTGTTTTAACTCCAAATTCCACACGTTAATTTAAAAACTCTGAATACAGTTGACCCGCGGTAATCCGACAAATGTTTTGCAGGGTGGTGTCGGATTGTCCAATTTGTCGGACAATAGAGTACTATCCCCGACCCCTTGTAGTCCGGCACTTTTTGAAAAGGATTACTTGTAATCCGAAGAAAATATGAAAATAGTGAGATATATATAGATAACGCAAGGTTTCATATTATTGAATTAACATTAACCTTTTAATTTATAAAAAAATCTGTTACCGTCATCAAACGTATTCTATGACGATTTTTGAAGATTTCCAATTAACCCTTGCTAGTTATAGCGTCTTTTTGTTTTTTGTTCTATCATTGTAAAATAACTTTACTATCATGGCCAATATGGTTTCGAAATAAGCGTATGTCTGTTTCTTTTCTGAAGAAACTATAATATATATAAAAAGCTTTCTCCACCTCTGGATGTTTAGCTTGCTTGAGAGTTTGCCACTTTTCTAGCACACAATTAGCGGAGACAAAATTTATTACGATTTAGGTGATCCAAAATTACATTTTTACATTGACGAATTCTTATCGTATATATGTACTATATTTATATTGAAATCTTTGAACCGCGGATCTGCTGTAGTATAAAAATAAATTCACCCAAAAATTTTAGCACCCCCAATTGCGAATCATGTGGGAAAGAGTATAAATATAATCATTATAACTCATTGTGTAGAGTACAACTTTCATCTTACAATATTGTTATAAGTTTCGCGGAAATAGTGCTTTTCAATAAACCTTTAAAATTAAATTTCCCTGTGCCCAATGTTCAACACCTGTGCACTATGAGATTCTGCAAGCATCCCACGCGAGCATGTACGTGGATGAGGTTTTGTTTGTTGATCTTTATGATGTTATTCTGATATAGAAATTTATCATGACAATACAGGGCCTTCGGAGGTGTGGATGAAAGGCGTTGTTAAGATATGCGATGAATTCTCAAGAAGGCATTAGACGTCAGTATAGAAAGCTGAAAGCATTCAATTCGGGGGATAAGTGCAAAATTGACGTGCATCCCTCGTAGAAGCGAAGGGTATTTTGCAATGTTTCGGCTCTTCTTTTTATCAGTTCTCGCATCATCGCCACCAGTAATCCCTATCGAGGGCCATTAGTCGATTCACACATGCGAAGTCTTCTTAGCATCCGTGTTGCCTTTAAAGCCCACCTTCCTTCGCACGCTTTAGCCGAATGCGAATATATATTTATGTGTGAGAAATTTTCGATATTTTCCTCCGGCTGTGGCTCCTCCCCGCGGGAGATAAACGTCATCCCGAGTTTAAAAGCATTTTAGCGGCTGAAAAAACGACGTCGTTTCCTCCCGCGGGAATGCATGTACGAGTAAAACGAGTACCTATTCGCAGATAGGATGTAATATTACTGATTTATATAAATACACATTAGATGTATGTTTCTTTTGCTGTGGGAATTATTTATGCCATTTTCATCACTCGACGTCTCACATAAACGACGAAAAGAACGGAAGACATTTTTTCTTTACATTATTATCTTCAAGTTTTATCGGTATTTTTTCAAACATTTCAAAAATGTATCTATATCTCTGACTTAAAAAATATTAAATTAATTTTATTCCATCCCTTAATTAAATTATGCAAGAAGTACTTCACTTCAAGTTTATCACTTACCTTTCAACAACAGCTATTGAAAAAAAGCTTTTCAGACCTCCAATCTCCAACTTTATTTCATGCTAGTGATTCAAATATTGAGATTTAATAAATGTAATCTTCTAATTTTTTTTTATATTGTATGTAAACAAAACGGCAATATACCACGATGATGTTGTTACAGACATTTATATATTTTTTAAAAATTACATACGAGACTGGAACTATATTGTAGCTGTTTATAATAAATATTATGTACAATTAACAATACAATACTTTGAAAATTGCAATGTTTCAATAAATTTCCCGTGCTATAACTTTAGCCACTTCTACCAAAGCCCTAGCCACCTTATATCGGAAGCAGATGATGTTTATGTTACAATAATTAATGTATACTATTTGTAGACAAAGAAGCAGCTTTGTAGATTTTAATTTAACGTCAGTATGTACGATTATTTAACTTTTAATTTAAAAAAATTATATTATATATAGATTCTAACTCGAGTCAAAATTAAAGCATGCATCATTTTTTTCATATCAAAACAATAATATATTACAACATTAGTGATTGAGTTATCATTCAATATTTTAAATAAAACATCTTGATATAGGATGTAAATACAAAATTACTTTGCCAATCCTTATGAAATCAAATTACTTGGATGATTATTTTTTTTTTTATGAAACACCACATTTATGATATAGTCATTTTCTTTAATAAAAAAAAACAATAAAATTATATCAATTTTATATAATATAACATTAATTGCATATTTTAAGTTCAAATAGCTGATTAATATTTCTTGCCAATGCTCTTCCAATTGATCATTTTTTTAAATTAAAAATAGATACACTTACATACATTTTGAATTGCTTAATGGCTTAGTTTTAAATGCAAAAATCCTGATATATATAATCGATAAAGAATGTTGTATTTTAATTTGAGAATCTCATACTATTTTTTGTTTGGATTTAATTAAAAATAAAATTATATTTTCCATTTTTATCACAATATTGACCATCCTGGACAATTTAATGTTGGTCACATTAGACAGAAAACAAGCAGACAGGTAATCCCGTCTGCTTCTTATTTAAGTCCAGCAATACGACCATGGAGCATTGCTAGTCTAGGGGTGGTTTAATATGTTTTAGTTGAATAATCGTACACTTTGTATGCTTAAAGTGTGGTCACCAATTAATTTATGTTTGTGGATCGGGCGATAAATTTAAATTTGGATTTATTTATAATAGAAAAAAATGGAAGAAATATCATATATTTACATTCACGTGAAGGTTATGAAAATATGTGTATAACAGTCGCCAAAATAAAATTTTCGACATTCGTATTTGAAAAAACTTCTATTGAGGCCTATTATAGAAATTCAGAAATAAGTGATAATTTTTCTTGAAGAAAGAAATGCTTAAATGTTCTCATAAATATCCCATATATCGAGAGCTGTTATCTTTATTGGTTCGACCCGAAAAAACCAAGAATTATTCCACATGTAGATTTGTATAGCGGCCTCATAATTGCGGTTATTATAATGGCTACATATTTTATACGTCCTTTGTTTGTTCGCTCCTCTATCAAGATACATTGCGTAACCAAATAATGGCAACAAAAAGCAAAATTTACTATGAGATTTAATTTTTGTTTGCCAAGTATGGCGACCGTAGAGCTTCGGTTGAAACTTCATTGAAAAATGTAAGCTTTTTTTGTTTTTATCGAAAAAGATTACAAGCTACCGCAGTGCGTCATTTTGATAAAACACACCTTTACATTGTAAAAGTCATTGTGAGAACATATTATAACCTCATACATATTATGTATATTTAAATTTCTTTTTTAACCAAATTCGGGTGATAAATACGAATGGTAATTTGAAATTCTTTTCTTTCGGGGCCAAAATAAAATTTGAGCTTTTGCGCGTAGCATCACAATACACGGAAATCATTTTCAAACTTTCCCAACGAGATTTTCTGCAATATCATTTGGATAAAGTATACATTAACCTTCACATATTGGATGTCGTGCACATTGTATATACCTGAAAAAATAATAAAAACTGATTATATTACCTTTTAGTGCCAAATTTATTTTTTACAATTTTAAACATCAACTCGCTATGGCATAGCTTTATCTTAATAAGTAAATATTAGACTTAAAAAAATAAGTTCTAGAAAATACGTGTGAAGATTACAAAATTAAGTATTCGTTGTTGTTCATTTAAAAATAGTTGAATACATAAACATATCTCAGCCAGATTGATCATTTTTAATTAAATTATATTAATTTGTTCATTAACATTATAATGTCTGTGTACATTTAAAATAATTAACGTAGTTGACTTAAAAAATCAATCATATATTTTTTTAGATCGTTCCTGTACTGTTCATTTATCATAGTTTATCAGAAATTATTCTAGTTTAACTTAAAAAAAGTTATATAAAATATTTAGTGTCTCAAATTATAGGCATAATTTTGTAATTGTTATGAGATTTTTTTTAATAACATTAAGTACTTACAAGCAATAAATTGCTGAAAGAATACAAGGAACGTTTAAAATTATGGAACACTTATTGAAGACGGTTAGAAACTATTGAGATTGTTTGAATACATGGCCAACAGTTTATGAAAAATCCCTTCAAACTATAAAATTTTGAAGTAAGTGATTGAATGAATGAATTAATTTGCCAAGATGTAAAACGAATTTTGCAGTAGAATTATAGGCTTCGTCAATATTAAAAGATTAAGCTTAAAAATCTGAGGGTCATGACTTGGTTTTATAATGATAAAGGACCTTTATTTTTAGAATTGATGTCATAAAAGTCTTCCATAATAACAGAGATTTATGCCTATGCAATAGTTTCTACGCAGAAAATCATCAAATATAACAGAATAAGAAGATATTTTAAAGGCATGATGCTTTTGCGATACAACTTATTAGTGTATTTGTCTTTTTAAATTCAGGATATCATTTACAAATGTAGATTCTTTATTTAGGTAGATTAAAAATTGAATGCTTTTTTGATAAAGGCAAATCTAATAATGGGAATACTTTTATTTTGGGAAGACATATTGTAAATTTTAAGTAGCGATTTTCCATTGCCTTAGATTGAAGCTGATTAATCTATAATATGTATTCTTCTATTTCCCAATATATCGGCATAATGAAAATGTATATAATACTTTAAATGTGTATGCATAATTCCAACACTTCAATAATAGTCTATATTCTAGACTCCAGAATCTAACCCATTATACATACATTTTTTTAAAAATATTTTTCAGCAGATAATTTCAACCTTTACTATTTGTATTGATACATTGTTAAGACATTAAATTCATTCCTCCGTTTTCAGAACCCATACTTTTATATGATAATCTTCACTGCCAGTGACAAACATAAAATGTTTTGATTAAACCCCAATGGAGTTAATGGAATTAATTTTTGTCTTTATTTCAAGAATTTCTGCAGCAGTCTGAAAATCCCATTAATGAGCAGCATTGATGACGTAGAAATTTTAGGATAGCAAGCAAAATTGGAGATCCATTCTTTAAAATAGCAAAATACCTTCGATATTACCTCAAAAATTAAATGAAACTGTTATAGCAAAGCTTAAATTTAGGATAGCTAAAATAAAGCGTCTTTGTCACTTTTCAGATAATATTTCTACAGATAGCAAATAATGCCTCAAATGGCATTATTTGCCATAAAATGGATTGTTTTTATCACAATCCGTTTTATGAGACCATTGCAAACCATTTTGATATGGTTTTTCATAGCATATATATGTTTTTAAAAATGTGGTCACTTTAAAAAAGCCATACTTCATTAGATTCGAACTCAACACCGTGCCACTACCAACAAGTCTGACTGCTAAATCACCGGATAATAATTAATATGTTGCCACATAACCTTATTTTAAATAGTTTAAATTTTGGATTGGAAAGATTAAAAAAATAAGTATGAAAATGGATTGTTTGATTCGCCGCAGTAGTTTAAAATTGGCGTCGTTCTATGTGTTTTTTTGTGAATTTTACCCAAAAATAGCATACTAGTTTATGAGGCTATGAAAATAGACACAAGAGAGGAGCGAAAATATTAAATTCTTTTCTTGATCTACTATAATATTTGTTCTACGTTATATAAGTTCCACCTACCTGCATATATAACGTGACTTTCGCGTATAACCGTTCTTCGAAGCGATCCAAAAGAAAAAAAAGGTAAGTCCACCTTTCACTGCCGAAGCAAATTTCTTGGAAAAATAGATGATTTATGTGACCTTGTTCGTTTTTAGAAACTCGTATCCCGAGCCCCGAGAAATATAAGTCTTCAAAACCGGAAAATTCCGATCATAATCATGCAGTAAATGCAAAAAAATTGATAGCCACGAGGAATATTTGTGCATTAACTATGTGACGGAAGCAATTAATTCTGTCTACTCGCTAGTTCTGCCGGTACTTTGAAATGTTTCTTTGCATAAAAGCCATGCCACCCATGGCGGCTTCGTGTATGTTTGCTGCCAAGTTTGCTCATTACGTATGCGAGGATTGCAGGACCCTCCTTTCCTTGCATTAAAGAGACGAAGAAAAAAGTGGAGAGGACGCTGCCGCGGCTGGTCGCATATTTCTTTTTGAATAGGTCATCCAAGTAGATTTCCAGCAAAGAGCTTCTTCACCGAATGTCTGTTTAGTGTACCGGCTCTAAATGAGATGCCCTCCCTGCGGACGTGTTTTTTTGATATTTAATTAACGCCGTGTCACACATAAGAGCATGCAATATCCAAGCCGCAAAAGTGGTTAATCTTGTATGCAGTGCCTTTGGATCGGGGTGTAAATTTTGCTTCGTATAAAAAATTGCCCAGCGCCAGGTGGTGTATTATGAGCTACATCAGAAGTTTGTATTAGACATCCATTATTAAGCATATTTCATTTTTGGAAACGTGTTTCATCACGCTGTAGCCATTTTCCAGGTGTGAATAAATTAATGCATAAAATATTATGCTCCGCGTAAAATGCTGGAACATATTATTTTTCTGAAATGTTGGTTTGGAAGTCTGTAATCATTTTTGGGCCGAAGTATATAATAAGCGCAAACGATGAAAAAATATCAAAAATTAGACGACTTATACAAAGCATTAAGGCGAGGGATTAACCTCATAATTCCATGAGAAAAAATAATGAAGATATTTGATATCCATGAACTAAGAATTTCTTTCATAACAATTACCTTGACGGTTTTGAGAGAGTTAACATAATGATGAAAATAGTCATTTTCAAATCCAAGTATATTTTTTACCTTTAAGTTTTTTTTATAATGGAACATTGCTCTGACGGTTTCGTCTAGCAACAATATCGAAATATAGGCTATATATACATAAAGCCATTTTACTTTTTTTTGGAACGAAGTCCCAAATTTGTATCCTATCAAAAATAAGGCTATCTATAATCGTTGAAGTATTTCGACTTGTTTATCCATCAAAACAAGCTCAGGTATTGCACCTCTGAACAATCCATGGTATTTTAAACATCCTTCTGTACGATAACATTTCGACCGCTTGAAGCTTTTTCCACATGGCGTCTATCAGAGTCCATGATTTCGACCCATACATAAAGATTCTGCAGCTGCATAAAAATCGGAGTCTCAGAGTCAAACTGAGGTCTCGCGAGATCAAAAAATGATGTAATCATTGACACAATGATATAAAATTTGACATCATTGAACTGCAATAATCTTACAATCTATAAATTGAAATATTTGGGAGGTGAGTGAGCCATATATATATATTTAGGATGTCTCTAAAAGGTAATTAAGCAAAATAAATATAAACGAGTTATTTTAGAATGTTTATAACCATACAGAGTGCTTTGGCGATTCACTTTTTGCAAAAAATATAAATACTTTTAATAATAAGGAACGTAGTATATGTTTAATAGTTTTAAAAGCCAAAACTATTTTCCTATTTTGTCTGGTGTACATATCGCATAATGTGGTCTTGCACTTGCTATGGATGCTTCAAGCAACGAGATCCTACTTCTTGAGGAACTCTGGATGCTCTTGTTTGCTGAAAGAGCACGACATACCACTTTTAGAAAAAAACATGTTTTTAATAGGAATATAAAAACTGATCTTATATAACTTTGTATGGATATTGTTCATATAAAAAAGAAAAATTGAAAATTAATTTTCCTGAGTATTTGCTAGTATTTTATAATAAAATATTGATAGTGCAATTATATCTAGCTACATTTTATATGAAATAATTTATAACAACGAAAAATCTAAATTTCTTTATTTATTCTAGCTAATATATTATTCAGTGTAATCAATATAGTTTCAATGTATTACATGTTGAAGTACTCTAATAATTTGAAAACCAATATACTTTGTACCATGATATATTATTAAATAATCAAGGGAATTGCTTTGTCGTTGTAGATATAAAGAGATTGCTTCAATCTATTTCGTCCATGCTTTATTATGGATGTACAGATATATATTTTAAGTCGGTGATACTCAACATGTTTTTATTTTTTCCTATAAAATATTACTTGATTAAAATGCAATCTGAAATGAGGCTTATTTAACACTAGATTTACCCCGCTCAATTTGACGAAATATGAATTTCACAAGTAAAATTGCTATATTTTTGTGACAATTTTTGCTGATTATTATTTATGGAATAATATGAATATATTTCCAAATTATATGCCTTTCAGCTTTATATTTTAGAAGTTACTTATAATATATTATATATTTATCTCTACTGATATTCTAATTTTGTATTTAAGCATAGCATACATTGGCTTCATTCAAAGTATATTTTCTATGGTAATAAACGTAAAATTATCAGAATCAAAATAATTTATAAACGATCTAAACGTTTACGTACAAATATGTTTGAAAATATTTCATTTGATGAATAATTCATTCCTTCAAATGCTTGATGTTGATTACCAAAAAACCTAGACAAATTTGATATGCATAAAACTGCAGATTACTCCAAGGGTAGACGTTTAAGTCAAAGGATAACGATACATCTACAATATAAGGCTTTATTCTTATAATTATGTCTTGTTTCATATAATTTTATTGGCATTGGCTAAACTAATATTCAAACCAAATATTAAATGAAACGCATGTTAAAAAATTAATGGACACTACGCCAGAGGAATATCATATTGCAAGAAACCAGATATGAAATAAGGGTGTCGCGCTACTATGCTTTTATGATAAATCTGATTTTAATTGTAAATGGAGAAGGGAATGGCACTAGGAGAGGAAGATAAATTTAAGAGGGTTTAAAACTCGAGATTATTGGGGGAATCCATAGATGCGATTTTGATGTGAAATATAATTAGTCCTGCGAGACTTACATAGAGACCGCACACCATCCCGATATGAATCTTTTATTTAGAAACTACTCCAAGGGTACGGCACGTCAAGGGTAATTGAATTAGTCCACGCACCCTGACAACCCAATCTCCCCTAGCATCTTATATTTCATCAATCTAGAGTTTGAAGAAGTCCGTCTCCAGTCCGGGAAGTAGTTTGTTTTTCGTGAATGCCGAGTTAATGGCATATTTAGTTAAGGTATTTGTATGCAAACAACCCCTGCCGGGTATTTCACGGACTCGTGGTCGCAGGGGTGGCCAAAGGGCGGCTGTTCAGGGGCGTGTAATTCAGCGGTAGGAGCACAATTAAGATGCTAATGAGCGGTCGCTCCGGCCGGAGGCGATGCGGCCACCGCTTGACGACACCTGTCCAATTATTGTTTGATATCACGCGAGCTCTGGGTGATGGGCTTGTAATTAAACGAGCAGCGATGCGTTGGTAATGACGCCACCCTTACTGTACACCTTGTGCATTGGAAATGTCCTGATGGGCTGGGCGGAGTATTGATTTGCGGCAGCCGGCGTAGGAATAGGCAGTTCATCATCATTTGTTCATGCAGTCATCGTACACGAGTGGTTCTGCTCGAGCAGCATGGCTAGGTACTCCGAAGTGAAGGTTTCTAGTTCACACAATCAGGCAGGAAGCAGTAGTGATGTCGTTGTCTATTCAGAAACCACCGGACGCACTCGTGCGCAGAGTCTCAGCTTCGTGTCTTGTCGTGTGCAATCCCTTGTTCTCTGTAAGCTTTTCCACACTCTTCGTGCATTCATGTTCGCTTTAATATCGGAAACTCACATGAATGCAATAATGCACTGAGATGCTCTAGGTGGGTACTTATGAAAAGTATCTTCGAAAACGGAAATATGACATGGAAACTCTTTCAACAAGTTTATCGAAGCTTAATATTATACATTAGTTCCAAATAATCAATGCCAATATAAATACAAACTCTTAAGCATCTTCATATTTATTATAGTCTTTATATTCACTTCAATGTTGCTCAAAATTACTAAAAAATTGCAATATTGAAATATGAACCAACTGTGATTAAAGTAATCAATTATGCAGACTTAGATGAATGTCTAATACATTTTTGCTTGGATATTTTTCGCAAAGTTTGTCAAAAGAAATATGATATAAGCTCATTTGTATATGTATAGGCTTAAGTTTAATTATTTTCTCGAAGAGTAATAATAAGAAAAACACTTAAGTGCTTCTTTCGCTCTTAAAACGTTCACGTTTCGCTGGGAAACTTTTTGTTGCCGGAATGGCGAACATGAAAAATGCATAAAAAATATTTGATACTTTCGGTTGCAGGAACGAATTAAAGGACCCAGAAAAAAGATTCATTATATTATTATACAGCCGAAATGAAAATCTTGCGCGGAATATTTCATTTTATCTCCCAGTCCGTGTTTATAAGGGCCATCTTTTAACGTGAAAAGCGTACTCTTACAAACTTTTTAATAAGGCCATTCTTCACCAAAATGGATCCGCAGATTGTGGAGAGATACTGACGGGTGGTGCGGTGGTCTCCGTCGGGTGAGGGTAAACAGACAATGGTGCTGCAACATTTTATCTCTGCCGCCATCTTTCTTTTTATTGTGTGACCCGGCCACGGTCATTTCCGGTTTTGGTTGAGAGCCTCTGACTTTAGTTTCAATGTCGAGCTCGAAAAGTCAAAAATTGAGTCGACGTAAACTTTCACATTCTACTCAGATTCGAACATTGCAAAGTTTAGGACTTGAAGCTCTTTATTCTACAGAATCAGTCCACTGTGCTGTTTTTAAGCTAAAATTTAGTTCATCAAAAAATATTAAATAGTACATATTAATAATAAGATTTAGCAATACACAATAGGAATATTATATTTATAACATAATAAAACTTTCATTGATTATGTAAAATTTAATATCATCCAATAGCATGTTTCTGTATCTCTGCCAAATTTTCAAACTATACTGAAACGTGATAGAAATATTGAAGTTCAACCTGATTCTGTTTGATGTAATAAATGCATATATTTTTGCAATAAAACCAATATTCCAATATAAGTCTGTATCAAACTATAATTTTTAAATTCAAAATACCAAATCTTCATTTATTTAATTATTAATGAGATCCTTGAGACTGATGCTGCAAAACTAAATAGATATCCTCTTTCGGACATATTCAGACGGTTTCTTTGTTTGGTCATAATATGATTAATAGCACTAAAGACTGATCCTTCTATAGACGCGGTGGGACAAATTGGCTTGAACGTCACAATAAGTGAAACTCCAATCGACAATTGTGTCAGAAAGAAATTATATATTACACAAAAAATATGGAAGGGATCCTAGTCCTGTAGTGGATTGCGAGCGACTATTCTATAATGATAGGCAATTTTAATAAATTATTCTAAATATTCAGTACCTTTTCTATCTTTCTTGCAATATAGATGTTTATCATATTTGTGTATCTAGTGTAATTGGTGCTATTTTACACGGGTATATTAATATAGAATAAATCTCCAGATTTAGTCGGCACCGTCGACACGAGGCTCTCAAAGAAGGTCTGCAGAGTCCTTTTTCATTTATTCATTGTGATTTTATGGAGTTGGTAAGAGGAAGACTCCCTAAACACGAGAGGTCTCGTGTAGACCTGCAGAACTGGTCGTAGCTCATCCTCCAGGCTCTGCGGCAGATTTATGGTCGAGTTAAGCGCTTGCAACGATGACCATTTTCAACACTTTGCTCGCCGTTTAGTTGTTACATCAGATGCTCATAGTTCACAGATGAAGTCTTGCAAGAACACGCCACTAGATTATATTACCAAGAAATTTTACCGGCATCAATTATGATCGATTAATACATGCATATTCTGCGCGCACAAGCGGCTAAGGTAAACGCCATTATTATGGTGTGGTATCCATCATTCGCCATGTCGAATATGCGCATAACTAATAGTGCGTGCACTGACAGGCATGGGGATGATGTGAGTAATGGGTGGAATAACACCTATTGAGAAGAAGGTCGTTTACACATTCATATACAAGTGTATAAATAAAACCACATTTGGGTATAGGGCGATATTCTTTGTTCTCGGCAAGAGAACATCAGGCAATACAAGATAGGAGGAAAATTCATGGTGGTGTATTGTAATAAGATAATGATATGGCGTTGTGCTATTAAAATATAATTTACCGCAATGTCGGAAAAGAAAGATACAAGATAAATGTGCTAGGAATGATAAAATTGTGTTTTATATGAATAGGAAATAAAAGGATATATTTAAGAGATTGCGTATACCAACCCTTAATATCGTGCATGTATACGCACGAGTAGACAAAATTATGAAACACTGAAAAAAGTTACCGCAACGGAAAATGCGGTATTTTATGTCATAATTATTTATCGTCATTAATAAATATAATTAAATAAAAAATAATAATTTGCAAATTTACTGTCATTGTCATTTTGAATGATTTTTTTTTTGAAATCTTTTGATATTTCACCATTGAAACAAAACCCATAATATGATACGAAAAAGCTTATGAGAAGAATATGTATATATATTTCCCGAAGTCATTAAAAAATTGTGTATTATCTTGCTCGATTTAAAGTATTTCTTGAAGAGTCAGTTAATTGGCATTGTGTTGTAGTATTTGATCTTGATGAGTTTGATTTAATTAACTCATAAAACTCATAATAAAGTACAATTCCACGTCTATTGATCTCCATTATAAAGAAGAATATTCTCCAATAAGCTAAAGCATTTATCTTTATACCAAACTGTGTTTTAGTATAAAAACATGAAATTATCTAAAGGCATCGTTTTTCTATTTGAGGGGGGCAATCCCTTTAGGCTCTTGAAAATTAGTCGTTTTTCATGAGTTTTTTAAGGTGATTTTTAAGGTCACACACGACAAACTATCAAAATAAACATGACTTTGAGAAACTTCGAGCTGACTTCGAGCAAATTTAATTTCGCATACCTACAGTTAGAGATATATGAGTGCAATGTAACGATAATTTTGTTTAAAATATTTTTTAACGTTGTAAAGGGTTTGTCCCCCCTTAACGGTTGTGTGTCTGTGAGAACACTTTATATATATTTTTATCTTACCAATACTAGACGCAAAACGAGATACATTAGCCATAAATTAATTACCGTATTTGCTGAAAAGTATTTTTTTTTTCGCCATCGAACGTTCTTGATCTTATAGTTTCATCAGATGGTTCGATTTTAAGACCAATTTCTAGATCAATAAATAAAAACTGTTTATAATCGGTAGCTTCTCCAGCAATATAATTAGTTGTTTTATATCTTAAAGACAAAAAAATGATAAAAACTCTAATTGTAAAGGCTTAAGTTCGTGTTCAGATTGTGTAAAAAAGTTTAACGTATCAAAAAATTTGGGAGATCGACATTATTAATATTTCAGATTGATCGTCGTCCAACCAGATTAACCCTTTATTAATTACTAGTGATCTTTATAGGAAAATTTTATAGTGAAAGGATTTTTCATGTTGTAGTTTCCCATTACCTTTTTTTTTACATTTGACAAAATTATTGTACTTTAAGGAAAACTATACTATTTAATTTTTCATTAAAAAATGTGTAATTAAACCACACAGAGAAGTCTGAGTAAATTTCAGCAGGAAATTCATTTTCTACTCAAGAAATACAATTCTGATGAGATTTATAATAGTCCTAAAATTTTGTAATTCGAGCAAAATTTTTTAAAAATATAATAGTAGTTGTACTTGGAACTTACAAAGTTAAACGGTTTACATAGCTTCGTTATTGCGAGCTATTTCTGATACTTCTTTTTATGTTTACAGCGTTCCTACGAGATGTACATACCGACAAACTATACATGTATTTAAACCTTCAGGTATTTAAAAATATTTGAGCTATTAAAATATTTTGTACATACCATATTTATAGCTGAGTAAAAATAAATTGAGCATCATATTGCACTCCGAAAATATTTCTTTGAACAAACGCTTAAATAGCATAGAAAACCACCTTCATTTAACCGCACAGGCACGCCATGCACGTGAGTATCAACCGCTTAAATTGTACTGTCAAAATATTCTAGAGAACGAAGGTAGCCGGAATATTTACGGCAAACCGCAATTGTATGAAGCATAAACTGTGTGAAATGCGAGTCCTGTGCTGAAATTCGAACATTTTAGGGAGCCGTTCGCGTCGCGCCCAATTCAAAAATAATAATCGCCCTCCTTTGAAGCGGCCCTGTGCTCCGAAAAAGCTACACGCACGCTCGGGCGTAATTTAAATTTTAAGTTAATATCTCTTTGGGACAAAATTACAAAGCGGACACAAGATGCGGAGGGCAAGCATTGAGCTCAGACTCGGGCAAAGAATAAATGAGAAAAATAAATGGAGAAAAGATGATGAAGGGTGCTAAAGAGGAATTTCCGGCCGCGGGATGAAGCAGATTGCCACCAGTATGATGTAACAAAGGACAAGAGTT
Source organism: Stenopsyche tienmushanensis (assembly GCA_008973525.1). Classification (NCBI taxonomy): domain Eukaryota; kingdom Metazoa; phylum Arthropoda; class Insecta; order Trichoptera; family Stenopsychidae; genus Stenopsyche; species Stenopsyche tienmushanensis. The sequence goes on from WACJ01000552.1 coordinate 1,421,387, forward strand.
GGAAATTTATATTTTGGAACTTTTCTTGTAATCCTTGTGCTGAGAGCTCGTAAATGCAGACCACGAATAGCCTTTGCCTATATACGAAGATTATCATCTTAAATTCAGAGCTATAATTTCAAAAAACACATTTACATCGCATGAATATTAAATTCCATTCCGAGTTATAATGCAAGTGCTTAAAACACAGAACGTAAAAATGTTCGCGGATTAAGATAAATGATTGCAACTAAAAACTACATCAGTCGTCGTGAAAAACTTTTTTTACGAGCAAAAATTCACAACAGTATATTTTTTGTACTTGTAAATCTACAATTTTATATACAGATCCTCATTTGATTCAATTCAAAAGCGATCCAAATATCAAGCAAAATTTAAAAAAAAACGTTTTAAATTTGTTCATAAACATATATCTTAATATAGTTTTGTATTGATGATGATGATTGTATAGTTGAAATAAAATATCTATCAAATTTATAAACTTGAATAATTACGCCCATAAGCTCTTCCATAATCTCGAAATCGATTTCTGGTGGGCCCCTCTTCACTTAACCGTATTAAGTAGAGACTAGGGATGGATCAGCTGTACGAATGTTGAAGCTTGGGTAGGGGCCCAAGGGCCCAAAGGATCAATGGGTGTGGGAGGGATGGCACCGGGAGGGGGTCAACATCTGCAGGAGATCCGTATATTGCTGAATGTACGCACCGCGGGACTCCACGTTAACTTCGACAACAGATCCTCAAATATGTTACATTTCACACGATATCGATTACGTCTCATATTTGCGAAGATGACGATAATATTTCGTGGAAATACAATGGGAAGAATTGAGACTTTCGGGTATTATATAAGGCATCGTCCATTCTGTATAAAATGTATTATAATTTATAGGGATGCAATATTATATATATAGCATGGAATTTAATTTCATAGGCGAATTGCAATATTTTTTCAATGAAATATTTAAGGGTTGGTTGTTGAATACGGCTTTCGAATAACATTCGAGCTGAAAGAAATTCCTCTATAATTTATTGACAGCAAAATGCTATTAATCTTTCGCTCCATCCATGGCAAAAAAAGCGGCAGGATGATATAAATTATCGGTTATAACTGGACTAGAGGAAAATATGATAAGCAAATTTTTGTATAGGTATGCATGTGGAATATTTGGGGATATAAGTTGAAGTATCTCAATAAGAAAATCTTGCCGGTCGAACCCCGCAGCTTGGACTTGGTGGTTCTCCTGACGTAGGGTAGGTTACCACTTATTATCATCTTAGGGGTTGCAGAATGAATATTGCGTTTCCCCAGCTGTTATGATGAAGAAAGTTTTATTATTTTGATTAAGAATGCGTAAAATAATGGCGTTACCGCCATCATCTGGCCTCTCGCTGTGGATAACATAGCCTTTAACCCTATGCGGATATTTTGACTCGGCACGTACGCAAAGCAAATCTTTTTCAACCTAAGCCAACATCCTTTTTTTCTTAAAATCCTTTGGAAATGCCAATTTATTCCTTTCATGGGAGAGAAGAAATGAGGATATTTTTTGTGCCCATTTTTTTCTTTGCTTAACTACATAAAGATAAGGTCAGTTCAATATGAAATACGATAAAATCCGGGTTCGATGAAACGATGCTTAAACTCGCTATGTATATTTCGTCCTAAATTATTTGTGTATAAGCATTTTTTAGCATTCGGGATGAACAATAAAGAAATGGTTAATTCGTGGTATCATCTAGCAAAAGCTATGGGCTCGATTCCAAAAACAAATAATATATTGTAATCGTTGACAGTTTCTATGAATACATGGCTACTTTATACCATACATTATACTAATATTAAGAAAAATATATTGTGATGAAAATTCCCACATCATTATATTTTTGAATAAAAACTATATTATGAATACTATGGCGTTTTTTAAAAAAGGATGTTTTTTCAACGAAACGATACGCAAACGATGCAAATCAAATCGTACAAAATCATAACGCTATTTGTCATAATAAATCATTCGCAAAAAGCTTCGACTTCCTGAGCTTTCAAATCAACTGACCTAACGATCTATTGAAACAAAAAATACCCCCCGAAACAAATAAAATCCTTCCAAAGTCCATAGACTGCGACCCCGATTCGCATAATTCAATGTCATTTTTAACATTAATTCCAACCGCCGAAGATTACATTATGAAAGCAAGAAAAACAGCGGAGTGTTCGAGTAAATAAAATTGATTCGAACATTGCGATTTCAATTCTTCGCCGAACAAATTCTCAAACGCTTATCTTTGAAAACGCTGAAAGCGGCTGAAACGTCTAATTCTTCGCAGTTAATTAATCTTTCTTTGCTGGAGCTGTCACAACTTGTTCCGGCCTTAAAATAAAAATACAAAGAAGTAGAGAATTCGCACGGGACTCTAATGATGAGTAATCTGGATTCGGGAGCCGAGGGTTTCAAACTTTACGCTTCCGTTTGCAGGATTTCGCCATAAATATGATAATAAATATGCGTTCATGTGAATTTTTGATCAAAATATTGTTCATATTTGTACTAGGGGGAATTCAAACCGTAAGTATATATCAGCATGGAAAATCCCCTATTCTTTTTCTTATCTTTGTTTCATTTCATTTGCTTCACAACATCGAAAGCATTTTAGCATTTAACTTATTTTATTTAAAAAGTATCCATAAATGATATCAATTTTTATTCCTATAAATGCATCTGTATAAATGTATCAAACTCGTTATATCTATGAAATATAATGTGACTTAGTCGAAGATGGTAAAATTAAATATAAAAGACTAAGTAGTATAAATAAAATCAACTAAAGTACAAATAGTACAAAAGTACAAATTACTTTGATAAAATTATAGTATTTTTTTTAAATTCATTGGATAAAATAAGCGTATGAGGTGAATATTTGATATAGATATTACAAAAATTAAATGTTTTGTGTGTGATTTGAAAATCCCCTTTAATCGAAAAAATCTGAGAGATCGTCTGCTAACGTCTAAACTTTGATTTTCAATGAAGCAGCTTTCGTGATCTGATTAGAAGATAGCAAAGAAAAACCATACACCTTTAAATGAAAACATTATTTTAAATAATCGCTTAAAATGACTAAACATCTAAAAAGTATCGATTACCCAACATTTGCGAAACAAAGATCACTGTATGATTTTTTTGCTAGAATAGCATAACTTGAAAATTTCAAGAATCATTTCTCACTACATGTATTAAATTTGCTGATAAATTTGATTTTTTAACCGAAAATGATTATTTAACAGAAAGAAGCAAAAAATAATTTTAAAAAAATAATTGATTCAAATATAACCCGGAATTTTAATATACAAATTTATTGGTGATATATAAAAATACAAATGGACTATATTATTTTTCTACATAGTTTCTTCCGTTAGAAATATATTTATTTCATCGGATAGAAAGGTTTTTGATTCCGTCACTGAAGAAAGAAAGCGAGAAGTAATATTCCTGTTGCGCAACGCGTTTACGTAAATAAAGGCATGAAATCGAGTTAATTTTTGAGAAGGCTTGAAACACAGTTTGGTGATACTACTCTAAGTAAAATCCAAGTGTTTTATTGGACCCAAAAGTCACGTGAAGGTCTGAAAATTGAAAAATAGTCTGCTGAAAAAGTGATTTTTGGACTCTAAAGGTATTTTATTAATTGATTTTCTACATAACAGTGAGACGGTAAATGTAGCCTAATACTGCCAGCTGCTAGATGATGTTTAGAACCTTTAAATGAAAATGAATACTGTACTGTGTTGCGCAACAGAGGATGCTTCCGAAGTTTCCCAGTAGATTCAGATGCTTTCCGGTTTATATTTGAATCAGCTTCATAAATGTACACTGTTTTCAAAAAATATTTTAATTTAAAAAAACAGAAGCAATCATTTGAATTTTAATTTTTAAGATATTCAAGATACAAGAATATTTATTTTTAATTTTTCAAAATTTAAAAAAGTTTAATATTAAGGTATTTTAAATTTAAATATTATTTTAGTATGATAATATTATCCCAATCATCATAACTGAGTCATTGTTTTGGATGCTATTTAAAACTTGAAAAGATGTGCTTCAGTTCTACTGGTTTATAATATTACACGATAATGATGTTACAGAAATATTCCTTAGATTTTACATTATTTTATTAAAAGATTTATGGATATACTTTGTGTATACTAAAGTTGTTTGAAAAAATATTAAAATTGTAAGCAAAGACAAAGGTGTAATTGCTTACGAGAATTCAAAAAATAAACGCCCCAAGGAAAAAGTCTTCCTACGTTTACCAATGTACGTTTGAGACGAAGAAAGGGGAAAATTTAAGTATATAAATAATATGAATCACACGACGAAGGACAGGATGGAGAAGGGAAGTTATAAAAGCGTTATGGGAAACCCTTTTCTCGCAAATGGTTTAATAATAGCATGCAAACGCTTAAAAAATCCCTTTTCTCCCCGAAAAAATATTTATAAATCGTGAAAAACGAGAAAATGGCCCATGGATGAATTTAATAATATCCGTAAATACATATTTCTCCGATCGAACCGTTTGCCTATCATTATGCGCTTACGGATGATATCATTACTTCCCACGTTCCTCCTGTATTTTAAACGTTTATTTTTTAATTTTCAATGCCAACTTTTTTTCCGCGTATAGAAGCGGATACGGAATTACAAGTGTTCAAGGTTATTTTTGGCAGGCGTCCTTTCATAAACGGATAAAAACAATTTCGCGAATTATTTTTTAATTAAACGAGCTTTTCACAATATATCCTGATTCGGAACACATGGAGGAGCGACCTGTTCTCCCTTTCTGGGCTCGTAACTCGTCCACGGCCGCAAAGCTTTGTGAAATTTTTGTAATTAGCATTATTCCATAGGCATGTAAATGGGCGGCGAGTGTGGAGAAAAAAAGTGAAAGAACCAATTCCACACGCATGCCAAATGGGATATTACCATTTTTTTACGATAGGGCCCAGAGATGAATACAGGGTGCGTGTGGATTGAAAAGGAATGAATAACACAAAAGGTAGAATACATTTTAATATATTATGAAAAAAATTGTCTCGGAACGGTAAGATATTTACATGCAAAAACGTCCTCGAATATATTCACGTATATGTGCGTATGTATTTAAATTATTTAAAAAGTGTGCTATTCAAATTTGTTCAACCTTTTGAGTTGCGGAACCGTAATTAAAAAAGGATCCGGAGCGCAATGAGTTGATGACGTCAAGGGAACATCTAACGCGCTGGATCCATCCCATATTTGAAAAAAATAATTTCCTTGTAAATAATTCCTCAAGAGCCTTTATAGGCCAAATGTCAAATTTGTCCCCAAAGATAAAATTATTTTAAAAACATATTTTCGTTAGAATGATATCAATCCATACTCAAAATTGGCAATATTCTTATATGTTAGTTGTACATGCATTTTTAATAAAGCAAGGTCAGTTAGCCTCATAGATACACTTAATTATGTTAAATCTATTCTAAGTTGAAATTTTTTACAAAGTAAGTAATCAAAATGTTTTTATGGCGATATTGATTTTTTTAAATTTTAACTCTTTTTATTTATTAAATTATTAGGGTGTCCCACAAGTTTCTTTCGCAAATGAACACAGATCTAATCATAGCTATGGTTGAAGAAAACTCGCGATATACTGTTCGCGAAATAGCTAGCAAGCTAGAAATTCCACGAACATCCATCCATAATCATCTGACAAAATTGTGCTACAACAATCGTTCAGATGTGTGGCTACCTCATGAACTGACTCAAATAAACTTCAGCGTATTTCAACATGCGATCTTCTTTTCCAACGATATAATAGCCAACCTTTTTTGAATAAACTTGTCACTGGAGATGAAAGTTGGATACTCTATGAGAATATCCAAACTTAAACGGACTCGGACCAAGGGTATAGAAGCTTTAACTGTAGCAAACCTGGCCTACATCCAAAAAAAGTTTTGCTATACATTTGGTGGGACTGGAAGGGGTACTTTATTATGAGCTACTTCAGCAAGGTGAAACGATCAACTCAACAATATATTGTTTCCAACTAGACAATCTAAAGGATGCAATTGCCAGAAAACGGCCAGAATTAGCGAACAGACGAGGCGTTGTTTTTCATCACGATAACGCCAGGCCTCATATGTCTTTGCTCATCAGAAATACATGATTATCATTTGACTGGGATATCTTACCTCAACCTCCATACCCTCTAGACATTACCCCTTAAGATTATTATTTATTTATTTCATTGAAAAATTCTTTACGTGGTGAAAATTTTTATTCAAAAAATGATATAAAAATGTACCTTGATCAATATTTTGCCAATAAACCTGAAAAATTTTGACAAAAAGGCATTATGAGGCTTCCGGAGAGGTGGAGAAAGGCAATAGAATAGAATGGATTATATATTATTCAATAAATTTTGATGTAATACAAATTATTGTTTATTTTTTTCTCAATATGAAAACGAAAGAAACTTATGGGACAGTAATAATGTGGAAGATTTCCACTTTATGTGTAATATATATTTCAATGCATCTATGTTATATTATTTAGACGCACACTTGCCTACAATTTTATAGGGCAAGAATTTAGTATTAATGATTACATTTCCATTTGAAGAAATTGTTGTCAAAAATAAGACAAACTAAATTATTGTACTGTACTTAGAATTAATAAATGAAAATGACAAAGCTTAAATTGAATAAATATCCGAGAATCCTACTTTATTACATCTTATATAATTTTGGTCGTAATTATGGATATTTATATTATTGTTAAATTACCTGAAATGTAATCTTTCAATTCATTACTCGCAATCAAAATACTTTTGAAGAACTATTGAATTATTACAAATTCAATTGAATATAAATTTATATCAGACGAGATGTGAATTTTATGCATACTTTTTTAATAGTATCGCTACTATTTTGGCAGGCAAATCACTATCACTACTAAGCAAATTTTGGTCCAAATATAGACGTATACGTGTGTATTAAATTGATTGTATGTAAAGGCAATATTTTAATAAGATTCCATACCCGTTATTGAATGTAGATCATTTTTATATTCATATTATTGTTCTAGTTTAATCGTTAAAAAAATATCGTAAAAGTATTAAATAAGCATATTTGCACTTTTCTCTTAATCGTTTATGTATCAAATTTATATAGATTTCTTATGAATATAGCGAAATCTGCTATTTTGTACTGCAAAATAAATTAATCAAATCAATTTAGTCAATTATTTTGAATAAATCGCATTTTTCTGTTGTTTATGAGCTTCGCACGTTTTCGCCACGATTTGTATTTACTGAAGCCACCACACTGAAATTATTCGTTTTAATTGCTCGCTATGTTTTTTCAGCATCGTGTTTATATAAAGCATTAAATTGATTGAATTTAAACAAGCCTAATAGGAATAATTGGATTTTTTCAATTTTATCCGCTGAACTAAACCCATTTTATCGTACAGTGGTCTGCTTTAAATGACTCCAATTTTTCACTAGAGCTCGCAATCCACTCGTACGCAAAATTTCATAGAATGAATGACTTTAAATATTTTTCTACCCCACTGGCAGTTTCTTCAGTGGCAGCTCAAATTTACCCTAATATAATATTAAAATTGTGATGTTTTCATTTATCTTTAGAATCAAATTTCATCAAAGCCCTTTAACATTTTATTAACATAAATATTCCATGGCGTTGGATAAAATATACTTTTTAACACTTTACAAATAAATTTAAAAAGCGACATATTCAATTCAACTTAAAATTCCATCTGGGGATGCAAATTATAAGAGTTCGATAAAACGCCCTGTACCCAACTATGTGTGTGTGTGTGCATCAGTGCGAATTAAAGGGTTATAATTCAAATAAGACAATTTAATTGTATATAGCACAAAGCGATAGGACTGCTATTATTATTAAAAGCGTCAAATTTGATTTTGAACTTGGCTTATCTGCTTGAATATTTGATGTTAACCCTTATCAAACTATTGTCAGAATTTGGCTAAGCTCGTATATTTCCGATGCTGTTAGGCGAATGTTTGAAATTTAATTACACCTTTGATGGATGAATCTGAGCTTAGTTAGAGCAAGGGCGGACTTATAAATTTCAGCTCTTTATTACACGGATTAAACTTTATTACCGGAAAATACTAAATGAATTCTAATTACTACCCCTAGACGATCAAATCACTCACGGATGATTCTGATCAATTTATAATCATAGTTGATTGAAACTTTAATCAATCCTGATCATTCGGAAAATATTTTGTATATATTCTTTAATCAAATGCTTTTGCTATTTTTTTGTAGATTATATGATATTTAAGATGTCTCAAAATGAAATGCTTTTATCAAAAAAATATTTTTTAATATACCGGATGAAATTAATCACGTATTATAATGTTAAATGAATACATATTCTTATTTTTACCCTTATCGACAAATCATCTCCTATTATTTTATTAGAAGTATGATTTATGTTCTACTCGTGTTTTATTTTTATCGTGTTAAGTTGTAATAGATATTTTTTAAAGATCACGTAATTTTATACTGAGATATTCCAGAATATAAGTATTCAATTTAAAATATTTTATAAAATGTGCTTGTTCCTGATTCATGACATCTGACACCAGTGTAACATCAGCACTGCACAAAGAACTTGATTTCCTTTCCAGCCAACAAAACGCAGTATTCAGTTTAATATTTCGATGGAGCCCCTGTTCAAATTTTGCCCACTGAATCAATGGATTGCCTTAAAATTACCACATAGTTTGCTCCACACAGTTTCCAAAATTGTCGTAGATAAGACCAAGTAAATGTACACTTTTATACACTCTATGATTTCCTTTTTAAATAGTTAAAAAGCTACGATACCGGGTATGAATCTTATCAAAAACGTTACCAATTTCAGTCAACGACAACGGCGATTTCTCGCTGTTCTTAACCAGATGACCAAAATGTCACAACATATGGACTTTTATCTAGAAAAATAAAGAGGTGGTATCCTTATGGTTGTGGTTCATGTCCCATTCAAAAGTCTCTTGCTCGTACGCGAAGTGGGACAAAGCCAACTTATAAATAGGTCACCTTTGCCAAGCAACAGTTATTTGTCCGATTGTGTTCGGTCTGCAAACACATGTGCTACTCTACAAAATGACGAGATAAACGTCCAATCATTATATCAATTAACATGTTATATTTAGTTTCTTAATATATTAATTATTTTTAAAAGCGAGAATGGTCCTATTGTTATCCGTTACTCTCCTAAATATGGTTATTGAAATACTCAACGTTAAAGATTGGGGTATTTTGTCAACAATTTCTTCAAAGAAATTCAAATACTTTTTATATCGCCAATACACTCATTATATAAAGATAACAAGGGCGAAATCCGTTTGAATTGCCATTATATATTTTTTATAGTTAAAAAGTGAATTTTATAAATAATAAATGAGTAAATATTCAATTAAAAGGATAACCTCCCATGAAATTTAGAACACTTGCAATTTCTGGACTTAAGTTCTATGGTTTGCGATAAGGATTTATAACTATAGGAACTGAACGATAAAACCGTTATTCTTACCGGAACGAAAACTGACACTGATGATATTATAATATTTACAGACGAGATCTCCCATATTTTAATTTGTTTCCTAGTGTTATATATTCCAACTTGGGTTTCCCAAACTTCCAGGCAATAAGCATCAAGTCAATATACTTATACTTCTAGTTCTAAATATTTTTAATTCAACCAATTATTTACATTAGAGCAGTCAAACTCAAAGGCTACTTCTGCGCCTAGAGGTAAATCTACAGCTGGTATAGAAATAAAGAAGGGCAATTTAATGTTCCCTTCACTTGGCATCTCTTTTCGGTTACTATCTTTTCTACAGAGACAATAGTGCTAGCAATGATTACTTTCAAAACTGATCCAAAGTGGATATCGTTTATACTGGATCTAGCTGGAGACTTATTCCCTTTTATTAGTAGAAACTAGATGATTTTGTTTTGATCTGATTGCTTAAATTGGCGGCAAAATCAATAATTCGTTCTACAACTGTATTTCGAGACAAAGCAGTTGCTTGAAAATGCTTCAAATTTTCCGGTTAAAATTTTTTTGCAGCTTTAATTAGGTATTCCTTGATGAAATCACCTTCAGTAAATATCTAGCTATCAATTCTGATATACTTGCATGTACTACTGCTTCACATTCTTCACTTTGGTAAACATTAATTGTTGTTTTTTCAATCTCAACTTGAATTCTTTAAACTTTTCTTGTCTCATTGATCTTTCATAGTTGTCATATTTTGATATTTTTAATTCAGAGTGACGTTAAATACTATATAACTTTGATACATAAATAGCATTATTACATATCAAGCAGAATATTTTATCTTTTCTTTCACAGCAAAAATATTTCAATTTCCACTTTTCTTGGAAATTTTGATGTTCATCAGCGATTTTTCAATTGCTTTTATTACAACTTGGTTTCGATGAAGACACATTACATATAAAGCACTCAAATAAATAAGAAGCCAAGTTCATCCTTTAAATTCCGCTTTTAGTACAAATAAAAATAAATACGACCAAAGCATCTTCGAGTTTACATATTTACAACCTGCTATTTTTTTTATAATGATATGTTATATATTTATTAATAATACGTTAAAAATAAATAATTCATGTGGGCAAAAGCGTATTTTCTGATTATTGCAATATTAAGAGGATGTATGCTCATTTGAATTTCAAATCTCTCATTTATCTATTGTGCTTAAGCTTTAACTCTTGTTTATTCTATGGAAGATCGACAAATTTAAAAATACATGCTTATAGAGTTGTTCTGGGAAAACACTCCGCATCGCATGTTTTAGCAATCTTGAATTTTCAATCACTTCCATTGCAAAAAAACGAACCATTTCTTTAAAGATATGTTCGAGTATATGTAGGTCCATGCTCACATTTTACGGAGTCCATAAAAAGCTTAAGTAGAGCTATTGATTTTTGGTGTTTCACCCTTACAGAATTCCAACTTGCCCTATCTGGAAGGTTCTCAGCCCACCCTTCATCGTTTATTGCCTCGCCGCTATGTAGGGTAAGACATTCGCATGAGCGCAGTTTAAACATTTATACATCTTAAGAGCGCCTTAAGCACGCAACTGAGCGACGCAGAGCCGGCGCCGGAAATTTAAACTTGATGACATTCGCTTAATGTAAACGATTACACCTATTCACTATTCAAAGGCGCCACTCACTTAAGGTGGTCGCTTTGTGGTCGACCTGGTCGACCACCAACCAACTAGGGATCAAACACCTCCGAAAAATCGGAGAAAATTGATATCAACCGCTCGTAGACATAAAACAAAAAATACATTCCGAATGATATGGTCATAAAGCAAGTTAGTGGAGGTAAATTACTGAGGCGTTTTTACAGCAGTATGTGGAGTCGTTTCGACAAACATAATGATGCATGAAATTTTATTATCATCATTTGATGTAAAAATAGACAGGAAACGTCGAGTTTAGTACGAAATTTTCATATTATCTTATATGTGCCTCATTCGATAAAAGGAGACGTTTGCGTATTTTTTATCTGTCACCACGTCACATCAATCTTCTTCTGTCAAAAATGTCTTAATATGTAAAATTCCTTAATATTCTTACAAAAACTACATTGCTGCGGTACATAAAGAAATAAGTAATTTTTACAAATTTTCTTTGTCTTGTCAGAATAGACATTTATTTTATGAGATAACATTTGTACTCAAATGTATACAATTTTAGGACATACAAAAACTTAAACAAAATTATAGTCATTGCTTCCATAATTAAGAAGAACGAAATAAAATTATTTTGACGACATTAATCTGTACTTTAGTATACATCTAAGAATTATCTTCATTATTATTATAATATTTCATATTTTAAAAATCTGTTTAAATTTAAAAAAAAACAGATTTAGAATTAAAATGCATTTAATATTAAAAACATATTCTCAAGCTTTAAAGGACATCAGAAGGAATATGATGCAAAAAATATCTCTGATCTTTGATGGATGAAAAAGAAAAAATAGTATGGTATATTAAATTAATCTAATACATTAAAGTGGAGTGCAGAAAGATACTAATTTCTTTGAAAGTGCCAACAATTCCATTTGTTGCGTACTGAAAAATTAGCTTTACCTAAATTCCTACAAGATTCAACAAGTCCAAGATCTTAGGGGTAAGCTAGAGAAATTACAGCTTGAGACAACAAAGCTACTTAAAACATTTGCATGTAAATGAAGCCCTCCTGAATATTGTGAACTCAGTTGAAAAATTATTGTAAATTTATCACTAAATGGTAAATAAAATGGCTACATTTGATTAAATGGCACATTTAGAAATAATTTCGAGCGGCGAGTGAACATGAAAATGCGTGGACTCACTTAGGTCGTAATTTAAGTTGCAACGCCAGTAGAAAGTCTTGTATTTTTAAATTAAAGCCTGAATAATTTATATTTTTCTTCTTGGACTCTCATATCTGAACATATGCAATTCCCATAGGAGATTTTTCTAGGGTAAGGAAGTTTGAATAGAAACTTTAGATAGGAGAGAATCCATGACTCATATTTGACTTTGAATTATTGATCGCCTTAACATTTACTTTTTCAGATCCAGAAAATCAGGACAAAGTGTAGAAAGTTTAAAAGAGAGTCTTTAACAAAATCAAAAGCATCGGTCTTAAAACTCATACCTATCATCCAGTATTTTCCATCCGATTTATAAAATATAGATATTTTTTGTTATTGGCTGAAAATCCAAACATTTGATATGGTGAATTAAACATAATTATATCATCAATGCTTTATATATTTTACTTCGTTCTGAGTAACATTAGTTTTTACATGATATCTTTAGCCTCCGATTCCAACTTGCTGACCACTAACATCAACACTCATCGATCAATCGCCTAATTGCCGGAACGATCTCATAATTAAATGCAACAAGAAGGAACGCAAAGTTTGTCCAGGCGGGATAATTAATAACATTTATGAGATAATTCCATAAATGACCCCATTGCTGACAGTTCATTCAATATTTAGAGGTTAGAGTAAGTAGGTATGAGTTGGAGCGCGAAGGGTTAGCACCCCCTACATTCATGATTCAGAGTCTTCTCCCTGCGTGCTTTACCCCACCTCAGCAGCTACCCACGGGCTGGAACTTATGCTGAATAATTACTGGATGCTCCTGCAAATAATGAGAGCAATCAAATTACACACTGTTAACCCGCGTATATTATATAAATCGCATAGTTTCCTCAGTCTTAATTAAGATTCTCCGACCTTAACCCGAACCGGTTGTACAACGCACTTCACAACAAACATTCCCGAATGTTAATTACATGCTGTATGATTTAATGGCACTGTAACTTTGGATGCGTAGAATGCTTCTTTAATCTAAGCAAATTCCCGAATAGAAACGGTGGTCGTGATGTGCACTGAAGACGAAAAAGCACGAAAGCTCGCGGTAGAATATGCGGTCCTTGAATAAGCCACTGAAGCAAATATTATAGAATATTAAGTTAAACAACTTATTTTTAAGCTTTCAAATACCCATTAAGAAATTAACACAAATTCTAAACAGTTTGAAAGAGAAAATAATTTTAAAGCCTAGTGCAAACAAATATAGACTATTAAAGCTATTTTCAATCATAACAAACTGCAATTGACTTTTGTATGAACATATAATTTAAATTATTGAATTTTTTAATATAAACAGCTTTCAAATTAAAAGCTATCGCTTTAAATATGACGATTGGCCTATATGTAGGACATCTAATTTATTTAAATTTGTAACGATTATCTAACTACATCAACTATATGCAATTTTGTATCTCTATATAATTACATTAAGTAACATCATTATAGTGGTTGATTTGTCCATTTTTTAGCATAGGATCTGTGCTTTTTAACGATAAGATAAGACTAATGCTCAAATGAAACATGCAAATGATCAAAACTTGGCATAATAACAAATCTACAAATATATTGAAACGAAGGCGACTATAAATTGTAAACAGCATAACGATGACACGCATAAAGAGAATAATAAATTACAATTTGCAAGGGTAAAATAATGGGGCCGTGTTAACCTATGCTATAAATCGCTATGAATATACATAAATATACTTGTCTTTCAAAGGATTAATTATAAATTTCTGTGTCCTTATTCTATCTCGATTATCCTTTTACCCATACTCGGGCATTGTCCTTATCTTCAAAGGTTTTCCGCAAAAGCGCCATCGTTGTGGAAAAGTGCACGCACTTGCAGGCAATAACAAAGAAACGAGGGAAAAAATCCGATAAGATCCTTGTGGGGGCAATAAAATCTAGATTTTCTTGTCAAAGTATTGTATTATTCAGCAGCTTTCGTAAAAGCGACCATCGTGCATATTGAATGTAAAAGGAAGAATTGCAATTATTATCATACGATTTTAGAAAAAGGAAAATTAAATTGCAATGGAATGTTTATTAAATAAATGTATCGAAACATCATTCATGATACCAAAAATTGAATACATTTAAAATGTATGTATTAATGCGATTCATTTTTAGCAACGAAAGTTTTATAATAAATTCAAAATGGCTTCTAATAAATTTTATTCCGGCAATTTTGTCAGCCCTTAAAGCAAATTCAGGGGAAAAATAGGGAGAAAGTGGGAGATTGACAATACAGTCAGGAAGCAGGTGGGCTTGAAAGATAAGCAAAGTGGAGAGTCAATGATCAAATCGGATGAAATACAAAAGTGCCACTCTTAATAAAACTGAACCAAATATATTATTCAGACTGTATAAATAAACCCTTCAAAAAAACCCATTCAGAATCTAATTTTTCTAATTTTATGTTTTCATATCGCATAAACTATGTCAATCTGGAGTTATAAACACCCGGTATTTAGATTTATATTTTTGAATTATGGTTTTAATATTAAAAACTAGGCTATGCGCTATCCGTGTCATCTAAAATGCGACCATTAAATCCACATTCTACCTAATGTAATATGACTTAATTTGGGTGCAGATAAAAGAGTGGCGAGAGCGCCATTTTAAATATGAACTGCGAACAATGCAATCAATATAAGGGATCATAATTTAAAAGTACACCCATTGGCATGGGCACGCATTAAAAAGCAAATATTTCAAGCGGCATTCTTTGTATGAAATACATTTTATCACACCACTTTTGAGCATTTTCGGGCCAATAAAAAATAGATTAGAATCTGCGATAAGCTCGCGGGGATAGGTGAGCTTTTTGAGCTTTTCCGCGGAAAAATCCGAACGATTCGCGAATTCCGATTGCGGAGCCGATTTGTCGGCTTTTCGTTCATATTTTCAGAAACGCGACGGTCACATGAAACGCTGCGAATTTTCGCCGGCGAAATGGGTTCATTTTTATTCAGCACCCCCCGCAGTGAGTTTTCAGAAGTCGTGCACGGAAAACAGTGCACAAAGGAAACAAAACCTCTGTTCTTGTATTTACATGAAAGCTTAAAACGGATATTACAAAATATTGTAAGAATGAGAGAAAAACTTAATTTACAACTGAGTGCCGAGTTTGATTCAGTAGGCCCGAACACGATATGGCGTTACGCTAATACGGCTGGGAACATGTCACTACTCATGAGCTTTATTAACCACAAATTTGCACTTTTGGCTATAAGACTTCCTTTCGTTTCTTTGTTTTTTTGCTTTGCTATGAATTCATTACATATTAAGCACTTTTTACATACTTATGAGTTCTAAGAAAATGACGGGTCGTCGTAATCTAGTTTCATTGATGGATGGATTGTTCTTACTCTAATAGAAAAAAATACTATGTAAAGATGTTTTTTTTACAGCCAAGGGTTACCACTAAAATATTAAACTATCAAAAAGTATCAATCATATATAAAACATGAGGTACAATTTATTATGTTATGGAAAATATCCGGATAATGGGGATCAGGATAACGAATGATAAGATATGATATCTTCAAACTATAAAGAATTAAATATAAAAGTTTTTAAATAAATATCTTTATATACAAGAGTATATTATAGAAAATGGATAAAACACACACAGAGCTAATTTTGATGAAGAAGGAAGATATTCAATGCCCTACTTTTCTCGATCAAAATCTATTTCAAGAGCATCTGTAGCATCTATCTTTCAAAAGATTTCTTGCAAAATATCCAAAACTTGAATGTAGCTTTTTAAATGTATTATTACTTTATTTAGAAACCATTGTTTTAAACTACCCTTAAAATCACTGGAGTGCTTATCTACGATCTTAGCTTTCCATCCATAAATCTAGTCTTCTTACTTAATAGCCACACTTCGTAAGTTCATCTGAATATGCACTTAATTAGTCTATTGAATTTCTAAGCAATACCTCATTCAATAGAAAAATATTTTTTAATATTTGCTTATATAATAAATAGTGAAACTAATTATGACTGCAAACAACGATCGTTATTGGCTCATTGATTACCTTAAAATGCAAGAATTTAAACAGTTTCTCTTCGTCAAGGTATCAGTGTTTAACTGTGTAGTTTATCTTGCTAATACGTTAGTGCGATTAAGCAAGAGAGGAAGATATTAAAAATCACCAAAAAACATCATAGCATCTACGAAAGATTAAATTTATTTTGGATATTTTTGAAAAGCAATTGATTTCTAATTACTACATACAAAATAAATATGATCAATATTTCACAGGGCATAATATATATTCGCACAAGTTTTCCTCCTAATAACGTCAAGATTCAATAAATATGTCAAAACCGAGTATTACCCTTATATTAAAATTGCGATAAAATTTCATGACTGTGTTGTAGGCGTATAAATTTAATTTTGACGTTCAAGCGTTTGCACGAACTTACAGACCGACCCTTAAAATAAAAATTGCTTAATGTTTTATTCACCATATTTATTCTTATAATTCGCATACATTCCCTTATAGCATGAGTATTATGAACGATTCTCGTATAAAATATCTTTTAATATTTGCTATAACTGCAAATATGATTAAGTACCACCGCATCCCTCTGAATAAACTATGAGTTTCTTCAAATAAAGCGCGAATTGACCCTCCTCTTCAAAGAGGCTCATAAAGACTTCCTCCGGGAATAACTAGTTGCATTCGGCTTCTGTGCATCTATCCATAAGAGTATAATTTTTTATTATTTATTGATCACGTTTTTTAGATTTGGGGTGTTTTATTTTATTATATCGGGACTATTTATCATCTTTTTTTTAACTTTATGTGGAATAAAAATGTATAATTTATTATATATACTAAATATTTTTATATAATGAAATCAATTATAAATTCAATATTTTTTTCTCTTAATTGAATATTAAATTATAATATTTGTATTTAAAAAATCTTTGGTGAAATGATTTACAAAATTACTTTTGATACTATGATGTACATCAACGTATTTTTTTGTCTTTTTATGATTTAGATCAATCATGTTTTTTTTTTAAAAATACAATGATTTTGATTGGAATCAAGAATGAATCTAAAAATCGATAGCTCAGCGTTGCCTTAGCACAGTTCAATGTACGATGCAATACTTATTTCTCATATCAAACAGGTCTTCCCCTCTGCGACGACCCTTTTCGCAATCCCGAATGGCCATGGGGAGGTAAACAAAGGGAGCACTTGCACCCCCTCGCTAGGGGCGCAAAGGGGCAGAGAGGCGGGGGAGCGGCACGCACAAGGGCACCCCACTACCCCGCCACCCGTCATTCGGATGTACGTCGGTGCACGTAGTGGCGGAGGGTGCCGTCCCGTCACCCTTCTCGCTCCTATTCTTCCGATGCACATGCATCCACCCCAACCCTCTTCCAACAAACCCTAACCTTGCTCAGTGTACAGCGGTGTCGCGTGATTAAACGCCCAAAATATATAACGCACAATTTTCCCATACCCGAATGAAAAGGTCAAGAAGTTGGATTTCCATAGGACTTTCATTCGAGAATGTGTTTGTTTTTTATACGCTCAATAAATTTAAAGCACGCTTAATTGATTCGTGATAGGCTATCATTAAGTGAGGAAAGTCAAAATCTTAACGTCTAAATTATTTTATTTTTGAGCTATGTACATGTCAATATTAATTATACCATTCCATGTGGAAATATTTTAATTGCTTTCCATTGTTCTATTATTAGGGTAAGTTTTGGAAGCTTTGGCTACATAACAGCCAATAATTTATTTAAATTCAAATCCAAACCAATTGAAAAATATAAACGATAACTGAATACTTTAATGACACTTTCAATTATATAGCAATATGAAAATTTAAATAATTTCCGCTCAGCAATTATCTCAGATTATTTATATATATTGTTATGTACCAAAAGCTTCGGTTAATACATGCAAACCATTTTTTAGGGTATTTTAATTCCATTTATAGAATTTCCAGTATTTTTTTCATCACATAATTCTATTCATCAGTGATCATGGACAAACTAGCTTGTCTGAAATATTTTGGCGAGGTCTTATTAAATTCTTTAAGATGGCATCCATGCTATATAATCTCCCCGGTTAAGATAACAAACTTATAAATGGCATGCCCATGATTTCCCGATCATTTTTTTTTTCAAATCATGAGGCGTATTTAACCTCCACAAACCGCTAATAATATGATTATAATATTGACAAATAGAATATTTTATCGTACAATATTTTATTTTGCTTCTTCTTCTTAAGGAATCATATCCATTATCAAATATAGACCACTTTCAAAGAGCGTTTCTAAGAAAAGGATTTTTTATTTTATGTTCTTCAATTGCTCTCCACATATTATATAATATGCTTAAGATAGCTTTGTTTAATTGATAATTCTTCGATAACAGTATACCTATAAGGAGATGACTGAATTGGAGATGCAAAATTATTATTGAAAATCCAGTTTGTCATAAGCGATATTAATTAAATCAGTTTTTACTTTTAATCATCCAGAAAATAAGAGTGAATCTAGATCGAATCGATTGATTGGAGACATGACTACGACCAACCTCCCAAGTTTGTTAATATATTTGAAAAAAAAGGGATCTTATCTACTAATACAAAATTTGATAATTTTATAAATAGTTTTTTTACAAAATTGCCTACATTTAAAGTGTTTTGAAATTATATAAATACAGTATTTGGGTGACTAGAAATTGTAGTTTTAGATGCTCGAGTTTTTTTATTTCTTAACCGTTCTCACAGACACATAACCATTGCTAAATTACATAACTTTATTTGATATTTTTTTAATGAAATCTGATCATTGTCATTGTCTTTCATATTTGATGATTGGATGATGATTGATGACTGTAATGATTTGATATTTTAGATGTTAATGATGCTTAAAATATTTTTTTTTTTTTTACTTTCATTGAGAGCTTTAGCTGATGATAAAAGGATGTTGTTCTGTTCTAAAATGAAATTGGTCAAAAGAACTTGGATTTATTAGAGCCAGAATTGAGATTAGGGGTGCGCTGCAACAGCGTGCGGAAAATGCAGCTTCGCCGCCCTTGTGCACCCTCAACGAGGAAGGGTGAGGGAGTGAAAAAGAAAATTTCGGGTATTCCTCACTGCGTGAGGACTGGAATTTTGGGTTAGTGGACATGTAGACCTAGATACGCAAGCACGGCAGTTTTGTTGTCTTGTGTTCGTCAGTTTTGTGTCGGTGTTGTTTTTTTTCGTATCGTGGACGTAGCGTTAGATGGCGTGTGTGTAGCATTAAGTTAATAGCATCCATAGTAATTATTAAAGAATATATATTACCTGCCGATATTTTTCTTCTATATCAGTGTCACAAATCGCTATTGTAATTAGTCGCTAAAATCGCATAAAATAAAAAAAAAATTATTTAAAAAAGTTTTCCAAAAAAATTTGGTTGTTTGTGTATACGCATCAAAAAAATAGAAAAACCTATAAAATCCCAAAAAAAAAAAATCCAAAGATATATTAAACAAATCATAGAGCACCTATAAGTACAAAGAAAAGTGTAAATATAAGAACTTAAGACTGATTTTATCGTAGCTGATCTATATCATTACAATTATCAACATATTACTAACTTTAATTATTAATCGTATAAAATAGTTTTTATTATAATATCTAAGTAATTGAGCACAAAAGTACAAATCTATTAGCTAAAAATATATATTATTAAACTAAGTGTATTTATAACAAATAAGGTATACGCAACACACTACCTCAACGTACAATAGAATAAGACTTTTATAAGGATATTCAGACTTTAATAATTAATTTACTATTTTTACAAACACTAATAAATAATTTTCTACTAAAAAAATTATAAAAACAAATCTAAATATATATTTTTATTAAATAATTTTATGTGATTCTGTGGGAACACCACATTTGTGATCTTTTGTGCAATGCCATTGTTTATCTAGTAACACATATGCAAAGTAAGCAAATCGATATTTTTACGCATTACGCTAGCGTACAGCTTATATACAGGCCTTGTCAAAACTGCGGTGTTTATGTCTACAACCCTTGTATATAGGGTCGTTTCAATTCGGCGGGGTTGAAATTATTATTTGAAAGCGGCTTTGTATGAGTAAAAATCAGTTGCGTGCGAACACTGTATCTACCCTTTGATAACCATTTTAAAAAATATATTGAATCGTACAGTACTTTAATCAAATAGTGCAGCTGTAGAACATTGACAAAATAATATAATAATCTCATCGTGCCAAATTTTGTGAGAAATTATACAGGAATTTTATTTGTGCCTAAATAAATCTATCAAAATAAATCTATATTTTATACGTGAAGGCTGATTAAGTAGTGATAAAAAACTTTATTTTGATTAAATTTGAGAGTTTCGTGGTCGCCAAAATTAGTGTCATGCTGATTCCACCCCTACAAGCGATGAATCCAGCGCTCATATCCTTAGCGACGCCACCAGGATACGGAAGCGCCCCCATGCCAATAGCGGCAAATGCTCCCAATCCGACGATTTTGGGATTCGCCAATTCTCCTCCGAATATGCTATTAAATGGGGGAGGTCAAGCCGCAATGACGAACCAAATGTGTGGACAAACGATGCCGCAGGCTCAAATGTTCATAAGAAACCCACCACCGGAAAGTGTCCAACCCCAATCGAACAAACCACCCGAGCCTCGATCGCCCGACGAAGAAAGTCTACCACCGCCATCTTCGCTCACGATGTGCAAAGATGCCATAAAATTGTTCGTCGGTCAAATTCCGCGACATCTCGAAGAAGAAGACCTTCGACCAATGTTCGAAGAGTTCGGCAAGATTTACGAGTTCACCGTCCTGAAGGACAAATACACCGGAATGCACAAGGGTAAGAAATAATCACCATTTACATTGCATAAATATTAGACCTTTGAAAACACGAAGCATTTTAGTCATCAGATAGTCCGAAATTCGTGAATATTTTTTGCGCGTTATGAATGAACGAATTTCGATCCCGATAACGCGAGAACAACGAAATGAGATAAGCAAATCCTGAACGTGTCATGTATTTGCATACAACGATCATATCGGCGGTAAAAATCAAGCCAATGAATAAAAAATATCGATTATTATTTGACGTATGGTCATGCTCGCATTTAGTATGCACTCGGCGATCGTAGATTATGTGCGTGCGTGTTTCTTGTTTATACGCAACCCCTACGTCATTCTGGAAAACGGTTATTAAACACATGGGGTAATCTGCGTTGTAAAACGAAAGCCACAAATTACGCCATGGCGTAAAAAAATATTTAATTTAAAATCGCATATAAAAGAAATGGGATATCAGAAATGCTACCCCAGCATTCCGTCAATCTCGGCATCATCCCTATCCCTTGAGATTCGCCATGTACGAATTTATCATGCCAGAGTGATGAGTCATTTCGTTCTGAATCATGACGTTTCTTACAAGCATCTTTATTATCAAAGCTCAAATATAATATAATAAAAATACATTTGAATCTTTAAGGATTTTTTTGCTAAAATTTAATTTACGCAATCAAATAAATTGTTGCAAGGTACTATTTTTACTACTAATATTGTAATTAGAACGCGAGCGTAAAATAGGGTTGCGATGGACGCAACGAAACGAGCTTTCAAAAAAATCCCCCCCTCTATAAAACAAATAAGCTTATCAAATAAAAACGGCAGATTTTAAAATAGGGCGAGGGTTGTATCTTGCATTCAAAGCAGTATCATACATTTTAATTTATGCTGTTCACATGCAGATAATAAGTAACGTGCTTCTTTGGCATTTATGCAAAATTATTTATAAATTTTTTTAACGCATTTTATAAATCCAATCAGGCTCTCAACGACGAATCTAATGAAGTTAATGCTAAAATAGCCTTATTTAAAATCTTAAAAACTAAAATTTTACTTCAAATATAAGGCCGCCTTTATACATTTTAAATGGATTTATTATATCTGTTAGATGAAAACTTTTATCCCGAGTTTGACTTACTTCAAATTGAAATTATTTTACTCCAGATTACGTATTTTTCGGGGCTTTCGGGGATTACAGATTAACTTTAATTCGCTACATTGTGAATTTATTTATTTAAAATTTTAACTTTTGGTTACATTCATATATTATTGATAAATATCGTATTATTGTTTATTGTACCCGCGGCAAAGTGTTAAAATAATCTTAAAATAAGGGGAAAAAAATCTGAACATTATGTATTGTCTGTATCATACGTCAAAAATCATTTTGAACTCAAATATTATCCTTTGAACATGTTATGAATGTTATTAAAATAATTAACAAAAATTAAGCAAATTTATCAAACAGATTCTTTATAGTTCTTGTAGAAAAGGCTTTATTCTACTTACAAATATTAAATGGTCAACTAAAGACAAACAAAAAAGCCAATTCAATTAATAGGGGGTTTTAAAAAGAAACATCATTTCAAAAAATCAAACGTTTGAATTATTAGATAAGTTTGAATTATTGATGATCATTTTTAACTGATATTAGTAAAAAATTTAAGCAGTTTTAGCTTGAAGCTCCTGGGAAAAATAGTCCTCTAATTGAAATAATTAGCCCAAAAAGGCATTCAAAACCAAAATACTGGTTTGATTAAATAATTTGTTGAAAATTTATCTTGTACATTTCCAAGAATGAAAAAAGCCATCGGTGAAAATAATTTTGACCTAAAGTTATTTATTACTATTATAACAATGTGAAAGTTGATTCCAACAATTTACCATTATCAAACTCGTGGCTAGATTGTTTTAAATCATTTTACTACAATAGTTCCTAGTCTCAATGCTCAGTTATAATCAAGTAGCTATAGAGTTATTTAACAATCTCTTACAGTACGGGTACTTGATCTATGCTTAGGGGTCCCAAATACTCGTAAAATAAATTATTCGAATATCGAATATGGAATTGGTAAAATATTCGGATTTTCTTGTATTTGAATACTTTATATATGTATACTTGGGTGTTTCAAATACAGGCCGGAATTTTTCTGTACAGATGTATTAGTGTAATATAAAAATACAAATGGAACATCTTATTTTTCTACAAAGTTCACTTCATTAGAAATAAATTTATTCCATCGGATAGGAAGGTTCTTGACCCATCACACAGAGAAGGCAAGAAGTAACATCTTCTGTTGCGCAACGCGTTTTCTCGTAAATAAAAGCGCGAATTCAAGTTAAAGGATCAGAATTTTATTTACATTTCAAAAATACATATTTTAAAAATAAAAGTGTATTGAATATTTCTACTTTTAAACTTGACTATAATTTCATTTTTATCGAGCGTGCTGTTGAAAAAACCTTCTCAGTTGACTTTGAGTTTGGTTTTATCGACAGTAGAGAATCGTAAAGAATATTTAAAATACCACACCTTTTTTTACCTTATCGATATTTTTGAATAATTTTTCAATAAACTATGTACTAATTCAATAAAATAATTTCAATAAACTTAGCGTTATTTTGAATTACTTTTTTGCTATTTCAAATGTCAGAAGAACATCGAGCAATTTTCTTAAAAGATATATATTTTCATCGGTAATAATTTTCGATTTCAAATTCTTTAATGATTTGTTGACTGATTCAGAGAGTAAAAGCATTTTAAAAGAACGAATAATATCCGATTCATTTTATAAATATTCGAATATTGAAAAAAAGCCAAATATTATCGAATATTTGATATTTGCCTATGATATCTATTGATCAATATGGCTCTTTTTCATCTAGATCAATTAAATAGTATAAATGAAATCAACGCATGCTTAGTGTTTATTAACATACTTTTTTTTAATATTTAATAATCTATATAGATCATGTTTCAGATTGTAATTCTTTTGAATTTTATTTTCGAAGCGTTTCTATGATAGTTAAAATAGTATCCAGTAAAATTTTCCAGGGTTCTGGTAAACATGGATCGAAACGATCAATCGAAAATATTAATGCTTCCGATTTCTCAAGTTTTTAGGCACGGTAAAAATTACTGCTACATTTTGGATTTTGACCCTTAGCTTTATAATAAGAATCCAAGATGTAACCCGTTTTCACAACACTTGATATCTTTTATATGTATAGCTTTAATTTTAATTTGCAAATTCACCGTATAGTAAATCTCAATAATGAAAATATGATAAATTGCTCACTTTGATTTAGTTAAAGCTATCAAAATAAACGAGCATGTTTTGGTCCTTGTATTAAGCAATTCTCCCTAGACTCCCATAGTGCAGGCACGCTCATATGTTACCCCGAATTAACAATTTGTATTCTTTCGTCAAATTTGATATGAAATATGAGCGAATTTAAGTAAAAGCATGCGAAAGCATTCTTTGCGAAGAAAGTCGCATTTCTTTAAAATTTCCTCGTCGACGTCACGAAAGCCGGCGTTAAAGTCTACTAGGGCGTAAGTGAAAGGCGTTTTTCCTCATTTCTCGAACAAAGGCAGCAACAAGCAAAATGACAAATGGCCAGGCGTAATGCATTCATTCCCTGCGCCCTGCAGGCGTTCTGAGTAATGATCACCCATGCGAATATTACAAATAATATGACGAAAATTCCCCATTATGCTAGACGTGTCATACATTCGTGTCTCATGCAACCCCCCGCGCTAATTCCCCGTCTGGCCGCGACAGGGCCGTATTTTAAAATCGGCCCCTTGTTTGCTCCCATGCCGATACTCGTATGTATTTATTTTTGATGTGCCCCTCTGATAACATGAAAATGCTTTCCAGCGTAACGTCATTGCTGTAAATTTCAAATCAATTACAAGATTTTCTGAACAGATTTCAGCGTGGGAAACGAACGGAATATGCTAATTTTATTATTTTTATAGCGCCCCTGCATTTCTAATACAGGAAAAATATTCAATATTTTATCCGCTTATCGCATTGATAAGACTCGTAAAAAGCAGACTGTACAGGGGATACCATATGAAAGAAATTTAAGGCCGCATTAACATATAGCATATATACACGGCGAGTAATTTTTACCACGGTAAATAATGCTTTAGATGCCATTTTTGTACTAATATAGCTTTAAAATCGTATAGAAATCCTCTATATTGAAAATTATACAACTAATAAATTTTATCTTTTTTTTACCAGATACAAGAAAAGTGTTATTTACAAATAAATAATATTTTATATGAGATATACCATATATATTTAATATTAATTTTACTAATATATCGAAATAATTATTTTAAATGCAAAGAAATTTAAAAACACATGTTCAACATCCTAAATAATGGATATATACTTTATTGCATAAACTTGCCCATAAATACAGCTTGAAAGAGAAATAATCAAAATTTTTAAATTTCAGAACCTTATACCCATTGAGTGATTACATTCTCAAGTTTTGCTTTTATTCAATACAATATATAGTAGAATTACAAAATGTATTAGAACAAGAGTACAACAATAACAAACATACTTTTAATTATACATACATATAAAGATCTTAATCTTATCGATACATACAATCCTCTTTTAGAAATGGAGTTTTTAAATATTTAAGTAGAAAGTCTATAAATCACTAACACTAACCAATAATAATGGATCACTCATATACAGTCAGAAAATCTGGTTAAATATGTTTTAAAGCATTCTATCAGAAACATTAATACTCCTCAAATTTCTAGATACTTGCAAATTAGTACTTCAAAATTTGTATATAAAACCTAAACTTAATATAATAATTCAAAGTTCAGAAACTAACCTACTATATCAATACTTGGTCACCCGGTAACTTGATCAAGAGCTAAAGGGATAAAAGCACTCTCGTATTGAATATGATGGAAACTTTACCTTCTAAACTTGATTGCCATCGGGTAGTGAAGGAATTTTTACAATTCTAATAAATTTGTCAAATAAGTTAGAAAATGATGACTTCTGATACATTTTTTTTCGGACAATAATAAGATGTTGCTTTCCAATGTATGGCTAATTTTTCCTAAAGATGTTTGATAAAAATATTTATAACTTCTTCAATTAGATTATATATTTTAAAAAAAATCTCTTTGATCATATATTTCGGAGATCGCATGATTTCTAAGCGATTATTGTATATTAAAATGACCATTAATTAAATATATTTCAACTGATTTAATGTTATAGTTTATAAACAATGAAAGTGTTATCGATAAGTTCGAATTGGATTATGATTAATTAATTCACAGCAAAACTCGAGCTTAATTGAGCAAGTTCTGTGCTATTGGATCGAGGTCTCATTTGCGTCTCAATCGAGTGTTGATATCCGACGTTGTTTTAATAAATTGTGATAATCAGAGGAGTTTTATCATTTATTGAGGTTGTGAAACTGTCAACATATGAAATAATGTCGTATGTTGACGAAAGTTAATTGAAGCACACACCGAGAATAATTACACAGAGCCCATCTAATGACAGCGTATATTAACGGAGGCCGTTATCGCACCTAAACAAGGCTTTATCACGAGTTTTATCCATTCATTTTATCACACATTTTCCAACGATATCATATCTGACGGTTTTGTACTCATCCGAGAATTTATTAGAGTGTTTTACACGAGTCGGTGGGAGGTACATGTATGTACCCACCCGTTTGCCACATGAGATGCATGCGGCGTAAGGCCTTACGACGCACGCGCCCCGAAGCCTCGTGGCTGTGACGTTTCGGCGAGCTTTCTCCCTCTCTTTCTCAAGGAGGAAAAGCCTTCCCTCTCTGAGGGAAAGCTGAGGATAGCGATCAGTTGTTACGCTGCTACAGAGAGCGCTCGCCGTCGAAAGCTCCGCGCGAAAGCTCCTCACACCGTAAAAGCTCGTAAAACCACGTCGCCCAAAATAAACCAGCGAAATATTTTTAAAACATGATAAATCAAACAACGCTAATTATGCGACGTTCAATCAAGCCGCATTGAATACGTGCTCTTCAAAAAAATAAAAAAAACATGTATACAACACCACTTTTTCGGTGACGAAATTCATAACGAAAGACACTACGTATAAAACATGAAAAACAATAACACATAGTATTCCATAAAAAAGAAAAACTTTTCCACAAATAAAAATCAAACAAAAAAATCATATCGTTATTATAATAAAATACGTATACGCTTTATTTATAACCAAAACAGTGTATATATATATATATATTATATATGTATATAAATTTATACTAAAATATTTATAAATTTACCCAATACTAAACGAGCTTTTAAATTTATTAAGACTTCATCGTATATCCTTATTAAAAATACCAAATAAAAAGCCTTTTCGATAGAATTAGTCAATAAAACTTGATGATAAAAAGTGCAATTATTGTTAGTGTAATTGGTCCTGCTTTACAAAATAGCAACAGTGATTTTTTTGTGTCGATTGTGTCTTAAAAGTACAAAAGCTTCAATGACTACACTTCTGCAAGGTTAGTTAAATTCCGACAGAACATACAAAAAAGTTATGAGCGCGAATTTTTTTTATTCATATTGCAAATCATAAATAATAATTATTGTTCGCTTTGAACAATAATATTTTTGGATGATTGTTTTTTGAGCGTGCGAGCTTTTCTCGCATTGAACTGTTTATCCGGTATAAATAAGTAGTATTCTCATTTCACATGAATTTCGCATTGCTATTTTGATATTCGCATTTTATCGTTGCTTGAGGGATATTTAAAAAAAAACTTTGTAGTAGCGTTGTTTTGACAGGCGTGGGGAGCTTTGAATATACCGCATCTTCCTAGTACAAGGAACAGCGCCACTGTGACTTTCGCTTGTATCTATTTATATAATAATATGCATAAATTACAAATGATTTATTAATCATTTTGAATAAAGCCTAGTAATCAATATTCAAGTTTATCATTAGATTCGCTGTTACTCAATCAAGATGATTTTCTACAGATCGTAGAATACTACTCCTTTTTGTGAAGATCTCGATGAATCACCTAATTGTCAACATTCCAACTTGCATCTTCAGAGTCTTTGATTGGAAGCATTGTATGACTTTGAATATTTGACTGACTTGATATTTCTTATATTCGTATCATACAATACATATGTTTACTAGGATATAAGATGAAGACACAATTTGTTTATTTTTTAAATTATTATAATAATGCTGACTTTCTTTATTAATGATTTTTCTATGATATCGCGATATTTGTATATTTTTTTGAATCGATCATATCCTGTGGGACTCGATAAATGACCTTTACTTTTGATCCTCTTCTGAAATGTTCCATCAATAACAGTTTAATTATTTTCATTTTGGTTGCAATTCTCATATGTCATATTTATCAACAACTTCATTCATTTTCTTCTTCTGCCAGTATTCTGAAAATTATATTTTTATCTTTATTATCAATGCTTGACCAGACGTTTTATTTATATTTACTGTAAATTTCATCATTCCTTTTGAAAAAAATACTTACCTTAACATAACTTCTTGATTATGAGCCTGTATCAAACTTGTTTTTTAAAATCCTAAATTATCCTAAAATAAGAAATAATAAGAATCATTAGAAAAACAAATTAAAGGAATTTAAATTGAATAATAAGAAAATTTTAATTTGAGTTAACATTTTTTTTATTTAAGAAAAGATAAAAATACAATTCAAAAATAGATAAATAAAACAATAAAAAATTCAAATATTATTTTGAAAATATGCCCGAAGTAACATTAAAGCATCGAATGTTTCGTCATTTAGTCTGGATCTGATTTTGGAAGCCAGGCAACTTTCTGCTGAAAATGCACGCTCAGCCTCCACACTCGTTGGAGGTATCTTCATCAGATATTTAAATTATAGTTCGAATTGATGACCGCATGAGCCCTCATTTTCGTATAATACCATCAATGTAAATGATAAAATTCCTATCTGCTGAGACACGAACTAAACATCGCAAAATTTCCGATTTACCGACAAATTATTTATTTCCATCGCTACAGATGAATACTTATATACTACAATGTTTTGATGTGATTCGTGATTTTATTACGGTAGAATACAAAAATTCTGAACCCCGTATTTATTATATTTCATATCGATATTCCCAGTATTCAGAGTCGATGTGTAGTAAATACATCACCGGTAAGGAAAGGTTAATATAACAATTTGAAAAAACATATATGTACATACATAGATTAAGCAGTTACTGCCCCTAGACGTAGTCTGAGTTCGCCAATTAGTAGTTACGCCACTGTTTCCAAGCGTCCAGATTTCGGCGGGAATGTCTCGATTTAGTAGCCTTCATCGTGCTGATGGGGTGTATGTGTTCTGTTAGATATAAAATTCAATTCTGAATTTTTCGGAATTACGTTTACTAACCCCGGGAATTGTGAGAACCTTAAATTGTCCGGGATCCCGGGATTAGATTCCCTAGTCATATCTAAACATATGCGAGTCCCATAGGTGATTTTACAATGGTAAGAAAGTTTGAATAGAAACTTTAGGTAGGAGAGAATCCATGAATCATATTTGATTTTAAATTATCGTTCCTCTTAGTATTTACTTTTTAAATTCCAGAAAATTAGGATAAAGTGTATAAAACTTCAAAGAGAGACTGTAACAAAATCTGGACAATTACATAATGAAAAATAATAACATTTTTAGGGAGTACGTTTACCAATCCCGGGATTCATAAGCATCTAAAACTGTCCGAGATCCCTAGTACCAATACCATTGATAAAGCATTATAAGATAGGATTTAAATCATCATCATCACAGTGCAGCCACAAACAGTCCACTACAGAATTAGTCTTCCCTTTCCTCATGAGGGCTCTGCAAGGCTAGGGTGAAGTTTTAACTATTTAAATCATCGATTGTTGTTTAAATGATCGATTTTGTTTTGTTCATTTTCTTTACAATTTTGGTAGTAATGCATTTATTTGACATGTGTAAGTTGACAATTTCTTATAGCCGTAATATTGACATACTACATATGTAACCGTTGAGGGCTTAATCCATCGACTCGAAGACTTTGAAATTAAATTTGAATTAAACAGAACATACTTCAAAGCGAACCCACAACGTAAAAGTTTCAATTCCAGCCATACACGGAGGCAAACGTTCGTATATCTTTGCGAAGAGCCAAACAGTCAAGCTCCTCCCAGAGTGGCTTACAAAAAACTCAATCAACTTTCACACCGTGCAGAAATAAAAAGTACTACCCGGGTACAATGACTTCCGGTGAATAGCCAGCCAAAGCCGACTGGATGAGTTTCTTTTGTGGTTAGTGGTCCATACCTGTACATATTCACAGGATCCGAATTTTGGCTGAGGCATAAATTTTAACGTTGTGCTGGCGAGACGGACTTGGACGGAAATGTGCTCTGATAAAATAGTGGCCTTTGTGCCATCGGGTAGGCTCAGGAAAATGCAAGCTTAACGAAGGCACCGGATGAAAAAAGAAGCCAAATTTTCAGGCGTGTCTTGGGGGCTGAAAGTGCTATGCCATAAATTTCAGTTTGGCTTATTTTTTGGAATCCCGTGAAAATAGCGTTCATAATGTTTTTTTAATCCTATAAAACTGTCTGAACATTTTATTTCATCCTTGTGCGCCATAATATTGAAATTTAAACACTATAGGAATATTTGTGCTGCTATACAAACCAATATAAAATGCTATTCGATAATATCATATCGTGTATTTATGAAATTTGTTCTCAGGCAACCAATGTCAATTTTTATTATAATATTTTATTTAATATAATTTAAAATATCATTTAAAAATAATAAATATTCTGCCTAAATTCTTATTCTAATAATTTTATTCTAACATCCATTTTTACGCAGAAAGAACATGAGAAAACATCATAAAAAATATTTTTTAGAAAAGTCTACTATGGACTTGGCATAAATAATATATCAACTTAAGACCAATTTATTTTTTATATATCATGTGTTTTTCTTCATTTAAAGTCATGCTTCTTAAGATTTGTTTGATGTATTTTTATAGAAATGTCTAGCTTATTGTCCTTTAACATCACCTTTACTTCTTAAATATTTATTGAAATAACTTTGAATTAATACAAATCTTATGATTAATATTTCAATTTTCCTATTTAACTATATAACTTCATTACTGGATTTAAAGCAATCCATTTTAAATGTATCATCGATATATATAAGTCAAGTGTGTTTCATCAAGGAGTCCAAACTATGAAATACAACTTTGAAAGTCAAAGCGTTTTATAGTGACTATTTGGATAAATAAGACGTCAATTAAAATTTGAGGAAAAATCTTTATTTATATGAAGTAAAGAATTCGTGCTTAATTTTGTTGAAAAAAAAATCAATATACTGAGCATGATCAATAGTCGCAATGGAGGAACGATAACGTGCATTTAAAAGTCCTCGGTCTGTCACAAATATTCTGTTTCTTTGGTGGAAGCCGGAATGTATTGACATTTTATTAACATGCTCTCAGTATATCTTAGTAAAAATTTATTTGCTTATGTAAAACAGATAAATTTTCTGCTGTAAAAATTCAATAAAACTTGCTTGTGACCGAGGAAAAGTTTTGCCTTCGCGATGTTGCGATTCATGAAGACATTTTATTGCATTCCACAAAAAATACATGTAAAAGTGAATTAACGACTCTTTTTAACAACCAATAGAAATAAATGCGTCTCCAAATATTGGCAGAGCTTTGAGATCAGATTTTTTGTTCTTTTAACTTTTTATGGCTCTGTATACAAGTTGAGAGTCTTATAAATGTGTCGCAAACTACTCACTAAAGCACTATACAGTGGCAAAGGAGAAAAGTGGACTTTAGCATACTGCCGTCGACTTGAAGAACGGTCTGAAAAAAGTTGTAAAAAGTGAAGTTAGATTTACTGAAAGCAAGTTTGGCATTCCGACGATATACGACGTCACAAAGGTATCGTTGGACGGCTGTTTTTCGCTGTGGACTTGACGTGAATATATGGCCGGTCTTGAAAGTCGAGTCACGAATAATCTATCATTAAGTTTTGATTTTGTTTTGGTGGAGGCCGCATTGCATGCAGCCAGCCAAGGGGTGGTACAGCAATGGCTCCGGGCCCACCGTGTTAACAATGAAGTATGTTAGACCACGTCGGTACTACCCCATTGTAGAAGGGTTGATTTGAAGCGGGAATGTTGTATTTGCGCCGACTAATGGCGAGTATGTTTTTTTTCGCGCAACTTGATGCAAATAAATTGCTTTTCGATTCCGAAAAAAGGAAAGTTTATTTTCCGGTCATTTTAGAACGCCGTGGTAGCATGTTTTTGTAGGTTTTTAAAACATTTTTGTACGAGTTCGACATGCAAAATAGTTCATTACATGAATCTGGTAAATTTTTCCTTTAAATAATTAGAAAACAGTTAGAAATAATTGTGAAAAGTCACGAAACCGAACCTATATAATGTTATTTAACTTTTACTTATGACTACTAAATATTACAATTTTTGCATACTTATTTTTTTTTACAAAAATCACCATTGTAATATTTCAAACACAGATAAATGTTAATTTAATTATATTAAATAACATGAAGAAGTATACATCACATAGAAAAATCTCTGAAGAATCCTTAAATTAATGTAAACCATTATGTGCTCCAAACTTAACCAATATATAATTATATATGTATACGGATATAATTTATACGGATACTGCAGATTTTAATCGAGGATGTTTAACCCTTTGCGGTCGTTTGTCTACTCTCAAGCACCAAAGTTTTTTTACCGTTCCGATCGTATGTCTGCTCTCAGCCACCACACAAAGAACCATACGAATCTTAACTCTTTTCATTCATATATCAGTTTACAGCTTCTCTGAATACTCTTAGGTGTCTAACTGACCTTATCATGAAACAAAACATTGCTCCGAGAAATCAGAGCTAACGAAACTCAATAACACCGTAGCGAGTCAATCGCCTTTTGAGAGTGAAGAAATCGACAAGTTTCGGAGATATTTCGCAGAATTTAAAATAAAGCTTTACAAATTACGTTTAACTGTAATTAGGCATTTTCGTTTGTTAAGATATTCTAAAATAATACTCCAAAATGGCAAAAAGGGAGTCACCGAAAGAAGTGTAGTCAAAAATCAGGACTGCATATTGAAGACTGCTTTCAAAAATACAACACAATAGAAAATATATTTTTTCAATAAAAAAATGTTATTGAAACACATTATTGTCTAAACCAGCGATTTTTAAACTTATGAAGTCTGCGGACCTCTTCTTAAGCAAAATTTCTTTCGCGGACCCCCTCAAATTTTTTTAGCAGACCCTATTCCAAACCTTCTAACTTAATTTTACAAACAAACATATATTTCTTGGTCAATGTTTTCTGTAAATAATTCCACAAAAATATCTTGTTCAAGTATAGATACATATTTTTTTATATTTTCGCGGACCCCCTGTAATGTTATTTTTGATGGATGATTTAGCTTTTCCATATCTTTTTTTAATAAAAATTCCTACTAAATAAAATTGCTATGTAATAAAAACTTGATTTATGCCGGGCTCGATAGAATTACTTGTAGTTCAGAAAATTCAGATACCATATTTTGTAAAAAAAATTCAAGTACGAAAAACATGTACAAGATTGCAGTTATTTTTCATTCAAAAAATTTCAAAGAAAGTATAATCGAAAAACTTTTTTCTGAATATGAATCAATCATTAGAGTTTTCGTACTAGGAATGATTTAGCAAAAATATTGTTCAATAATGATTTAGCCTTTTTTATAATCATTATTTAATAAATATGTTTTCAAGTATTAGAATATGATGTTAGTAAGGATAATTATTAATATAAATACTTTTAAAATTGATTTATCATAAAATAATTACGTCTTATCGACTAAAATCCATTTGTTGATTGATAAAGATAATCGATAGCGTTAATTGTATCAAATCAAATTTAATATGTAAATATTGGTTTATAGTGGATTTTTGGGCGCTTCTTATTAATTATGCACCCTTTCAAGCACTATATTTCAGTCTCGCAATAGGCTATCGATTTCGTCGAATAAAGCTGACAGATTTTATATCCGACGGGAAAGTTTTTCTTTCGAGGGTGAGGTCATGGAAAAACTTTTCCTGGCTTTGGATGCATTACCGAGGCTGCAGCAGCGCAGTAAATAAATTGCTCAAATTTATCAATGATTCGACTCTACACACGTTCTCCGGAGCTTATTCATCCCCGTACATTTGTTTGTTTCGAAACTTAAAAGATTTTCAATTGGATGCGATCTGAAGATGCACACGAAGAGGGTTTGCACCATCGCAGCGAAGCGTATCGTGTGCATTATTCGATTGGATGCTTCGCAGCAAAGCCTACAAAATACATTATTTGCGGTTGGATGCTCCATAATTAGAGCCTTGTTATCGTTCTCGAATATCGTTTATTATTAGAAGCATATTAAGGTATATTATTAAGATTTGATTAAATTTTGAATTCTGCAAAAATGTACTTAAGTTAAACGGAAGATCCGCAACGATACGAACAAATAGGATTACTGAGTTTATACAAAGATGGACGGACAGGTCACATTGCCGGAAGAAAGGACGAATGATTGACCAATGATGTTGTACTCGAGGGATTTAAAAAGGACCACAAAAAGGTCGCATACTCGTACGATGTACGAATTTGAATAGTTTTACGACGTTAGATGGATATGGGAGTCAAGATAAAATTGTTGGTAAATATTAAGGACATGTTTTTATCCACCGGAATAAACATTTTTTAAACAAATTATTTATAATACGATTGCTTTGATTTTATATGCACTCAATGTTATATGATAAAATTGTAATATTTTTGAAATTCAAACATTTTTATGATTTAGTATTTTACTTGAACTGATAGTTCCGTATGTGAAAACTATCAAAACTTTTCCAGGTGCATGTATATTTTATTCATCTCAAATATATGTATGTTCTTTATGTCTCTAAACTATTTAATGCTTTAACCCTCGTTTATATTTTTTAAATATTTATATACTGATTCTTATCATTGTAATGGAAAAAGTTTTTAGAACAAAAAAATGTATTGGGTTGGTGATAATAGAGTTCCTGTTTTTAGACCATTGTGTAATTAATACTGTTAGATCATATCTTTCCCCACTTTTTTGAATAATTTATTTATTCCACCCATTCTTGTTTTTGAACAAAACACTCTTCCAAAAAATTTCATTATTTTACTACTGAGAAAAATTTGCATAAATCAGAAAACGGTTAAGGAATAAGGAAGAGTAAAGTGGTTTTGCAATACATGCAATTTAGTGTTAAAATAATGTTCTTCCTGTTCATCAAATATGGTCGTTTCATGATAAATTCCTTATTTATTTGTCCAATTGCTTGCTGTACTTATTGCCGCATATTCTTAAATTTGGTCGACAAATTGATGATTCACTATAACCTTAATATCTGACCATACGCAAAAAATGTCTTTTTTTGGTGCAGTTCTCATTTGGGAAGAGAAAGAGATGCTTTTCTGGGGGTTGACTAATATCATATTCTTGTACCACCACTTTTCGACACTATAATTCGATCCAAATATTTTCCTTCTTTGTCAGGTTAATAGAAATTCGTAGATAGTCAGTCTGTGATACATGCGACATCCAGATAGAGGCCTTTGATATAATTTCCAGCTTATGGAATAGCTTTAAACGTTTGATTTGTCAATATTCAATATCTCTGTAAGTTCTCGATAAGTCAGTTATTGGTTAACATCAACTATTCCATGGACAACTAACACAGGGTTCATACTTAAGGGATTAATTCCCAGAAGAGAACTTATTAAGCTACAAAAAACGCATTCGACTTTTAAAAACATCTTGTTCTCAAGTCACTACATTTTATTTATTTTATTCATACAATATATAATGTTACAAATTAGATTTTTCTTTGAAATATGAAATTTGTTTAGGATTGTTTGAATTGTCAAATCAAATAGAATGCACATATTTTAAAATTAGTTAAAAAAAATAACTATCAAAAGTTATGTATAAACACCATTTCTAAATAAATGTCGTTAAAATGATAAAAGATTTTACACAAATCCAATATTTATAAAAATATAAAGCTCTTGAGCTGATTCACAAAGAGTTGAGAAATATTTTTAATATTTCACTATGATATATGAAGACACATAATTTTTTCTTAGTTTGAATTTACTATTTGAATAATCTGAGATTTAACGTTAGTAGCAAAGTTAAAAAAAAAACATTTTTCAAGGAATTCAAGCTATTATCTAAGTTATTTAAAATAATTTTAATAAGCAGTTATTTTTATATTTTAATCTATATCTAAGATATTTATATTACTTGAAAAATAAATGTGATTGCTTAAATTTAAGGGAGAGTCCTCTTGCTTTATGAAGGATACGATGCTTTAGGGTGGAAATTTTACGATTCTCCTTATTATTTTTAAGGCTACCTGCTGAATTCAGCCAAAAAATATTTTATGTAAATTAACTAAATTTAACAGTTATATAAACAGATTTATCTCGACTGTAAGAGGATAAAATTAAAACAACTTTCCGTGTCAACTCGGAAGAAATTCTTGAGTCCAAAATTAATTTGGGCACGGTGTCTGTTTGAGGGTGGGTTTAAAATATTCGTACACATCTCACCTGCCGACAGATTAGACTCAGTCTCTCATCCAATTATGCGATGTCGACTTTTGCTCGACTTTTTGCGTTTGAGCGAAACGGAACTTTAGTTTCTCAGACATGAAAGTTTCCAGCTGTGGACTGGTTTTGTCTGTAGCGCTAATCCCCGGGGCGATATTTTTTCGGGCAAAGTTTTGGCTTTGGTAGACGGCCGAGCCAATTCCAAGGAGGGCTTGGAAGAGGAGGACCTGAGCCCTAGCCGAAACGCAAACGGAAAAATACACCTTGGCCCGGTGGCGCAGTCACGTATTTCAGGTTTGACGCATGCGTTTGGAGTCTCCACAGGCGCATATGTGATGGGAATAGTGAAAAAAAGTATGCGCCACAATTTTCTATGTCACGGCTTACATCGTATTTTAACCCCACGTGCAAAATTTACTCTGGAATCCTTTCCAGTCACGCGTCTCAAATAACCACCCGCGGTTTCGCTCCCATCGACATTTTCCAGGATTTACAGCCGCACTTCCCGATAATTAGGTCGCATTTCAAAAGAGTCTCCCCAATTTGAAAATCTTTTTTCTTTCAAAATAAAGTAGCCCTTCAACTTACAATTTGCATTAAACGCAAGTATAATTTCATTCTTCATAGCAAATGAATTTATCTATATGCTTTTAAGATCTTCTATTTAAGGTCCCGTCTTCGCATTAAATGCAAACTTGTTGTTTAAGCCCTTTTGTTATAATAATATAATAATAAGGATTTATTTCTTGGATCATTGTTAGATCTCTACTTAGGATCACAAATAAAATTAGGTAAAGACGCATTATTACAAAAAAAATATCCATGGAAATAACAATTTGAGGAAACCAAAACTAATGCTCACGTATTTAAATTTGATGATTAGTTTAAAATATGTACGTTTATATATTCATGTTCATTTATATAGTTTTCATAAATATTTTATTCAGTAAATAATATCATAAACTAAATAAAATATTTTTATAATTTTATGTGAAATGTATCGTGCTTTATATTCAAATCCGACAGTTAGCGACTAAAGTGCTAATAGTTAATACTTCGATGGGATATCTTCTTCTTTTTAAGGTGCTACATCCGTAATTATATATAGGCGATCTCCGTGAAAAATATTTTAAGGGACAGAATTTTTCATATGATGGTTTCCCATTGCTTCCGTATTTTGATAAGATAGGATAGGATTTTTTGTATGTGATATTTTAAATTATTTTTACTGTTGCAAATTCAGTCACTCATAGGCGACCCGACGTGACTTTATTAATCGTTTCAGGATTCAAATTTTTAAATCCAGAAAATCAGGGTAAGCTTGGATCAGGGTAAATCTAAGCTAAGTATATTTCTAATCTCATGAATTTGTTCTTATGATGATTTTTTTCTCCACCATCTCAATTTAATCCGAATCATTGTAATAAAATACATTTTATATTTCAATATATAATGGTGATTACATCAAAAATTTGGCATTCCATACGAATATTAAATTTCAATATCGAAACTCTTGATTCTCATTCCTTTTTAACTACTCTCTTAGAAAGTAAAATCACTCATTGGTCCAATTAAATTAGAGGGATCGAAAAATATTCAAAAGTTTGGGCTTTACAGTCAGTCTGTATCGAGACATGATTCAAGAATTGCGCATAAACACATTATAATTGTAAAAAAAATTAAATTGAAAATTTATTGCTTTAAAAGAACCCTTTTAAAAAAAACCAGGTAATACGTTTTATGTCTCAATTGAATAATATACTCTAAGAAGTGTAAATCGAGATTCTCGTTTATCAATATTGATGACAATCACATCATTTTTTATGTAAATATTGAATATATATATTGAGCCTTATATGCTTTGTACCTTTCCTTTTTCTACTTAATCAAATATCTTAAATATAATCAATAATTCGATGGCATTTTACCAAATATTATGCCTCAAATCGATTTTGTAAACATGTCCCAAATACATTAGAAGTATTTATTTATTCATAGCGAGTCGTAATGTGAACCAAATCCGACAAATTTCCAGACTCATTTCTAAAGGTCCAGTTAAGTATTTAGGTCAACATCCGGGCTAGTGACAAAGATCCTGAATAACTTTCCGACTGGCTGATGGCCGTTCCAATTCACTCGGCGACATTCACATCCGTGTTATATAAATTGCGAACCGGAATATTAATGTAAAAGCACATGTAAAATCAATGAATGTTTCATGCGAAAATGTTATGGAATCATTTAAGGGCGGTAAACGTAAATTGGTCTATTTCTTTCAGAAGAATTTTCTTATGAACAAATAAGGAAAAAAGGACTTAAGTGTGTACGTGCAGGATAAAATCAAGCATTATCAGGCAAACCATTTTTGGATGAATCGTATCCAAGTTACAGGAGTTGTATGCAGGGCCGTTTTATCCGAAGTTGGCTATTGCCCGCTGGGCGTTTTTTGTCAAGTGTCCCGGGAGGATTAAC
Source organism: Stenopsyche tienmushanensis (assembly GCA_008973525.1). NCBI lineage: Eukaryota > Metazoa > Arthropoda > Insecta > Trichoptera > Stenopsychidae > Stenopsyche > Stenopsyche tienmushanensis. The sequence goes on from WACJ01000552.1 coordinate 1,460,991, forward strand.
GTTGTTTTGGCCCCAGGCAGGGTGTATCTATTGCCTCCACCAGAGCAACTCACCCCGTTCTACTCTCAAATAGATAATGTTGTTTAAGATTAAATAAGATAAACTGGAGGAGTTTGAGCGGAGTCTGAGGAGCTTCCTTTGGCGTTCAGTGAATTAGCGCCAGAAGGTAGAGGAAATGGATGCTGCTTGAATCCCAATAACCAGTTTCCGCCCTGGCGCCCTCCTCACGTACACAGATTCATCTTTTTCTTCAAAGAGTACTCTCGGCCATGTGACTGTTGGACTCAATAATTCTGTTTGTGTGTAAACTGTCATGTTTTGCTCTAATAATTTCAAATGAGCGATAATTTATAAATAGTACATCCGATTGAATGTATTCCGCTAAAAACCATACAACGTCTCAGCATCAATAAATATCAGTAAAAAGGAAAGATTCAATGAATTTTACTTAGTTTCTTTGTAGAACTTCATGGCAATATTTTGTCGTTAGCTTAGCTTTAAAATACTCTATAACGCAGTAATGGAGTACTTACATCGTAAAATATTTTTATATCGTTCTAAAATTGCTGTTCCTCACGATCAATTCTACGACGTGAGCTATGTATGTTTATTTTAGGCAACTTCAAATACAAAACTGCATGTTATATGAAAGGACTGAGAATATAAATATATTTTGGAAATAAATCTTAACTAATAAATCTTAGGATATATATAATATAAATTGACTATTCTTATCCATGCAGTTAAGGAGTTTCTGCGATTTTTTCACTTAATTTTTTTTTTTTCTTCCTTTGGGGTCGTTTTTTCGCAATTATTTCAAAAACATCCTACGAATATATTAAGTTATATATTATATAGTTTAATAAATTGCTATTTTTGGGGTTATTATTTTTACTATAACAATTATTTTAATATTTCCCAAATTTATTTTACATCATCCGTATGAAAAAATATATTATATACGATGCAGTTATCGCTAAAATTTGTCTTAAATAAACATTCACTAAGATCTATAAAATATCGTTATTGTCAAATTAAGTCCAAATATTTTTTTTTCAATTACACACATTTAATATACTCGATATCCATATTAAGTTTTCTTACCACTCTCCTGAGATTTGTTTATAGAATGAATAATGATGATCGTAAAATGATTAGACAAACTAAATAACGATAATAAGAAATAAAAAAAATATGTAAAGATATGTTTTTATGCATTAGAGCAGCTCAATAGTTGAGCTTTTTTAAAAGAGATAGTGACATTATTGGTCCATTTGTATGTTGTTCTTGGATATATTTTAGGTTCTTCGCGATTATTTTGTTATTCTAAATAATATAATTAAAGATCGTACATAATTGGGGGAGGGGGGGGGGGTTAGGAGTCACTAAATACGAAAATATTAATATTACATATCTGATCGGTCGCCTGAATTTAAGCATATCTTGATTTTCTAAAACTGAGAACTTAAATAATATAGTTAATACAGTAGGGCAGGGCCAAATTTAAGTAACTGGTTTACAATAAATTTCGAAATATAAATAACTGTTGATAATATGATATTATCGCTATTGATTTTATTTATCCCTAGAATAATCTCATCCTGTTTTAAATTTAAAATCTTAGCAGTCTGCAAAGTAAGTTTAATTTTTAATTAGATAACTTATCATTTCGTTAATCAGGTATTGTGAAAATCAACTACTCTTTAAAATAGATTCTTAAAGAATAGTGAGGGATTGATTTTATATTTAATAAAATTTCCAAGCAAATCCTCATTAAATAAAATCGAACATATTATTTTACATTTCATATTATATATAGGCATATTTGTAGAACATATATTGATGCTAGGTTATTTATTGAGTCTTATGGCTTAGTGTGTATTCTTTGTTGTATCATGTTTAGATTGATAGTCCTGTATTTTTATTGAGTCGCTCCTTCCGTAACATTAATTTTTTCATACGAAAGCGTAAGCTAATGCGAGGAAGCTCTTATATTGAATTTCCTCTGCCATAATTCATCACAATAAAATGTCTTTATAGGATGTGTTTTAAGGGGAATGTGTTGGATACGTGCCATAAACAGGTAAAAGAGGAACTATGGGCTCGGCACGTGTTAGTGAGGCATAAATAAAAACGATTTCATCTCGAGATCACGGCGGAGGCAAAAAGCGTTAGGTTCATCCTTTTGGCTGCGGTGCTGGAAAATAAATTATTCCATATTTTAAGTACGAAATAAGACCTCGTGCGTCGCAGTATAATCTCTCGAGGTGTTCCAGGGTGTATATAGGGCTAAGGGCGGGGGAAACTTTCCAAATCCAGTGTTTACAGTAGACCGAACGAAAATAAAAGAGAGTCGAGAAAGTTTTTATCAGATCCTGTTGGAGAGTGGAGCGCACTCCGGAGCTTTTCCTCACCCCGGCTATTTCTCAGATGTCTTGCAAATGAAATAGGCCTTTACTCATTTTTTTCGAGCTTTCATATATATATTCATTTTTTTGGTCGCGGAGCAAAAAATATTTTCGCCTCGGACAACGTGAATAAACAACGTGCGCGAGACACCTGAGAAATTATAGTCGAGATAAAGGGGGGAAATTCGCATTTCCGTTTCCGAGAATTTTATTTGCATCACGCCTTAAAGCTATATATTTGACTCGATGTTTACGCGTCCTGTTGTTATTTGCTTTGGCCCATGTCTCGAAGGTGACCTGGTCTCTGGAAGCTAATTTTAATTTCGGGATAGGTAGTGCTTTATTGTTTCGACTTTATTTATGCTGCAATAAAGCCTCCACACCAAGAACAAACCGAAAGCATTACCCTGATAGAACTCACAAACCCAATACAGGGAATGCAGTGATGTCGACTGCTTCCTTTGAAAAAAATCTTCAAATCACATGTAAATGTATTCTAAATTAAACGAACCCAATAGAAAAATCCACCTACGTTAGAAACCAATCTAATATAATCAATCCATGGTTTAGGCAGGATTTTTATTTATAGTTTTCCTAAGCACAGTGCTCTTTAATGGCAAAAATCAGTAATAATTAGCAAAATTTTGAACAATAAGGTATATAAACAACTAAGAGAAATGTAATGAATTGGTTTATCAATCATTGCAAAAATGATGTTATTATTAAAATATTTTTTCAAATATACTATTAAAAAACTAAATCCAACACTTCCACGGATTAAATGTAATCCAATACTATTTTTAAAGCAGAATATGAATAATGCATTGAACCATGATTATTCAATCTACTTGTCATATTAATTTGCATGGTTAGTATTAATAGTATCCGATTTAATTAATATTAATATGATCAATTTAATAGCAAGGCATTTGAATAGAATTTTATAGCAAAGTCTTAACATATTTACATGCTCAAATGCTTTAATAAGCTTTTCTTATGATTCACGTTAAATGAAATATTAATAATCCATTAGATGCAAATCAACATATGGCTAAATATCAACGCCCCCTAAGGATTTCATTCACACCAAATTCCCATTGGGAAGCTGCACATGTCATAGAAAATTGTTAACTGAGTTAAAGCTAAACTATTGAATTAGAACTAAATTAATTGATCATGGTTAATAAAATTTTGCATAGTTTATATCTATGTAAAAGGCCTTGTCTTATAACTATTATATCATTTTTAATTAATATTTTATAGAACACTACAAAAAATACAATATTCTTTGATTGATTGTTGTAATAAATATTCACTATAGACAAATTTTCTAAAGAAATAATTTTTCGTATGGTAATTTCTCATCGATTTCCACACATAATTAATATTCTTAGTATGAAATTATAAATCAAATATATTTTACTTATTTTATTGATTATTATATATATGTGATATGTAGTGATAAAAATGATAAATCCTTTGATTTTCATAATTTTTATTCATAATGTATTTTATTTTAGCTTTGTAATATTATGTTAGTGTATAGATTTAATACACCACATCATACATTATCAAGTATACTCCTGTGGATCATATTTATACAAAGTTTTTAACTAAGCCTTTCTGTAAACGTTCTATAATATAATCTCCATACAAAAGCTGTTTATTCATCCACTTTCGTATTATAAATAATATATTTGAATTTCTTTTATCGCTGCTATTTTTAGTGGTAATTTATGTAATGAAGTGCCCCAAAAAAATAGTATCATTGCCTTAACTTATCCCCAAGCCAAATTCTTCTTCGGGCCTGAATCAAATCCGCGAGAGCCATCGTAGCAATGACGAGGTACAGTGTCACCGGATGAAGGAAGATCGAGGAAAAGAAAGAGAATTCGGGAAAGCTAATCTAGTTATTCTAGGTCAGCCGTTCCCTTGTCGCATTTTCCTCCCGCACCCACCCGCCGGGTGCTACGACTCCCTTGGCGGCTCTACGCCGTAGGCCTACACGAAAGTCTACGGCCCACGACCTCGCAAACACAGACAATTATAGATGGAACCCAGATATATTAAATAACCATCCAGTTAATTCGGACTGATCGCAAAAACATATCTTTCAATTTAATCTCGACTAAATTATACGCCGACTTAAATCTGGAACGAACAATATGCTAAATGTGAAAACTTGCATTATATAAATTCGCATGCGAGCATCTCACGTATGATCATGGCGATGATAAAAAAAATTATCCCTAATTTTTTTTCGAGCGGGTTACAATCAACGTTGAGAGAGCTGCTTATTTTCTTTCCCTCAGAATCCAATAATCCTCTTCATTGCTGAAGATATTGTACTGATAGCACTCATGGGCTTTATTTTGTCCATTGTTGTGTTTTATATCAGATTAAATAGAACGTACAAAATACATGGACACACACAGAAAAAAATATACGGCACAACCTTAATATTATTGTTCTTTTAACGTTAATTCTAAAATTAATACAAATATATTTTCTTAAAAAAATTTACACCATGTAAATATTTGCAAACCATTGACATTTATTCATGTGTGACAGCCAAATGTTACAATTATTTACAACCAACTAAATGTCTTCCTATATAAATCTGTTATATTCCATGTCTTATTTTTTAATGCTAAGAATCTATCATTTAGCATGTATTCAATATTATTTTATAGATTATCGATTATATTTGGAATGATCTATTTTTTTAGTCTGAAGATTTATTTTACGCAATGTATTCAATTATCGCGTAAATATGTTTACATACGCCGATCGGCATATCAGATAGATGCAGATATTAAGCATTATACAATCATTTCACAAAAGTAGTGTTAGTTAATAATTAAATTAAATTTTAAATGAAGGCTTTAATCGCATCTAAAATTTAAATATTATTTTAATATATAAAACATTTTTATTGTGTGAGCTTTAAAGCATTAGATTTTCCCCCTTTTGAATAACAAGACGGTGCAATTTTAACGGATGACCGCCTTATGCGTGTGTAATCCTCGATTATACACATGACCAATTTAAAGCATATTTTAGCTCGAATAATTCGGCCTTTTTTTGAATAATGGATTCTTTTAAATGGTGTAATATGATAGTATTTATTTTATGGGGTTTGCATTCCACCGTTGGTTTGAGGAAGGCTTACATCCCGATATAAACGAGGCTGCGTATAAATGAGTGCGTGTTCGGAGAAAAAGTTAACGACGGCGAAGTTTAGCAGCGATTAGCTTAAAGCCTGCGAACGGTTGTTGGGGACGTGTGACAGTGAAGACTTCCAGGGAATAATCGAATGATCTGTAATGGGGAGCCGACGCAGTGGGGGTGCGTAAGGGGTGGCAGTGGATGGGTTGGGGTGGGCTTGGGCGGCTTGGGCGGCAGGGGCGGCACGCAATGCAGGCTCCCGCCCCCGCCCCGCAGCCTACAGAGGCATCATCGCCAGACTATCATTTTAACGATCGTATCATTTCGTACGGCAACGGCGGCTTGCGGTGGCGGAATTGTTGGCGATTCAAGGTGCGCGCACCTTTGCCAAATTTATTTCCATTCTCGAGCCTTAAACTTCTAGAAGGGTGGACATCAGCTGAAAAAACAAACATTATGGTATTAATTTAAAAATTATGCGGATAAATATCGCATTACCCGAGCCCCGTGGAGAGAAAAGTTGACTTGCCCATTGGCAAAGGTTCAATTCGAGCCAAAAGCTCAGACTGATAAACGAAAGCGTATTCTACAAGGGTGTAATGTATTATATAACATGGACATTAGTGCCGAAAATAATTTAAGCCTTAATAAATTTAAAAAAAGCAAATTTAAAAGATATTACAAATTAGATGCTTTTAAAATAATCCGAATCCGAGCTTGAAACCCGAAATATGATAAATCGAGAAAGTAAGAGTCTTTTGAATGTTTATAAAATGTAAATTAAAATATATAAATAAATCTGTCATATTTTTTATCGTTTGTGTTTCTGTGAGAACGATTTGAATACAAAACGGCGTATAATGTCCCACAAAGGAACTACAATATATTGATGCTTAGAGCAAAGGAGGTCATGAAAAACATTCCGAAATTAAAAAAAATATATTCTACCACTTGTAACTGTGAAGGGCCCATAAAACGCCGATTGACTTACTACCCTATATGTATACACATTTTTATTTTATTTTTGTATATTTATTATCCACAATTACACCAAATACATAATATCTGAATACTATTTTTTCCAAAACAATTTGATCGCTTGTAAATATTTTTGCATTTTATTTATAATGAAATCAAAATTAATCGACATTCGTACTATATCAATTTCGTGCCCTAATAAATTACGCCGCATGTTTTCAAAACGGGATCTTAATAGTTTTTCCGGGCAGTATATTACTATAGGTACTTATGCACCCTTAAGCGCCCTATATATTTTTGCTGAGCTCAAATATTTTCTCTTTCAATTTCCACCCCGGCACCCCATATTTCATTGAAATGCTTCAACTTAATTCAATTGTCACCAGAGGAAGATATTAATATAGCCACAACATCCAAAATTCTCAGCAGCTCCGAATAGATTATTTTGCGATGGTAAAATGACAATTGTGAAAGAAATATGCGTGACAATTAAAATATTTCTAACGACTTAAACGGATTTCACAGGGGAGAGATGAAAATAATTCGTTCGGGATAGATACTAGAACAAAACGGTTCATAGGGCTTTATGGCGATGTTAAAAAAATGGGTTCGGCTGATCCTCGCTTCATTTCCCTTTTATCCTGCAATCTACGGAGGGCCTCACGTATAGTTCGCCCCTGGAGCACCTACCCTTGATTTTCACCTCCTCTTCCCCTATATTGGTGCGTGGGGTCCTTCACACCAGGACTCCACTACCACCACCGTCGCCGCCACACACGTAGCCTCACCAGCAAATCCTTTACGAAACCGTAAGTTTCTTCACGTACAAGCTGACTACATTAAACGCGTTGGGAATACCATTAGCTGTTTTGTGAGATAAATTTGCCATAATGCTTTCATGGAAAGTATTTTCAATGAAATCCGTGACGGTGAATTCGGGAATACAAAAAAATGGGACGACCCATTGCAAGACGAATTTGCTCGATTGAGTCACTACCTGATATATTTATATACGTTTTATATTATATTCGCATTACTGGTATTATTATTTTTTACATATTTAATATACATTTATTTTTAAATATTTTAATAATAAATACTATAGTTATGTCCATATAAAATACTTCTGGATTTGTAAATTTAAATTATTATTAATTTTTAAGTAAGTGGGTAAGACTCAAATGATGCACTAAATAATAAGACCATTAAATTTTGAAATATGTATCAATTTTTTCTACTAAATTATGCGGTATTTAGATTGATATTATTGAGGTTGATTGAACCGATTTTCCGCATTTTCATAACAAATTACATGTTTTATGTAAGAATTCACATTCACGGGCACATGTATTAAGGAGGAGAAACTGTATTGTAAATATTTATATTTACATAACTATTTATGAACGAATACATGAATAATATAATCATGGGAAAGAACACAATGCGGCAATAAAAGTGAAGGGTTATATTTTTGCGGGCCCATCACAGACCAAGGAATCCATTTGCAAAGGCGCGTATGAAAACAACGCTCATAGAAAAAATAGCGTTATCCGTATTTTTACGTGACTGGTTGCTATCCTCATTAGGGGTTCATGGAAACCTCAAGAGCAGAAAAAATGGGGGTAAGTTTGAACAGTTGCGAGGAAGGCAACAGGTCTTTTTAAGAGACCAGCACGATACGGGGAGGAAAACTAAAATCACGAATGCCACAAACAACTACAATACAGTCATTCGTATGTGATATCAATAAATCAAAGCTGATGCTTGAAATGTATTTTAAATTATTTTTAATCATAGCTAAATAAATAAAAAAATCCAATAATAGTGAATTTATGGTTATTAAAGCTTTGAACCATGAAATATTTTTATTAACATTTTAATGATTCTATTTTATGATGTGTTTTAAAATAGCTATTAATATTTAAAGTCTTTGAAACCTTAAAAATACTACATGAAGATTTGAAATAAGATCACATTATGTTTCAAATAATTTATTTGTATGAAATATAATATAAATAAATGAGCTTACGATAAGTTAGAATACTTTAGAATTCAATTATATTAATATTTCATTATGTTCTGTTAATATCTTCTATTATGGAGTCGAAAATAAAAATGAATACATTGAAATTGTATACATTTATCAACTTTTAATAAAAATATATCTTTGATTTATGTCCATTTTCGTAATGTTTAATTTTAGTTTTCCATAGCAATTTGGAACATTAAAAGTATTCATATTTTTGATCCTGTCATTCCTTACATTCTAGGATCTAAAAAATAAAATCCTATTTAATTAATTAAACCGAATTGAGCCACTTATAAATTATTGAATTTTCAACAACATTAAAACTAACATTTAATTATAATATTGATTTTACTATTCACTACATAATAATTCCTATTTAAATAATCTTATGATTTTTTTCCATAAATATCACAATAAAAATATTTTATTCATAAAAAATATCAAATCGAAATTGCCTAAATTCAAAAAAATATATGATAACTTAATCAGAAGAAGCCTTAAGACACTTTGTGAAAATGTTGTCAACAAAATCCTTCTAAATCACAAGTCATTTAACTTTCCTCTCATTTTGTGGTAATTTAAATAGAAGTCAGTTTTAATTTTTTCTCATCTTGTCTTAAAATTGACAACGGCAGTCTGCAGTAGTAATTTCATCGCATTCCCCCTAAAAGGGTCAGGACCTCATTTTCTTATAGCACTAAGTCTGTATCTTTGTTTATAGAAAAAAATTATGATATTAAATCTCAGTATATTTAATCAAAAAATATTTTTATGGTTGGATTTTCAGATTTAAATGCCACCATGATGCCTACGTCTGGTATCTATCTATTGTATTCATACAATAAAATAATGACAAATTCGATGCAAACATACACAAAAGGCTTAAATATATGCATTAAAGTAATGGCGTATGATGGCAAGGGCCTCTGTTAAAAGTATCATATTACGGATTAATGTAGGCGAACCGTAAATATTCGCGGCATAAAACGTGCAAACACGAAACGTTATAATTTCGGTAGGTTTTCGTTAATGGGAACAGGAAAGGATAATTTCACGGGGGTTCTCCTACAAACAATTTCATTAGGCAGGATCGTATACCCCAAGCATACGAACGCAATAAGCATGAAAGATTACAGCAATTTCGTCGGATACGTACAATATTTGGAATAATTGTCTTGTGTGAGGAGCTTTTACCGCTGCGCCCCGTCATTATATTCCCATATTTTTTATAATCCTTTCCGCGAACACAATGGAAAAAAATTGACCGAAATGTTCACAGCAGACAAAAAAATATATATGTCATATTTGATATGGTTTTTACCACGAAATATATGTTGAATTCTTCATGAAATAGTGGCTAAATTTTAACATTTTATATTGCTGAAAAATTTTATATGAAATTTCGCGGCGCACAGCTCCAGCGCTCTATTGCATTATTCATGCAACTAAAATGGTGCAATGATCTGATATTGCATTACGATAAGACAATTATTGTGGTGCTCATCGGTAGACAACCGAAATCTCTTATTACTCCAAATGTTAGCATGCAACTTGTTTGCGTCTATGCAACAAAGGAGCTATTCTCTAAAGGCAATTCGAATAATTTATTCTATCTCTGAAATTGCAACGGAGCGATCTTTTGTGTTTAAGATTCATATAATTGCTTGTATATCTGAGAACCGCTTTGAAATTCGGGAAAAATATACAATTTATTTTTTTTATTATTAAGAAGTCTATAGAATTTCTTTGTGTTAATATAAAAAGCTAAATATATTAGAAGGACCCGAACAAAAATTTTGTATAAAACATTATAAATATTATTCTCTTTATTATTCATCACATCTTTCCATTGCTTGAGCATTCCTTTGATCCCTTTTTGTAAAAATTTAACGGCTTAGGAACCAAACACATTTCCACTTCAGCTGCATATTTGAATCTTTTTTTTTCTTAGAGTGTGCTTCATGGATCTGAATAAATAAAAAATCTTTTAGGACGAAATCCAGTGAAGAAGGATGTGATGATACTTCTCAGATTAATTCTCGTATTTTTTCCAGTGTCAATTTTATGAGGACGCGTATTAATATCGAATTATTTCTGTTGAATAAACATAGAAGTTTCTCTTTTAGTTTTTGATGCAAAATAACAACAATAAACTTGTTATGAATTATTTTCCGTGTGTCCCAACTTATGCACAAACGAAACTTATATTGCCTGATTCAAATTTCTGAAACCAATATTGACATTAGTTGGCTATTCTCACTTTATCATAAACATCTTTGAGTATTTTACTAACTTTTGTGACATTCCAAAATTTAATGCCGGGTGTGAATTACGTTACTTCCGGGTCTGAAAATTTTACCCTTAAAAATAAAAATAAATCTGTTTCACTAAAATAGTGTTTAACAATAGTTCTACAAAAAATAAAAACGTACAAAAATGTTTCCGTTACTGTATATGTACACACACCGAGCTCAAACAAAAGGTTTAGAAAATTTCGAGCACTTTCGGGTCCTCCTAATATATATTTAATTACGTTAAAAAACGGGTGAATTAACAAATCAAATTATACCTATTATCGGTATTTCGAGCCTCCTGGTAGGCTCATGGACATGGAATGAAATTTTATTACATTAAGTAGTTATTCTTCTATTTGAAAAGTTGTTTATTTTTTTAAAAACATTTTATTTTACTTTACTTAAAAAATATATGAGAGTAATTTCAGGCTACCATTGCAAACATGTCGATCAAATTTACGCAGTATTTTTTTAGGAAAAAAATAATTTACTGATTACTTTTAGATTGAATCTCATTTTCAGATGGTTAATAAAAATAAATTGTTTTATCATAACCATAAAATAATTCATTATTATAAATAACTAAAAATATTTCCGCAATTAAGCTTAAAAAATATTTTCTGCTGGATATTTTTTCGACTTCGTAATAATCACAAACAAGGAAAGTCGATTTAGCTATGAAATACAATAATGGTCCGCTGGCAGCCCAGACTGCCCATAATAAAAGTTCGTAACTTGTATTTATCCTAAATTATTTAAGGTCAAATTCGTCTTTAATGCTTGAGTATTAAGAAAATGTCACTAGTGTATATTTAAGCAATCTTGTGTTTTAAAAGATATGCTTGGCTAACATCCAAATGTACTGATTCCATCCCTATCTTCTATTGGCCTTCACCTTAGGGCATATGGGGAGTTTTCTTTGCTACAGGTCAAAACACGATGCGACATTGGAAATTTACCAAAAATTTGACCTTTGAAGATGTAGGACAGCAAAAAAATATGCGTCTCTTGTATTTCCAAATTAATTGTATTTAATCGGTTTGATATGATTCATTCCAAAATAGCATAGAGTCGTTACCAGATAGAAAAGAGATACAGATAAACTTTGCAGATTATTGAATCGTTTCGGTGTTCAAAGTTGGAGCAAACAAAATTGAGGCAATTTCCTACAGCATTCACAGATCCGCACGCAAGAAAACACAAACAGAAAGCTCGAAAATGGCGCACTCTTCTAAGCCAAAGCAAACAGTCTTAAAATTGTAGTCACTTAGTGCTGTTTCCATCCTGGACAAAAAGTAAGCCAACTTAGACCTCGAATGTGAATAAATGTATAAATTTTATAAAATTCCAGCCTTTGAGCAAAAACAACATTTGATTTACTACCGGTAGTTTACAAATGGTAGTAGTGGCTTAACGCTGAAGATATTCCCATGGACGATCGATCATAAAGCCTTAATTTTTTATGCAAAATTTATAGGCGAATAAATTTTAATTAAAAGTGTCACAAGTGCTTTACTTCAAAAGAAAAATAATACACTAAGTACGCCTAACAAAATTACAATTTTATGATGAAGCCGTAAATTCGTTTAGCTTAATAGACTTTGCAAGTTTTTGATACTTTAATGGATATATGTTTACATTAATTAAGACATTAGCCGTAATTAAAAATATGTGACCCGGGAAGATTTTATTTGTTCCGGACCGGTGTACCGTGAACCGGGGAAGAAAGTCACTTAGATAAATTAAAACCCAATACACCCTCACGATACCTACCCCTACTCAACGAGCAAATGCCACTCTCAAAAAATTACATACAACATAAAAATTAATCTACCTGCTAATATGGTCACGACGTCGCCAAAATGAATATGGGGGCTTATAAACTATTTAATGAATATAATTATATTTAGTGTGCCATCAACACGGTTCAACATGTCATAATAATTAATTATGGGCAATGAAAGACGTATTATGGCACGTGAAAAATATTTTTTATTAGCATGATTAAAATAGTACGTGGTGGTTGAAAAAAATATGGCAATTTCGGTTTTTTATTGTGTAATACACGGAAGGCTTCGTATCAAACTTAAAGGGTGCACGAATTTCAAGAAGCTTGCGTTGAAAGCTCTTTTACATGAATGACTCGAAAAGCGGCCCGTGAGTGATACTCCGGAGCTCAGCTAAAATATCAAAAAGCTTAAGTGTTTTTTAAGACGTTAAGGCTATTTTTGGTAATTAATATTTCTTGCAAATACTTATAATCATCTAAGTCTAATAGATTGAAATAAAAATAACTGAGAGTTTATTGAAGTTGATTATAAATTGACAGATTTTATATAATTATGACAGTTATGATGAATAGAAAAGTCTGAGAAAATCTTGTAAATCAACAACCCTATAGAAAGCTCTCTTTGAATATATTAATTTCAAAGGCAGAATCATATGAAGTCTTCCAGGATATACCGCCTAAAATTATATAAAAGGCATTAAAAATATAAGGAATAACACAAAATACTTTTACAGCAATACTATTCATGTTAGTCGCAATTTAAAAAAACTTAAAGAGGAAATAATATGTTCATGTTCAAATTTTAAATAGATGTCGTTGTTTTAAATTAATCTTGTAATACCGCACAAAAATCCGCATGAAAAATAATTTTGGTCGTCCACGTTTACTGAAATATACAATATATGATTTCATAAGATATGAGCTGATAAACTTGTTTTTATTTTTATTCATAATTTACGTTTATAGAACCAAAGCCTTTTTAGCTATAAGTGGAGCAAATATTATATTGTGGTTACATGATGTTATCGCCGTGGTGTTTAAACAGTACAGCCATTCGAATAACTTAATATCACTGATGCGAACCAAAATAAGAGGGCTTTTAGTGCCAATTTTTAAATCGCCAAGTTCACTGAACCGCCCATTTCATTTCCCTTTTTCAGATTGAATTTTTTCCCAGTCAGTTTGTATAAATTTTCATACACGTCATTTTATTTCTGGAGCACCCCTTTATCCATTTAATTACGCGGTACAAAAATATGCGTCGGCGAGGCTCCATCCATGTATCAGGACTTTTAATATGCAAAATATGAAATTGAAGATTAAGCCGGAATGCAGCGGTATCATCACGCCCCTACCCATTGCATCCTGCATGCGGTTTTCAATTGCAGTGCTGTGAGGCATTTATTCAAATGACATAGCATATAGAGGAAGGAAGCTCGTATACATTGTAACAAGAGTGTTTTATGGTAATATTAAACGTTGTCTCATGGGTAATGAGTCGGGAAACATTTTACGAACAATACCTACGAGCTGAAGTGGATTAAAGCGGCGAACTCTTCAATCACCCTAATGTGCGTGGTGGGAAAAACCAGTCGAATGTCTTTTATAATATATTTCTTACACCTGTACTCCATTCGAAATTAAATGGGCCCATATTAGGGGGAGCAAGGACAAAAAGGACTTAAAAGCAATCTCAGACAAATTTCCCCCGGGATAAATATATTACCTTTTTTATTTCAAAGGCTGTGCTAATGAACCTTTGTGTAAATGTGATCGCGCTCATTATACAACCATTTACTCTCCGGCGTAAAATTGCCTGTTTATTCACGACGTTGTTCACAAACACTCGAAATTCTGCCATTCATGGCAATCTTATGAGAATTCGGACAATATCATTAATAAAATGGCATTTAAACGCGTGGTACATTCATCGAGTTTGCCTCATAATGCAATTGATGGACTTGTGAGGCTTGATTGACAATTGCTGAGCGCATTGACTGATCGTCGATAATGGTCCCAATAGAGTTAAGTAATATTGACAAACCATTAAGCGCTTTGATGGCTCTAAAGCTTTATTAAGAGCTTTTTCCGATATTAAAATGCGCACCCTCAAAGGAGCGGGATGAACAATGCGTTCCAGAAAACGTGTCTTAGTACTCGCAAAAAAATAAGTAGGTCACAACAATTCTTTGTAATTTCGTAGTGTATTTATTAATAAAATGAAATATTTCATAAGCAATAAATTTGAATTAAAATTACCTATTGTAATTATTTTAAATATCCAAAGATTAAACTTGATCCATTTTCATAAGATATTTCATTGGTTATGGTATTTTAATCAATGATTCTTCATTTCCTTCCACATTATAAATAACTACTAAAGTTGTTTTAAGTATTTACACATTTAAGGGGTCATCTCACTTTGACGGCCCTAAAAATAGGCAATTTTTAACAATTTTTTTTTCTCCGTAAATACACCATATAATGACATGATTTTTTTTAAAAAAATATTTTCGTACTCTTATATAATACTAAAAAAATAAATTCGTAATTTAAATATATATATATATATATATATATTATATCGTTTTTAAAACATCAAAATGACATGCCAAAAAAGATGCAAGTCCGCTGTGGAACAATTTTTTCATTCAGGCTTACTTGAAATAAAAAATCAAAAAGATTCTTTATCTGTAAGCATGTCTGTATTGAAGTATCGTTAATGAATAGTTTTTTTAAAAGTAACAAAAGGGCGGTGGTTTGCAAAAAAATTGGAAAAAAACACTTTTTTTAGGGGTATTATTTAGTATAAAACATAAGATAAAATAAGCATTTTGATCTGGTTTTGCGAACTGGCATAGCCATATATATTTATTTCACAATGTCTTAGATATAAGTTTGTAAGGGATGTTAAACACCACTGTCTAATTTTGGTTTTATATTTGATGCTTAAATTTTACGTTTTAATTAAACTCATTAAAAAATCATATGTTAATATTAATTGAATACGTGGTAGCGGAGGAAAGAATAAAAGCATAATGCGTAAGTAAAACGAGCCTTAATTTCATTCGTACCAGCATTATTTGGGAGCTCATATTTTTTGCTGATCGCAAAAGACATCCTAAGGCACAGGGACAGTGGATTTTAATTCAGGCTGGCAGTACTTTAGGCCGGACTGTCGGCACAGCAGAGCCGAATTAAAACCGCTATTACAAAGAATTATGTATGTACCGTCAGTGCTAGAACTAAAACCGTGGGGATCTAATTTTGCTAATTACCTAACGCCTTTGTGGCACGTTTTGTACAGCAAAAGTTTAAATTCTATTAGCAACGCTAAGGATTTATTCGCTGAAAAGATGTGCTTAGCCACCTGCCCGGCAAGCCTACAAATCCGCAATCTAACTTAAATAATTAGTATCTCCTTTGGAATTTATTATTAAGGGGTATAAATATTTTTTAAATCATCCCTTACGGCTAAAATTATGTGAAATGCTTTTAATGAATTCATTTTTAAATATTTATGAAAATATATTTATACATAATTTATTTAATATTTTATTCAATAAATAACCAATAGTTTTTGTAAGCCATGCATGTGATTTGCATCTCGAATAACAAATCTATATTTATACCTCGATATACGCGGTATTTTTATATGCGATTTACTAATTAGATAAATTCTATAAACAAATATTTTTCATCGCTTCCCTTTTAAGCCTTCTCCTTATTAAGTAAAGCACATATTTGAATATAAGTTTTTTTTAACTAACCCTTCTCAGCCCTTTCTATGACCCTATTATTGATCCTTTGATTTGATTTTTAAAGAGTATATACAACTACATCTTCTGTATATTTGAACCTTAAATTTTTGAGTTAAGACGCGTATTCAATTGAATAATCTAGGGATCATATTTCTAAATTTGCGTTTTTATCATAAAATTAAAATCTATAGGGCAAATTGTTTCGCGATGATGTAATAAATAAACTCAATTTTATAATTTGGCTAAATATATAATAAAACTGTTGGTAGATGATATCATATGACAAAGTTTAGTTGCAAAATATTAATTCAAAATATAGATTCGACTAAATACACGCATATTTATTTTTTAAAACAGAATTTAATGCTAACTGCATAAATACAATGGAGAAAAATGTTCATGCTGTGTTACAAAAAGGCTTCCATGTTATGAGTAAGAAAATTCATGGAAAATGCATTGTAAATAAGGCATAATAAGGAAAGTCGTGGAAAAAGCGCACAATGTCTCCTGTTGTGTCCTTTGCTGAGTCTGTAGCTCATTGCTTGTACATGGCGACTCTTTCTTGATACAAGACCCTGATTTAAGATCACGGCCAGACCTCCTCTGGCTGGCCTCTCTTATTTATGCCAGTTGCAGGAGCCCCATCCTGTTTCTTCCCCAAAGCGAAGGGGCACTTTGTGAGCACGATTGAAATTCATGTCAACTACCAGCCAGCGTACAAGTACGACTTGTAAATTTCGCAAGTCTCAACTTACGTTCATCTCGGAGTTAACTCCATGAACTTTTAAGTTACCCAACTTTTAAGTAAGGGCAAAAGGAAACAGTATGAAACGCGGGTGGGGTTATGATTAAGTAAGGAGAGACATACTGCCTGCTCTGCATGGTGGTTGAGAGCCGCGATAGGCCCGACTGGCTTTACAAACGACCTGAACCTGGGGGTGAATATTTTGTTGTAATTCCTTCACTCGTGTAACTTATGATGTAACTTCTACAAAGTGTTTCGAGTTACGCTTTGTGTTCTAGTAATATATGTCGTGTAAAATTTTTCAGCAGCGCACAACGAGCAACATGTATATCTGAAAAGTTGCCGTGAAAGTTAACAACAAAGTCCTTTTGTGTTCCGTCTCGTGCAAGAGTTGGATGTTAGTCAAGTCGTTCGTAACGAGACTTACTGATGTTCCCTGCAAAGCCTTAGCAAATGTTAATCTGGCAAATTGAAAACCAAATTAATTCTTCAAGAATCGTATTTCAGAATGCGTGAGAGCGTTCTGAAAAAGCACGTTTATATAATATTAATTTCAAACGGGCATTTTTATGGTTACAAATCTATTCCCAACGTCTTTATTATGAACTGAACATTTTATAATGTAAATATTTTGTGGAGCTATAAAAAGGTCCATTAAGCTTATCGAATCGCTTATAAGATCATAATGTCACATACATAAATATGATATTTGAAGCTTGACGTATGACCTTTAAAAACGTATCAGCTGATAAAAACTTCATGTCATCTCAAGTACTATAAGTCAGATCAGTGCCCAAACGACAAAATTTAGTGCAGAATTTTATAGTTGTAATTTTACTACATCGTAAAGCCGTAAATGATCGTCCATTTTCACTCCAGTAACCCTAATGAAAAATCCATGTATTCGGGATTACATCGAATCCTCAATCAAAAAGCTCTCTAACGATCCAAATCTCAAATTGCGGGTCAAAAATACATCTGAATTTTTTAAGCAAGAATAATTTTCAGCAAACGACCGAATTGAAGTATTCACGAAGCATTGAGTTGTCATGGGGCGTTTGAAGTTGTGTTGTTTCTCATTCTGCGTTTTTTCCGGCTCGAGTTCGCGTCTAGTTAATGAGAGTTGAAAAACTCTTCACTGATAGCAATCCAAGGAAAAGTTTCAATTGAAACTGAAACGTTGGTGTGGTATGACGTGAAAAATTGAATTCTCCTTGTCAATGGTTTGTTTTTCAGCGAAACGCTAAAACGGTGCAGACGATTTGTTTACGAACAATTGTAAACTTTAAGCAAATATTATTTTTAACTCGATGAAAATCAATCACGCAATTTTTCCTCGGAAAAAAGAATACGTTCTCGGCATTCTTTGGATGATTGGTTCTATTTTTCAATTTATTTCAGTGCTTTTGGAATTCAATACATATTTGCTTTTCTAAAAATGGTACTATTAAATCCGCATTTATATTAGACAACAGGAATTGACTATGGATTGGAATTAAATCATTCAACTTATGTGGTCCAAAACTTATATTAAATATTATTTGCATATAATAAATGTATTGCTTCAAAAAATAATGTTTAAATCAATATTAAAACACAAATATAATTTAACATTTAATGACACAACATGGTCTTTATTCTCGAAAAATGATTAAGCTCTAGATGACTTTTGCTGAGTATATGTATTGAAAATTCATATGGTGTTCATAATAAAGCGCTGAACAATATAGTATTCACATAATATAATTATTTGTTTGTCTGTTCAGCGAGGTATTTGCAGTTTATAGGCTTTCTCAGATTTTGCTTAAGTGTTATAGTAAACCTAAAAATATATGACAGGCAGACAAATGTATAGACATACATTTGTTTGCCTGTCAGTTCGATTTGTATATAATAAAATACAGTCCCTCCCCAAAACATTTCACAACAATTATTTAAGCATTTAATCGATAAAGGCTATATTAAAATGAAAATGATTGTGCATTATTATAGAATTATTCTTTTAAATCCTTTTGTTATGGAATGTTCAAAATGCAGATCTATTTATCTCCTTAGAAAATATGTATGTTCGCAGGGAGAGTTTTTCTCCGTACCACCCTCCAAATGGATAGTGTCTCATGGTCTCCATAAATCTTTAAGGAACATTTTTAGGCTTCGTATTTTTTCGTAGCGCGTATAGATGACACCCGATCGCATCCGGTGGGAACAGCACCCTCTGCACGCCATTAATTTTGTAAACGTTGACCACAAGATGGTATATGCCTGCAAGGTGGCGACTGTTCCCGGATAGAAGACGGCGCATTGTCGGATACAACGATAGATCATGCCGCAGCTGGCCGGTTCGGGAGGCTGCGGGCCTATACTTAAATTTATGAACGACTGTTGCCACTCCTCCAGGAACATAAAGCCACTCGGCGAAACCTCCTCCAGACGGAGGGACTCCGTGCGTGGGGTATCGTATTGACCTCGGCGCGTACCCGGAATTTACGACAATGCAACTTGGTACTCTATAAAAAGACGCTTTTACGTGGGGTGATAGGCGATTAAAAATACATTATAAGCAGGGCTAGAAGAATGCCAACAGAAAGAAAGGTCTCTTCGCTACTATGAAATATTTGTGCTACGATTTGTAAATAATATATTCGTGCGAATGGTCCTAAAGGCTTTGTAGCCTATCGATTTTCTTTTATCGCGCTAGAAAAACCAATGTAAAGCTATTTGAATTCAATCGTAAAAATGTAATATATTTTTTACAGAAACATTTACAAAGACGACAATTCTGCAAATTTAAACTTATGTTTATTTCAATTTGCTATACAGAATTAAAACAATGCTTTTCTACAAATATATAGATGAGTCTATGGAAACGCACCAATTTCATCCAGAATAGCTATATACTAATTTATTTTTCAATTACTTGCAAATATCACAATACACTATGTACATGAAAGCAATATAATAAATTATAAATATCATTTGGTGAAGTATTGATATAGTGGATACGTTTTTGTACTCATATTATAAAGATTCGATTTCACATTGTGGAAAAATGTTAATACGAAAAAAAAACGTTAATAGACCTGAGGGCTCTGCCCCGAAAGCGCCCCCGATCCACATTACAACACGATATCCCTTAAAAGGATATCTTGAGGCACTACAAATCATAATATAATTCATTTTCATACAAATAAATCAGATGCAGTTCATTTCAATAGCAATTATCAAATCTCATAACTCAATAACTAGCAATTTTTGATAACAAAGACTTCGATAAGAAAAATGTCAATATTTTATGTTATATTCCAATCATGTGGAAATTTTTGAAATATAGAAGATATTGTATAGCAATGAAATACTAGTATGAGTTCGGTTTAAAGTGGATGAATTCTTATGCGATAAACGATACTGTCCATTTTAGTTATTGTTCTTCGATTCTTCTTCTTAAAATATCACATCCGTTATCCGATGTAGGCAATCTCTATAAGAGTTTATCTTTGGAAAATAATTTTTCATATGGTTATTTCTCATTTGCTTTGATGATATATTAATTATAATGTTTTATTAATAAGAGTTTGAGGTAGAATCATTGTTTTAAAATAATATTTTAATTATCGATGCAAATTCAGTCATTCGCGGAATTTGCGGTGACCATGCGCTATTTTATTAATTACCCCAGTACTTCTGATCTCTCAAATTTGTTGTCATGATGATTTTTCCCATCATTTGTACCGATTTTCGACAAATTTGTTAAGAACTTACGTCTGAAAATATAGCTGACGGTGTGCAAAAAAGCCGTTTCAATTCAATTGTCAATGAAATGCAACTAATGTGTTCAGTAAAATCAAATTACATATGAATGGCTGAGAACTTAATTACCCAAAAGCTATTGCGCATTAGGAAAAAATGCAATTTGGTCGTTGTGCACACTTTTATTCCTACAAAAAAGTATCGACGGTGTGATGTTTATTTGGGCAGCAGAACGAAAGTGATGTGGTGGAAGGCTCGAAATGGAAATAACAGCGTATCGGTTGGCAGTTTAATTTGTTCAGCAGTTTGTAAACGGGCTATTAAGCATAGGCAGCAGAGTGTAGCACTCTGGGTGCTGTAAAATACAAGAAACGGCCCTGTTGTTTCAGGGCGTAGACGTAAATTTGCGTGGCCACCAGAGTGCTGTCGCTTTAGCTAAACCGCTCGCATAAGCCCCTTACGTACTATTTGATACATAGTGGAACTTGCAAACAAGGAGCACCAAATAATCCAAGCTTTAGCAAGAAGCTCAAAAACGTGGCGCTATATGAAGATTCATAAATATCCTACAAATCCCTATTGTTCCTTGTGTACGCCGAGAATACGACTTACGCAAAAGCGTTCCATTATTCCCGATTCAGAATACAATGAATATTTATGCTTACGACAACGATCATTTTGTTCCCCATCCGTTGTGTCGAGTGCTCATTGTTGCCATCTAGCGCGACACTACAATAACACATAAACGGAACTTTATTATTTCACTTCTTCGAGCTGGTCATATGGCTCCTTCGAATTTGCAAATTTCCGCTCAGCAATATTGTCGAAGATTTGCATCGAGTGCGGGCACTAAATCTTGCTCGCATGGAGCCTAGCACAACGAATAAAGAAGACATCTATTCGATGTACAACCATATACAAACAACGTTAAATAAATTAAAATATGGAAATTGCTATTTAAACAGTGTTTTGCCATCTAAACAGATTTTCTAATTTAAAATGATAATTAAAATATTAAATAATATTTTTTTCTTATAACATTCATAGATGAAAATCACAACATTATTAAAAAAAATCAAATTTTATAGAAATGTACAATGATGCATTTCCATTCATAAGTAATACACCATTATTCTTTAATGACCTTTAGAAGAAGAAGAAGAAGAAGAGAATTACTTAAATAGACTGTCTAAATAAAGGGCTCCCAACCTTTTTTGCTTTTAACCTTTCCCTTATTAGGAAAATATGTGCTTTTTAAAGTAATTAAAATTTAGTATTTTTAACGTGGATCTTTATTATAATAACAAATAATAATACGGTAATAGATATAAATCATTCTTTAAAAATATCACCATCAACAAGAGATTTCTTGAGTTTGGCCAATATACGAGTGACACATAACGATACCAC
Source organism: Stenopsyche tienmushanensis (assembly GCA_008973525.1). Taxonomy (NCBI): domain Eukaryota; kingdom Metazoa; phylum Arthropoda; class Insecta; order Trichoptera; family Stenopsychidae; genus Stenopsyche; species Stenopsyche tienmushanensis. Next base: position 1,483,320 of record WACJ01000552.1, read on the forward strand.
GGTTTGTTCCAAACTTTCTTAAACAATGATTGCTGTGAGTGTAGTTGACTTTTCAATTTTTGTACTAGTTATTACCTTTATTAGTTAGTCCAGTTATATTTGTCTCGGCCGCTCTCTCCAGCTCATCCAGCTTGCGACGACCGATAACTGCTGTGCCCCTCGTTACATCGGCGAGGACCCCACATGGGGTAGTTGGTGATTGATTCCAAAGACGATTGCTTTTCTACAGCATATTTATACACTCCTCTTTGACCAAGCTGCGGCTACGAGGCGTAGAAGATACAAACTCGAGCTTAGAAGTGAATCCTAACTCATGCTGAGACTCGAAGCTTAACTATATTTTTTTAACTGTATGGTGATCTGCACCTCTTTTATACCCAGCTTAATGCTCCCCTTATTAAGAAATATCTAGCGTCAAATCGACGAATTTGTTTGCAATCTTAACCGTTGGGCCGCTTTGATATATTTATGTAAAATTATTTTTTTCTAAATTCAAGAAAGTTTTAGAGATCGACCAAATTTAGCTTTTAGATCGGTTGGGCATCCTTGATCTAAATTGTTGCCTTTTCTGATAAGAACAAAGGTCCTCTGCTATCCCCAAAAAATTATATGACGTTTTTGACTGGCTGATATGATCAGAACAGACAAAGATCCTCATTGAGGAGCTCTATGTTCGCCATTTGTTTTTTACAATAAAAATAAGTCAAAATTCTCGTGAATTATCCAATTTTTCATGAATGATGCCCCAAAATATTCTTATTAAGATTTTTATTACTGCTTCTATCTGACATACCTTCATTTATGTATTTGTTTAAATAATTTTTTGGCATATTTTTTTCAAAAGTCGCTTTCATAGAACAACCAGTATAAAGGATATCGTTAGCTCGGCTTCTCATTTAAACACACTTATTTTACAATACATTTAGAGCTGTAAAGTTCACATACAATGTTGTTATATTTCTCCGATATATTTCGAAATTAATCTGAAAATGTATCTGAAAAAATTCAATTAAAAATAATATATATTTACAAGAAATAAAATTCCGTTATTGCACTCGTGTAGCATTAAATAAATCCGATACAAAAACAAAGGACCAAATAACAGCCTCGCCGTAAAATTGATCCACGTATATATGGTGCATAAAAGCGGGGGGTTGTAATAGATATAAACGTAAAGGGTCCGATTCTTTCAGCAAACAACGTTTTTGCCGTATAAAGCGAAGCATGGTCGTAGTCACGAACTAGATGAGGAACATGTTTTTGTCGTCAGGAAATGAAGCCATTATTAAGGCTTTAAACAGCAGCACACTCCTCGACCAGCATCCTATCATATCTCTCAGACATGGGAGCTTAAAAAGTAAAAATTGCTTTGAGCCCACTACGGCTCTTTATATAGCTGCCATCCTATTTCTACCAATTTTCAATCTATTGTATTATTTTCCTTCATTTTATCTTAATTTAATATCTCTTTCAAGTAAATATTTCAATTTTATATTTGATTATGGTTCCATCTAATTTCTTCCACGAGCGAATTTCTTTCAAAAAAATATGCATGCATATGTAAATTTACTAACAAAACGCATCGCGAATTGTAATAAATAGATGAATATCAATGGGTTTTAATGCATTCCAAAGATATCTTTTCGCTTCATGGCATATCTTCAAATCCAAACAGACAAAATGAATTTACGATAAATAAACTCTCACATTGTGGCCATTATTGATTACAGTCGGGTGGTCTCCATTTTAGAGCCTGAATGATTTATTACTTCAATCACCCAAATGTAAAAAAGATCACCATCCAATACCGTGTCTCCATTACTATATATATGTGCTTAACTGGTCATTTTCGAATATCAAGAAATAGATTTTCTCTGATTGCCAACGTTGTAAGCTCACGCGGTATCAGCAGAATTTGCACACGAAAAGAGTTGAACGAACCCCGATAATGCCTCTTCCTTATGTCGGGATAGACTTTCCCATTCCTGATGGCTGTTTATCGCGAAAAATCTATGGAAACGTGATAGCGTCCTAAAGATATCCTTCTGAAGGAAAGGAGCGGTAATTTTTCGAATGGCCCTTCTCGATGGACATAAACATTTCGGCGAGATGTTTGGGCCAAAGTACGAAGGGCTGGTCGTTTGACCCTTCTATTATCGTTAATGTGGATTACATAAGAAGTTTATAACCATTAAGTCCCCTGTTGTCACGTGTGGCTTCCATTTCCTATGGGCTTCATAAAACATGGACAAAAGGCAAAAGGACAAGAAAAGTTATTGCTGTGCTACTCATATAACAAGTTTTTTATTTGGAATTCCATCTGCAAAAAGTGTTAAATACATTTTTAGTTTGGAATTTAGAACGATCCAATTTAAGCGATCTGTATTTATTCAAGCACTGATTTTGTATAGAGTGAGCTAAAAAAATATTGTTTTCGGATAAAATGGCCAATGTCTTCCGCTCCGAACGTATATATTGAATAATTGAACGATACGGATATCCCTTTTCTAGTTTCAGTAACTGGGGTTGAAAAAATATAAGCCCAACATTATCTGCCTAAAAATGATATTTAGCATTTATTTTATTAAAAATTCTCTTAAATTTACATATAATTATCTAAATCTATATGGAAATGAATTGTTGAAAATTAAATTATAAAGCAATAAATTATCTTGGGCTTGGTTGAAAGTCAGGGCGTGAATTTTTATAACAAACGATTGTTCCAATTGTTCTCGCCGTGAAATAAATTATATAAATTTACGCGTTTACCGAAGATACTTTAAATATACAAACGTAATAAATTACAAAAAAAGGAAGCTTAAAAAAGTCCCGAAGGACTCATTAGTAAAAGGGTTGGTAAACGGATGTAATTCGTAAAACACGAAGCTAGAACAATATTCGAAAACAACGAAAAAATCCAAACGGGCTCATTCTAGAAGAGGACCAAATTAAATTATTTCTGTGAGATTTTCCGCATTACGCTCTTTGGATACGCATCGAAGCTATTGATTGAGTAGCTTTGCTGATTTAAAAGTCGTCGTTGGAAATAGATAAAATTGAGCAGATTTATGGTTACTGCTCGACTTTAAGTAATAACGATAAAATCAATGGAAGCTCGTTAGAGAGAATAAATCTGATAGCTAAAAACGTTAATGAAAAACTACTTCAGCATAACTTTTTGATGAATTTTCACGGATGAACTCAATCGACGAATTGGAGAATTGGAGCTTTAAAAGTGTTAATATATAATAACAAGGATATGATAAGTCGAAGCTAAAATTTTAAAATGAATTGTTTTAATACAAGACATATTGCGTTCACATGATTGTTTTTTATTCTTAAAGTTGATAATCAATTCAAATTTGAAATAAAAAATATTGTCTGACAGTAGTCTTAATTTTTTCAATGACTGTCTTTGACGATTAACAAAATTTTCTTATATTTGTAAAAAAAAATTGAGTTATAAGCTCTTCATTGCTAACTTATATCGAATGTATTCTTAAAATATCTTAAAACTATTTATTTTGCTAGTTATAATCTGATTTAAAAGTAGTGTATGGCTATTTATGAATTTTAATTTTTGACATTATTTTTATGGAAATAAGGATATCTATGAAAAAACTTTAAATTAAATTTCATATCATCATAGTGATATGAAATTTAATGATTTCATATAATGAAATTTATTTGCTCATTTTATTCCATCGTTTAAATACTTGGATAATTTACCATATATTTATTCAATAATGTTCTTTTTAACTTCAAAACCATAGAAGAAAAATTGAAAATAAAAAAAATGTTTATATCAATAAGATGCCTAAGCTACCTACTAAAAATTGCACCCCCTTTATTTATAAGATACTTTAAATTCAAGCTAAATTTTCATTTCAATTATATTTCTACTATTTTCAATCGTATTATATAGTTTTAAAATCGTCATATTTAATCATCACACTAAATGAATACTTCCAATACTCCTTCGATATCAGTTATCTATAAAAGTTTATCTATAAAAGTATTTATCCTAATATTTCCTTAAAATAATACCCTCTGATTTTCAGCCCCATTGCTCCTTAAGCTACTTTAACGATGATACATTCATGACTAAATATAATAATAACACGCTATTCATTAGATTTATCTACTTTAAGCAAGAATTTAAATTTGATTAGTTGAATAGTTTAACAAGTCCTTGATTAAGCGTTGATTTTAATGATGTCTCAAACTTTGTTTGAAGTATCTTATTATAGTTGATTTTGTCCGTAAGCCATAAATAAATAGACGTTGAAGATCAGGTTATGTATAATACATTTTTAACTTGTATAATACATCTCAAAGCGATTGATTGATTTTCTTTGCAATTCGGCTTTGATATATAAGAACATATTTCCAGAGTTCAACTCAACGTTCCCCATTTGTATCGTGGAGTGATCTGTAATAAAAATTTTACCGATCTCCTTTTATACGCTATACAGATCGATATTCATCGGGCAAATACGAAGATGGCGAAATTCAATCCATCTTCGGCGTTCGCTCCACTTTCTTCGCTTCGCCCACTTTCTCCTTGTGCAGAAAACAAAAAAATGGTCCCCAAGCGAACAGAAGCGGGACTCCCTGGACGCCCGTTCAATACACAGAATAAAGTGTACTATGGGAAACATAATAGCTCAGAAAAATAATTTCACGGGACACAACGTAAATCAGTGTCGAAATTGATTTATGAGTGAAGCAGTTTACTTAGGTTGTATGCATGTACGAGTCAAACGGACTGACAGAACGGCCTAGTATCGATCACAAAATATAATACAGGAGGCTTCAGTTGCGAACACCGACTGAGAATGGTACACGGTTTTTCACTTAGCCACTGCTGCCATTGCAAAAAACGTCTCGTTTGTATGGTCAAATAAAGAGAAAAAATCACCCCCGGGTTTCCTGCTCTGCATCTAAAATTCTGGCGGCGGACATAATTACAAATGAATGCACAGTTGACTCAGAAAGACTCGGGGGGGTGGCCGACGAAAAAATATATTTACATCTGATCGTTACTCCAAATACATACATGAGAGGCTAGTTCTACATGCTGGTCATTAAGGATAATTTACTCAAAATCCTTCATAGTTTTAAAAGTATTATTTCATCGCGCAAAAATATATATTTTTGGGACATTTATCATGGCAAAATTATTCAAACTGTATTCCCAAAATGAATAAATAAACAATATTGTAAAACATTGCAAAATTATTAAAGAGATCTTTAATTAAGTATATTGAACTGTAAAACCAATTATTGTTAGTGAAGGGTAGAAGGTGGTTATTCATTAAATTTCCATAAAAGTTAATCAAATAATAATTGTTACAAAATATATGCAGTAATGATTTGCTCTCAAAATATCAAAAATGATGTATCATACATTTATTTCAAAGACCGCGTTCGAAGAGACTGCTGTCTTCCACCATCATGATTGAAAATATAAATATACCTTAGACTTTAAGTATTTTTGTAATTATCACAAGTAAGTTTATTATAATGTTACAAATATTTTATAGTTCTATGAACTGTACGTTTATATACTTCTTGGGACTATTATTTTATACGAAGTAAGTTGTTATTCAAATTGATTTGCAATGGTCCCAAATGTGGCCCCAGGGCCGTCATCGCCTGTCCGAACTGTCGACACGATTTCGACCAACGGTGGACCTCATTGTCGCAAAACAATCAACCTGTGGGTCGTAAAGTGAATCCTGAGTACTGACATAAGATACAGACGCAGATGCAAATATTTCAAGGAAGGTTGCGGTCGGAAGGATTAGAGCCCTTTGCGGGTCGGATATAGACCGCAGGCCTGGGATTTTCTATCCCTCCCCTGACCCGTGGAATGCCATGAATTCAGCAACTACTGGGAGGCGACCATAATGGTCACTATTGTAATATTTATTTAATACATATTAAAAAATTAAATATTTATTTTGATTAAGGCATATAATAACGAGTTTTCCGGGGGTGGTTTTAAATTATCGATTTTAAGGTTTTATTATTCGTCTAGATTACGGACGTTAGGTATCTAGTTGTAGGGCCCCAGGCCTGATTGGTTAGGGCCAGGACGATGCGATGGGGTGAGGACCTACCGGAAGTTTTACGAGCGGCCTGGAAGGTCTATTGTCCTGAGAACAAACTTGCGACCTGCTCAGAGAGTCGAACTTTTATTTATATAAATGGCCACGGCTCTCCTGAGGGATATTATTGTTTGGGGCAAATTAAGATATTCAAACGTTGTTAGGTGCTTGTACTTAATTTACTTATAGACTTAAAAAACAGAATTAAATTTAAACTCTACATTAAATTGACTTGCATGTATTTGTAAATAATGAACCACTTCTACTTAAAATAACAAGTTGGAAATTTTAAATCAGTGCGAATAACTTTATAATTGAAATTAAATGAAAGTAGTATCGAAATAAATCATTTGCTCATCGATATACAATGAAGCACGGTTATAACGAGCACCAATGAGCTCATGCATATAATTGGATTTATTATGACATTCTAATCATTGCTACTTACATTGTTTATTTGATTCGCAATGCATTTTTTATGTATGTGCTTTAAAAAAAAGATAATTGAGTAGAATTTCGTTACATATTATTTAAATCAATCGACGTACGTAATTAATACGCATTACGCGCGGACGCCGTCATTATGGAGTCCCCGTGCGCCTCGTGCAAAATTATTATAAACGAACTATTGACTTTTGTCGTCAATAAAATTGACACTCTGGACGAGCCTTCCATCATCCACCTGTGTAGCGTCTTCACTGATGAGGAAGTGATCAAGGCTCATGAGGTCCTCGCCGCTGTCACACCGCGGATTCGCTGCACCCGCCGCCAAGGAGAGGGAAAGCGCCTCCGAGCTCTGCAGGACATTCTTAAAATCCTAAAGGAGTCCGAGCCTTCCTCACTGCCACAGTTCGCCGCCATTAACCTCCGTAAGCTGCCTCCTGTGACATTTGATTACATCGATGTCACAGTTCTACTTAAATCGCTGCAGGAGCTGAAAGCCGAAGTGACGCAGTTGAAAGTTGCACAAACACCGAAATTTGACTCCCTGGTGTCTGAGGTTTCGAGTCTGCGCGAAGAAATTCAAGCTCTTAAACGGGTCAAAAATGTTAGCCTGGCCGACATTAATAATGTTAATAATAATGTTAATGTTATTGGCACAACTAATTAAAAGTCAGCAAGTGTTAATGAGTCCTTCGCGTCGGCGACTCAAATTCGGGGATCGCAAACCATTCTCGCCACAAATAGACACAATCCGCGCAAAGCGACTTCAATTCCTAGTCCAGCTGTTATGGTCGAACCGTCACCCACGTTAATCAAAGTGCCTACGCCTAAGCCAACCCGTGAACCACCCAGCGATGGATTCACTACGGTCAAGCGTAGACGAAGAAATGCCAACATTAAAGGAACTGGTTCTGACGCCGGTTTCCAGGTTTTCATGCCAGAAGCGGAGGTCTATATCTCCAGGTTTGCACCCTCGACTGCAGCGCAAACCATAGAAGAATATTTAAGCAAAACGCATGAAATCAAATGCAAAGTGCGACTTCTGTCTTCTAATAATACCGACTGTAAGTTTGCTTCTTTTGTGGTCCTCGCCGAAGCTTCGCTGATGGGTAAATTAATGTCCCCTGATACATGGCCAGTCGGAATTCTATTTCGTCGCTACCGAAGAATCTCTACCCACAAAAATGGAGCTAAATAAACTAAAAATTGTCAGCTTCAATTGCAGATCCCTCCGTAGAGTCGAACACTATATCGCAGACCTATGCGATGAGGTCGACATCGTCCTGCTGCAGGAAACTTGGCTGCTCGAATCTGAATTAAATTTTCTTAAAAGTATTCATTTGGAATTTGACGGTGTGGGAACTTCCTCAGTGGACAGCAGTGCGGGCCCGCTGGTCGGTAGACCTTTCGGTGGTGTAGCTATCCTGTACCGAAAAACCATCAAAGTGATAGCTGTGGACATCCAAAGCCCGAGAGTACAAGGTATCAAAATCAAACGGCCGAATACCGACCTATTACTGTTCTCAGTATATATGCCCACCGATTCCGCTGAGAATCTCGAGGAATTCTGTTCGTGCTTTGGCTTGGTTAACGCGGTTATTGAAGAAAACACTCCCTGCGAATTTATCTTCATGGGTGACTTCAACGCCCACCCCGGCACTCGATTTTGGTCTGAGCTCACCTCAATGTGTAGCGAAAGCCATATGACGATCCTCGACAGAGAGAAACTGCCCGAAGAGACTTTCACGTATGTCAGTGACTCTCACGGCTCGCTGAGATGGCTCGACCATTGCATCGTCTCCCAGAGCATCGAGTCATCCGTTCTGAGCTTGATCGTTCGCGAAGACACAGTCTGGTCAGATCACCGTCCCATGATAGTTACGCTGGGTAACTTAAAACTCCACCTTGACGACCCCTCACATGGGAATCGTCCCAGTGATCCCGCTAGTTGGAGGCCGACCTCGCCGTACGACATATTCATATATGAAAGGTTCGTCTCCAATCTTATTGGACCTTTATACAAGTACATGAACCAACAGTTTTGCACGACTAATTGCACTGTTAATGAGCATCGTGCTCTAATTGATAGTCATTACGCTAATATTGTGATGATTATGCGTTCTGGAGCCATTAAGGCATTTAGTCGTTGTAAACAACATAAATCCGCGAAGAAATTTAATGCCATCGCTGGTTGGAAAGAAAATGTCTCGGATGTGTACTGCGACGCGAGGGAAGCCTTCAAGGATTGGTTAGCTGCTGGCCGCCCTGCTGAGGGAGCGCTTGCCGATCGCAGAATCAGAACGCGAAAAATTTTTAAACTCGCGCTGAAGAACTGCCGATACGCTAACGAACAAAAAAAGATGGATCGCATAGCTCTGGCCTATAAAAAAGGTGACTTTGGAGGCTTTTGGCGTCTGGCTGGAATTGCGCTCGGTTCCAAGGCCGGCCCTCCGGCTCACGTCGACGGTTTCACCGGGATTGACGCTGCTGAAAATTTTAGGCAACATTTCGCTATGTCGATGTTTTCCGCTACGATCGCTTCTTCTTCTGCCCGGTCTTCTGCTCTGTCGACGCATAACGCTGCTTGTGTTATTACTTTGAGCGAGATCAAGGACGCACTCAAAACGCTTTCTGGTAAAAAGTCCTGTGGTCATGATGGACTCTGTGCCGAGCACATTGCGCTCGGCGGACCTTCCTTATTGCTTGCCCTGAAAACGTTATTCAACGGAATGCTCGTGCATAACTACGTGCCTGCCGACCTGAGTATGTCTGTAGTTGTTCCGATTGTCAAATCGGCTAAACTCGCTGCGACACTGACTGATAACTACAGACCCATTGCAATCGCCACCATCTTGGCCAAACTGTTGGAAAAAATTGTGCACAAGAAGCTAAAAGCCTACCTTTACACCGACGATGCACAGTTTGGTTTTAAATCGAACACTTCTACCAGTTTGGCCATCTACACGCTCAAGCAAGTCATCAGGTATTACACCAGCAGAAGGACTGTTGTCTATGCTTGCTTTCTCGACCTTAGCAAGGCATTTGATCGCGTCGATCGAAGTCTACTTTGGGATAAACTTTTGAAGAGAGGAGCCCCTTCTACTCTGGTCGATCTGTTGGCCAGTTGGTATCGAGGGCAGCGCTATTCGGTTCGCTGGGATGGTCTTCTGTCGAGTTCTTTCAGCACTGGGTGCGGAGTCAGACAGGGTGGCTCTATGTCGCCAGACCTTTTCAACCTGTACATGGACGAGCTCTCCGCGGCACTCAGAGAGACCGCAGTGGGCTGCCAGGTGGGTGGAAGGAGCATCAACCATATCTTTTATGCTGATGACATGGTGCTGTTGGCGCCTTCAATCAAGGCACTGAGAACGCTATTGGACGTCTGCGTGGACTACACCATCACACACAAATTGACATTCAATATATCGAAGTCAGTGGTGATGGTGTTCCGAGACGGGAAGGCCCCGGATCACGTCCCACCTGTATCCATCGAGGGAAGAGAACTCAACGTAGTTCGGGAGGTTAAATATCTCGGGCATATCTTCAACGACAATCTCAGCGATGATGCCGATATAGACAGGCAAAGAAGAGCCATGTGCATGCGGGGAAACATGTTGGCGCGACGCTTCTTTAAATGCAGCGATGCAGTCAAGCGTCAGCTTTTCCTAACGTATTGCACGTCCATGTACACTGGAGAACTTTGGACACAGTTCCGGCAGAGCAGCATGCGACAGCTACGGGTGCAATATAACAATTGTTATAGAGCACTATTCGGGCTGCCCAGGAGTTGTAGTGCATCGGGAATGTTCCTCTACGGGCGCATTCCCCAACTCGAGGCGCTCCTTCGTAGAGCTGCAGCGTCTATGAAGTGCCGCGTCTTCTCTTCAGGAAACGCCTTAGTGAGATCAGTATCGATCGACCTCGCCTCTATCCTATTTAAGAGGTGGATAGGGTTAATATTTAGGCCCCCCTAAATATCTTCTTAATTCTTATATTATTATTATTCTTTAAATTTTTAATTGCTAATGTTTTATTTTATTTTATTTATTTTTTTTAATTATTATTATTATATATATATATATATATTTATGCATATTTTTATTTTGTTTTTCTAAAAATTTGATTATCCTTTTATTTATCGTTATTAATTTTTATTTTTTATGATTAATTTCATTTATATTTATTTTATTTTTATATTTTTATTATTTTTATTATATTTATATGTATTTTATTTTTTTTTTTTTTTTTATCTTTATTTTATTTTATATTTATCTTTTTGTTTTTACATTATTTTTTTTTTACATTGTATTTCATTTCACTTGTTTTTATGTAATACTAGCTGGTACCCGGCGCGTTGCTGCCACAGAAGAAATAGTTCTAAAAATACCATTTGAAATTTGAAAGAGTTATCTTGTTTAATTAGCAATGTTATAAATAATGATATTTTTTCCGACAATTAATACATTTATTGATATTGAATGATATATAAAAAAAAAACATTAAAAGCGTACATTTTGCTTACTTAATTGTTCTGCTAAGTGCTTTAGGGTAGACAATAGTTTTGGTTTTTCCGTCTTTAACAAATACAAATAAATTTCTCGGCTGTCCAACGTGGATTTTCTAGATTCTTCCGCACACTTGAAGTGCCTTGTTGATGGTCATTGAGAATGCAAGTCCAACGGGGAGCTGCAGTCGTCTCTTATCAAATTGCACGTCGGTGGGAATGAGCACATCTTCTCCTTTCGACTTTCCATTAAGAATATATAGTTGTTTCGATGATATTCGGCATCAATTTCTTCATAGTGAGTCTTGTTCCAATTTGTAAGGTGGCACATCAGGAAGATCTGACGAATTTAAAAACTCGATTGGATAGTTAGTAACTTGGTCTGCATTCATGGCGCTATCAATCGATTTGTAGGTAACAGAATCATTTGCAATTTGTTATTGTATTGTGTGGTTGATTGTATTGACGTCGGTGTTTTCTGCTGCCAAAATAGCATGTTCGCAAAGCCAATAATGATTTTTATAATTACTAAAAATCTGCGGAAAAACTTTCTGAATGAGTAAATCGATGGATGGCACAACAACGCAAAAGTTCGATGGAAATGAAATAAACTTGGTAGCATCAACATGCACTTTTCCTTCACCAATGTTCAATAGTCGTTTTAAAAATGTGGCTGCCGACGCATCACGCTACAAATGTACGCGCATATTTGTCTTTAATGTCAGTTTTCGCACGTCTCTCCAAAGATGCGATGCTTTGAGGCAAGAATCAGCTAGTGTCGATGAAAGCATCACTGGAAGAGGCTGTCGAAAGTCGCCACATAATAAAATTAGAGCGCCACCAAACGGTTTTGCATTTGATCGTAAGTCTTTAAGAGTTCGATCAAGCATTGCATTCGTCCCTGATAATCCCCTTGCAAATTTTCAAAACTTTAGCTATGTCAGAAACTTTAGGAATGTTACATGTCAGAGCTTCCAATAAATGCATATCTAATGGCAATTTGAATGCCGAATGCGCTGTTCGTCCACCATCTAATAATGTTGCCGCAAAACCTAATGAAGCAAGAGCTAAAGCAATTCTATTTTGAGATCGAATGTGAGCCAATAGTAAAGTGATGAGATACGTTTTTCCAGCACCGCCAGGCGCATCAAGGAAGAACAGATCATTTGTAATTGTATCGTAGGTCAATTTTTGTTCCGCAAGCAAAAGTTGTTCGTTTGCTTCGACAAATGCATCCAAATCATTAGCATTGTACTGCTGTTCAAGTGCAGAACGAATTCTTGTTGAATGAATTCTTTGATGTTGATGGTTAAGCAAATGTCTTCGATTTCGATCAGAGCTTGATTGAAAATATTGTCCGAAAACTCAATTGAATTGTCATTGCTAACGGTGTGTAAAATGTCTTCGCTCAAATCCTCTCTGAATTTTTACCACAAATCTTTCGGGTTGGGTGACGGACATGTGGTTAAAATGATGGCGAGTAATGTTCTAATTTCCGTTCGACTTTTCTCAATGAAGTATGACATTTGACATTAACCAAAAGCATTCTTAAATAGTAACACTCGGCTTTATTTGGATGTAATGTGTAAATAGGGCCCAATGCATCAGATGAATACAGATTTCGATAGCCTTCATCACGCATCCCTTGCTTACGTCGTTGAAAATTCTCGGATGTAGTATTTCATGTATAATAGTTAGGAACTTGTGCGTATCATAATGTCTCTGCAAATACATCTTCTTCACACAGCGCAAGTGTTGGTTCAGCAGCAACATTTCTTGCAGTGTCTGCCTTTGTCCATTTTCGAGATGAACACTGAGATGAACAACATTCGGATTGCTTCTGTGAATTAGGAAGCTCAAAATAGGCCAAAGAGCCTCGTCACTGCTGATATATCTACCTGTTTGAAATTGAGTTTGAACTCGATCGTTGCGCGCATCAAGTCTTTCAATACTGACTACTGCCATATCACTGCCTATTTGCATGTACAATTTGCACGACAATATCCGACGTTGGTTGAATGTTGAACGTTGAAACATTGAACGTTGGTTTGAATGTTTTCGATGAAAAAGAAGATCCATATATTGTTGATTTCAACGTCAACATATTGTTATTTAATAAAATAATTATTCATTTGTTTCTTGTTTTTATTTTTTAAATTAAATTTAAATTCAAATCTGGTTAGGTTAGGTTTGTTTGTTTTCATTGTGTCGAAATGAAGGCGTTTTCAATTTACCAATAAATTTGCCCCCCGTTAACAGGATTTAACCATTATCCATTTTACACTGGGATGCAAACTGTAATCGTAATGGATATCATATTGAAATGCAGCAATATTCAAATGAACATGTACTTTCGATTGTCGTTGCACGTTGGTCGTCTGATTTTGATCGGATAGCACTCAAACGTACTTTTTCGATTGTTACGTACGTGAATAAGCGATGAATGACATGAAGCATTTTAAAAGTGCTTGCGATAAATAATTTGGATATAATTTGACTCACGCCGATGGATAACCTGCAAATGACATTGACGTTTGACGTATGTGTTGTATGTGACGACGACACGACGCCTCCTACTGCAACTTGTAGGTACTATATACCTATAGCCTTAGCAACGCCTTAGCAACGCATAATCTCAAACACGTCAGAATCAACAACTTTCACACATTAAGTTTTGAATTAAAAATCTACTGTAAGTTAATTGTACTATGCCTATGTCACCCCCTGATTCCTTGGCAATAAGTGGACCAAGTTTTATCTCAATCCGATGAACGCGCATATCAACGCATATCGCCCGAGCATAAGCCGGCAAACGCAACTTATTTTTATATATTAGATGGCGTAAGCTGTGAATAAATTTCTAAATAAAAAAAAATTTCTAAATAAATAGCACATGGTACTGATTATGGTTGATATACATTAGAATATTAAATGATTAGGGGTGTTTTTAATATATCTCCAAATAAAAAGGTCGCATCCTCACCCAGTGGACTATCTAGGTCCTAGATCAGCGGTTTCTTAATCTGGGGTTCCTAACCAGTATTTTAAGTGAAATGAAAATTGTTGACAAAAATAAAGAAAAGCCTCAGTGTGACACGGTGCAATGTCTTCATGAAACGGCACTTTCTTCTTCTTCAAATGGGGTCGTTTTTCCGCAATTTTGTCCTTCAAAGCTCCAATAACGCTACGTAATAGTCGCTGTTGAGAAATGAAACTTGTTTACAGGAATATAGAAAAGCCTCAGTGTGTTATATGTAATAAAATTCTTGGTACAAAAAGCATGAAACCGAGCAAACTAAAAGAGCATTTCGATAATGTTTATGAGTTGGGAACTAAAGAGTTTGATTTTTTTAAGAGAAAGGAGTGTTTGCAATTGGATTCCACAGGAAATGCCCAAAAGGTAACTGAATCGTGTCTGTCGAGAAGGAGAATTTTAAACAGGGTTTATGAGCTCCGTGAAGAAATAGGATTGTTTCGCGAAAACCAGAGAACACAAAAAGAATTAAAGTTTCATCAAAATGCTGACGTATCTTACTGATTTTTTCTGAAAAATTAACAATCTGATGAGAAGGGAATAGGATGAATATCTTGGTAGCACAGAATAAAGCTGCAAGTTTTCTGTATAAATTGAAACTTTTATCAACGCAGAGTTCAAAATGCAGTATCAATGTTTACACAGCTGTGTGAGCAATTGGCAAATTACAAATCTGAAAAAATCACGTTAGAAAATTCTGTGATTCATCATTTATCTGCAGTAATAGACTCACTGAAGCAATATTTCCTGAACATGGACAATCGTCAGTTCAATTCTTGGATATTAGGACCATTTTCTACTGATTATGATTTTTTTAAAGACGAAGATGTGTCAGTCAAAGTAAAATTTCTCGAACTACTCGAGAATAGTACTTTCAGGGAAATGGAATTTCAAAACTATAATCAGGGAAACTGGCAATTTCTGTAACGAGACTAAAAAGGTTAGGACCCACTGATCAAGGTGAATATATCGAAGAGCGCTTTTGCGTCATTCCTCATAGTGGATTTGAGTTAACTTAA
Source organism: Stenopsyche tienmushanensis (assembly GCA_008973525.1). Taxonomy (NCBI): domain Eukaryota; kingdom Metazoa; phylum Arthropoda; class Insecta; order Trichoptera; family Stenopsychidae; genus Stenopsyche; species Stenopsyche tienmushanensis. The sequence continues at coordinate 1,498,434 of WACJ01000552.1, forward strand.
AAGGTGAGCAGCTTTATTTGGAAAACGGTATCAATTATGAATACTATCAATAATCATCTTATTTTTCTTTTCTACTTCGAAACTGGTGATGATGAAAATTTACGTACCGATGTATCGCCAATATCGCACATATTACTCTTACAAATTCAACAAACTGATCGTATCTATATTTTAAGGGTTTACGTGTATTATATTTTTATCAAGTGATGGAATTATAAAAATATTTTTTAAATTTGAAATAATGTTCATAAATCCTTGTTAACTACTTGAGGGCTTGTGTAAATCGTTCTATTATAATTTTATTTCTGGCAAACAATTAATGATTTTTGCTTAAAATACACTTAGATTTACATTAAGCTTCAATATTGTTGTACATCATTTTAATTAAAATGTTTTCTTGTTTCAGGTAAGCCCAAATTGGAATTCAAATATGGTTACTTGGTTTGAAATGTAAGTAAATCGTGGAAGGACAAAATTTGTTTACAATTTATTATATAGCTGTATAAAGTACCGATAAAACGATCGACTAATTTATTTTATTATAAATAGATTTGGCAAGTGGGGGGGGGGGGCAGTGGCTATCCCAAGGGAGTACACACAATAGTTTTACTAGCGAATCCCATTGTAGGGTCGTTATCAGCCAACAATGAGTCCCGTTCTTTATCTGAAGGCTTAACTATTCCGGTGAACAAAACCCACCTTCATTTAGATTAACCGCCTGAGATTCGAGCCAAGTTTCCGTGGCCGATAGTCGCATTACACATCGAAATGCTGTTATTATATTTTTTTGCCAAGCTTATCCGTTTGACTCGGATATTGAGTGCGCCAGGGGAAAAAAGTTCGAGAGCTTTGTTACGCCCAACCATTGTTATGTGCAGATTTTTTTCGCTCTCGGAAAGTATTATTGGCACAATGGGGTTCGGCATGTGCCGTATTATTCACAAAACAATAAATTACATATACACACCCTCCGTATACTCTTACAGAAGTGAATACAAAACAATAAGTATCATACATTAACAAAGCGCCGACCTGGGCCCTATAAATTAACGACCAGATGCTCTTACCGTTTAATTCGCGAAATTCCGGCAAAATTTGATAAAAACGCGCAAAGGTTGATGACGACTGTCGAATTTTAATCAGATTTTTTCCTCCTTCGAATAAAGTCCGTCCCCATTGATATTAAAAATCCGTGCTAGTGAATGCGAATGGGGACCCGGGCAACACATAATTTGTCGCAGGTCGCTTTTTGCCCCCTCGGCACACGCACCCCCATCCGGGAGGGTCGTCTCCGAACACCGAGTTGTGTTCTGTTTACCAACCCATAACTTGGTGTTTATCCCATGACTATACGTGCCCGGCAGATGTGTGTGCGTGTGCAGGGCCGCGCTTTGCTTCGGGACACGCGCCCTCCTACAATTTGGGTCGTGACACACCGCGCTTGGAATACATCTTCATGTAATAAATTACGAATTCAGCTTTCATCTTCAATATCAATTTTCTTTGTGTTCATTTCATCGTCTTCGCAGGGGTGGGGTTAGGGGGAGGGGGCTGAGATTGACACGATGCGTTTCGGTCTGCAATTTATTTCTCGTAAAATATATGTACCTATAAACTGATTCCCATGCAAGTTATTCATCCTTTGATACCATAACAAAATTTATTTGGTACTATACAAATAAGAAAAGCCATGTATAGATTTATTTTCTACTCTTTTTTATTACTTTTGATGCCATTTTATAGCCTATTCTAAATAATATAATGAGTTTTTGATGGATACCTTATTAAGGGTGCAAAAATAATGAAATGAAAAATATATTTCTTATGTAGATAAAATTACATCCAATTACTTTTCATTGTAATTTGCTTAATTATCTAGCGTATTTTAAATTGGATAAATAAGTGTGATTATATTTTGATAAATACAGACATTTAAAAGAAAGTATACTTAGGAAGTGAACGAGGAGGTGAATGTATGACACAGACGAATTGGATGTAACCCCTTCTTGTGAATGGATATTGAAGAGGCCCTAGCTTTGCAGTGGACTGTTTGTGGCTGCACTACGATGATGATACTTAGGAAGAAGACGCTTACTCTATGAGATATAATACTACTGCACATACCGACTAACTGTTTCAGCATAATCTCCACCCTTCATATCAATCAATTATATTTATATACCTATCTTATTCATATTAATTTCTTACTTTTAATTTGTTCGCCTTAAAAATTCAATTATTAGAGTATACTACGTAACTCTTACCCATATATGAAAAATGATGCGAAATAAAAATATGTAAACCATAAACAAACTATATGAAAGGTCTGCAAGGCACAAAATTTTGTAATTATTCCAAAAACTCATATGCAAAAATGGATACACTCAAACCTCTTTTTATGCGATTTTTTTTTGTTCGATTTCGAAGTTATGCAGTTTTTTTTAAACATGTACGTATCGAGATTTGGGACTGTGAAAATCATATTGCATCTGATATCTCTGAATTAATACCACGCCCTTTATTATGGTTTAGATTTTTGAAAATAATGATTTCGTTTTTATAGATTTTTTTTTTAAAAAATACATTCTCCAAAAGAATTTCCAAAATTCCAACTACTATAATGAAATGTCCTACCATAATGAAATTTTTTAACGCGTTTTTCTCGAAACTACTTTTTTCAGCACGGTTGACATTGTATCTCAAGTTTCATTTAACTAATTTACTTCAAACTGAGTACGAATCTTTTGTATACAACCCTCTATTATTCCTGCCAGATTTATGTCAAAATGTATTTTTTAACTATTTAAAAAAAATAAAACTGTGACAAAATAAAGCCAAAAAATGACTTGACTGTATTTTTTTAAACAGTCGCCATTTTGTGTTTTTTTTTTGTTAGGGACTATAGTGACATCTTTGTTAATTAAGAATTATATTGTTGAAATGAGAAAATCTACATAGAACAGTAATGACATTGACACTAGGTCTACTGTTTATTCCGAAAAAGAGAGCGACTTTGAGTCATATCGAAAATGGGAACGAAAATTATCATACAGTGATGATAGTTTGTAATTAAAATATTTAATATATCTCTAGTGAATGTTTGGAATTTGAGATGGCGGATCTCATATGCCTTATGGTTTTCATTTTTTTATTAACTTTTTTTAATGCAATTTTGGAACTTTTTCATTTTTTTATATAGCCGTTTCAAAGTTATGCGGTTTTTAAAATCCACGGAACACATCTTCACTTTTTCTATGTAAGTCAAAGCTTTTTCTGTGCGATTTTCCGCGAAACGCATCTACCGCAAAAAAAAAAGGTTTAAGTTTATATTGAAGAATACAAACATCATGGGTAAAATATGCAACATATGTACACTTTTTGGCGCGCTGAGTAAAAGTCCTAGCTCTCATAATAAATACACATAAATCCGAAGAAATAACAAATTGAGCTACCATATTTTTCTGAACTTATCCAAAGATGTCACTAACAAATGTAATTTAATCCCTTAAAGATGTTTTTAGAAAGATCATTCTTATACGTTAAGTTCGAAGATAGACAGAAACGGAGAATATCTTACACGTCGAGTTTGGAAAAAAACAGAGACGTAGAAAGTATCTTGCAGGTCAGGGATTGCGAATGTGAGACAGAAACGGAAAGAGTATCTTGCGTACATCGTACGATTATATAGATCGTTAACACAAATTTATCAACTAATAATGATATGTGAATGATATAATGAATCGATTTCAAGTGTAATGTTTATGTTTACTTGAAGAAATTGCCTAATATTGTGTGCTATCAAGAGCGTTTATTTATTTAAATACAAGTTTCATACACGCTGCGACGGTCCTGCCAGATAAGTGGATTTGTATGGATGAAAAGTAGCGGATATACAAATATTTCTTATAAGTTTAGAATGATATAAAATTAGTTCACTACTTAAGGGGTTAAGAATATAGCAAATATAATTAAAATATGGGGTGTGCGATCATAGACATATATGGACCTATGAGGACGGCGTTTCTTTCGTTATAAGCGATAATTAACGATTGGCAAAATAAATTTAAAATTATTAATTTAAAGACTCGATTGAATACACCCGGACTATGCGAAATATGAATTAATGAATTTATATTGTTTAAAATAAAAATATTGTAATACTGATGAATTGAAATAAAAATCTAGTAGTATAAATCTTTCATGGAATATTTCCAAAGAGTATTGCTTTCAAACAACATTTCCAGCTCTAATTTAAATGGGGCATTGAAAAATCACGAAGGCTTTACAGAAAAGGGGTCCCTCACATTTTGAGTTTATTTTATTTCGGACATAAATTCTTCTGGCGAAAAACAGCACGAATTCGCTTAATACGAAAATCGCCCAAAATATACGATTATGTGCTTAAATGAATATTTATATACTTAATGGAATCCATTGGAAAACAGATGCAGGCGTACACATATCCTATGGAATTAATAAATCCGAACAAATAAAAAAGGCGTAATGGCCGAAAGTGATTTATTGTGCAAATTTAATTTCGAAGTATGGAGCCGGGGCAGATCGGAAATGTAAATAAAAGCCTTATTCATTTCCGCGTGTAGGCCGTACGGGTGCGTCGAGGGCGCCCAACTTGTGCAATATCGCCCAGGGCTGTGAATTTCATAAATTGAGGCACCACCGGTCCACACAATGTGTTTACTTCGACGGGAAGGTCGCGGCCCTCGCTAATATGTTAATTTTAGGGGCTGGTTGGCTTTTACTCCGAATTCTTGGGATACCTTCGCATATTTATATTGGCCATCAAAATATGAGCAACTATGCACGCATAATTTTATCGAAATTAAATTAATTAAAAACGGTTTCATTTGTGTGAGCTATTTTCGCTCAGAGATGGGAGCTAATCTGCAGAGTTTACTGATGCATCACATTATAATCCCATTCCGTGTGAGCTGTACGAATTCTGCATTCTCGTTGGGAATTTCTTACTCCCAGTTTCAATAATTCCTTTTAGATGGCGCAATTTCCTGCTCTTGGATAATCTCACTAAAGAATCCTTAACATGGTTTCGTTAAATGGCTTAGCGAAGAGCATCCGATCGAAAGATATTGTGACAGTAATTATGGACATTCTAAATGCAGAAAATATAAATGAGCATAAGATAATACAAAGCATGTAATCAGTATACCAAATCTTTTATAACATTTTCTTCAATGATTTTGGCATACTTTTCAAGATGTTGGCAATATATAATTGAGATTTCATGTGCCCAAACATATTTGATTGATATCTGGCACTGTTTAGCATTTGGCACTGATTGATATTGAATACTGTTTATTTGACAATTTAATCATGAAAATGATTCCAAAATTTAGAGATTTTAAATCGAAACAATCTACAAACCAGTTAAAGAAAGTTATTATTCTTTGAGAAAATGTAAAATAGATTTTAATGCAAATCTTGCATACAAATCTAGCAAATATTTGCATATCTAGCAGCATGTGCAGTTTAACTTGTTTTTCAGTGTCTTAAAAAACTCGTTAGATATTAAATATCTATCCTCTTTGCATTGTGGTTGTCTTCCAGTATGACTTTAGTAGAAGCCATTCAAAAAATTATTGTCAAAATAAGTCGCCAAATTCCCAGATTTCATGTTTTAATAAGTTTTTAAATTTTCAATAAAGGATAATTCAAAATTTTCTTCGTGGTCTCAATTGATATAATTTGCATTTTAAGAATAACTATTTACATTATTTATTTTTAACAATGGAAAGCTCAACATGACGATTATCGAATATCAAACACGGGTTTTATTGAGCTTTAATGTCAATTTAAAGTATAGTAGTATATATAGTATCGATAAATGAGTAAATGTTTGGATGGTATACTTTCAATAAAAGCATGGCACAGGGCTTGTGTCGTCGAATATTAACAATTGCCGGATTTGATAGCATGAAAAAGTTTATTAATTGGTCGTATACAATCACTCGATCTATGTTACATATGTTGTATCATCAGTTATTATAATATATTTTTATAACCCATTACCTTCACAAATTTACTATAAATATATATATACATATGCCAATAAAATTTGAAAGAAGATATTTTTCTGTAATTTTCCAGTCCATCTTGATTCTATCGATCCATTTTATACCTGTCGACTGTCATTTTATGACTTATTGTTTGCTTTGTCATATGATATTTTTTTTACCGATTCAACCCCTTTCATTCTTTTAATAATTCCATGAACATTTTTCTTACTCACATGTTACTTTGATGATCACACCCCAGTATTCCCGAAGTACAATGCTACATAGCCTCAGGCGTAGATCTCAACTTCTGACATCCTTTGAAAATTATTTTCCATGTTTTACAACCGCACGTCATTTCGCTGCTAAAAGGCATTTAGATTTATAACTATGCGGATTTCCTCCGTAATTAATTTAAATTATTCTTAAATTAACCCCTTAAGCGCGGTTTTTCAATGCAGTAAATCATATTTATGCTCTTTCAACAGTATTTAAATGATAAATGTGAATTCCGGCATACTCTACGATTTGATGCTAAGCCATTTATTAAAATAGAGGTAGCGCGGATGTTATCGAGCGTCTACGGATCACGGGCCGTTACTTTATTATCCCTGCATTGGTTAATGTTTATATATGCCAAAAGTGTAGAGCAGCTTGTAGCATAACCAGTACAGCGATACATGTGGTCAAGTTTCACAGAGCAGGTATCGCGTGTACCGTCTGTATGCAATATTCGGTCTATTTAGCTTCTCTGGTAGCTGCATACGGCCACTGAAAATTTTCGATCCTCCCACAACCCTCTTTAAGGGTGAATTTAATGCATTCGCTGGGGGTTTAAATTGTTTTATTTTCAAGATTAGCTAATTCAGAGGCAAAGCGGCTGTGACAAGGGTGGCGTGCGGGCCACATATTTCGTCGGCTTGACATATAACTCTTGCACTTATCGGCCCTTTTTGCTATTCGTCTTTTTTTATTTTGGTCTGGAACGAATAAAGATTAAGCTGAAACATTATGAGCCTTATTTGTTACATGATAGCTCACAATTTATTTTTATTGTAGCTCTAAGTAGGAGGCGAGATATTCTTTCGGTGTCGTTGATCGATTGTATAATATATAATATGGCTAAGATTCCAATCAATGGAATAAAAAAGCCTCCCCAACCCACCCATATATAAATAAATATTTTATATTTAAACATCATCGAAAAAAATATAGTCAATAAAAAAACAACAATAAAAATTAAATACATTCATTTTTTAAATTTATTACTGAAAATCTATCATCCCTAATATATAATGCAATCTAAAAAGTTTTACTACAGAATAATAATTTAATAAATATTACAGTACAGTAAATATCTTTTTTAAAATTTCACTACTATTATTTATTTCGTATTTTAACCTTTTGAGGAGTTCAGTCGCGTATTTGCGATCAAATTTTAGTGATTCAAAAAGAGCATTCTTGCACGTTGAGCTCGGAGAGAGACAGACATGGAGAGTATCTTGCAAGTTGAGTTTGGAGAGAGATAGACGGAGATTGTCTTGCGTATATCGTACGATTGTATAGATCGATAACCCAAATTTATCGACTAATAATAACACAAATTAAAAGATTTCAAGTGTATTGTTTATGTTAACGAGAAGAAATAAACGAATATTATGTGATATCGACAGTGTTTATTTTTTTATATACAAGCTTCATACGCGCTGCGCAGTCCTGACAGATAAGTGAATTTTTACGGACGATTAGTGACAAACATACGAATATAGCATCTAAGTTTATTATGCTAAACTTAGCTCACTACTCAATGGACAATGTAAAAAATATTCAAGAAATCTGGAAATTTACTTTCAAGAATACATTTATTTTAACGACTCATTATAATGAAATCATAACTAATGTCAGGTATTTTTAGATGGATGTGATTCATGTTCTAATAATACAAGATCAACCCTCTCGAGTTACTTCGATATTTTTTTTATATTGATTGATGCGGTTTTTAAATGAAACTTCTATAGGTGCGATAAGGGGTTTAATAAAATAAGGGATAATTTAGGATAAGTTGGTTTGAACGTCACAAAAAATGAAACTGCAGGTGGCATTAAATTGGAAAGAGAGGGAGAATCATTTTTAGCAAAGCAACCATAAGATCAGTACCATACCTGTTTTATTATAAATTATACATATAAATATAGTTTCATCTTTTAGATACTATACTTTTCTGTAAAAACATATCGCGAAAAAGGCATTGGAAGATGATAATCAAAATGAAAGCTAAAACTAATTTGTCAGAATAATTATTTGTCAACATCTAATTACATTATCTCATATTGTTTTTAAAATAACCCTTTTAAAACCAGGACTTCAAACCGTTATTTTTTTCATCTCGGTTTCGATTAATTTTCTAATGTTTCTTAAACAAAGATAAGACGAGTTTGATAGTAAGAAATCAGTGAATATTTTTTGTCATTTCTGGAAACTTAATAAAGTTTTCAAACAGAATGCATTTTGGGAGAAATTTCAGATTTGTATCAAAAATATAAAAAAATGTTTTCAATAAAAATTAATTGAGAAATCAGATTTTTTTTTTGAGAAATGAGAATTTGCGATTTTTCATATTTCTCGAGAATTTCTCGAGAAATAATTCTCGAGAAGAGACTATATGCGTGACCATATGGTCACGCAGTCACGCAACGAACGCTTAAAAGCGTGTCGAAATTGTATTATCCCTTAGCTTTTTATCATTGTATATCATGAGCAATTTTAAACGCTTGTACATCCTTTATAGTTTTGCGTACGTGTATCTTTTTTGTTGTTAACAAAAAAATGGAAACAATTTGTTTTGTACGTAAGCATGAAAAAGGACATGATTTATGCGACAACCTGATACCTAAAAAAATATTACGGCATTACAAGTAAGTCTGTGGTGATAAATATAACGTGCGTGACCAATCTAGCGACTTGATTCTAAACAGTGACATATCTTACTTAGTTTGCAAAAAATACGACCCCTTAAAGAAATTCTTGACGTACTTAAATTTATGCTTAGAAAGATAATTATTGTCGCAAAAAATGTTAATAAAAGCAAAACGGTAGGTCTTGGGTGGAATTTAAGGCCTTAAATAAAAAAAAAATATTTAAAAATTTTGATATTTTTTTATACTTGATAAAGCACTTAAAACTTCTTCTAGGATCTTATGAAACATTTGACGCGTTTAAAACAATGCTATAATTTTTTAGGCTGGGAATTTATTATTTCCACCATATAACGGCTGGTATATAATGCTATTTTGATACGCACATAACTTACGCAGGACTTTTATTAAAGTTTTACATAAAAGACCGTCGGTGTAATATAGAAGTTGAAGCAGAACTAGCACTAAAAATGTAGTAAAATTAATGAAAGTACATTAAGGCCACCATTTCTGCACCTTATCTCTACGATGTCGACTTGTAGAAATCTCTGACATGTGAACAAGAATATTTTAACACTTTAATCCTCTCCTTTTTTAATACGCAATCGCGTGCCTGAAGGCACTAAAAGACGCGATCAATACATCGATATTTTTCGGCTAACGCTTTATTTTAAGTGAGTGGCGCTCAACATTTTTTTCGGCGTGCGTCATTAATCAAGACACGAGTCGCGGAGCTAATTCGGGGAAAAAGAGAACGCCGTTCAAATTAAAGTGCTTCGAGATTTTCGCGGGAAATTAACTATATCAATTTATCATAAAATGGAAGGATTTTCGTAATCCTCCTGTGGTTTGTTTGGGGGACAATTTTATGGTTTCGCTTTTTATTTTGCTGCCATAAATTACACAACCCGAGAAGCCATTAAACATGTCATGCAACAAGCACTTCTTGCAGTTGACGGAAATATTACTAAATCATTTTTACAAAGCTCAGAGGTTTTTATTAGATTTATGACAATATTTCTTTGTTCACCTCACTAACGTATAATTTTCACCATAATGGTCACAAACCGAAACCCTTTTGTAGCAGTAATTTGAATAATATATAACAATCGTTATAATGCTAGTCAGACGCTATTATACCGTGTAATTTTTTTTTAGGAACTTTACTAAAATATTTCTTTATATACACGAGACATGTGATGTGATAAATTATTGCGGGGCGGGGTGTAGAAAATCGTAAGTTTTTCACGACCTCAATAAATATTTTGAAGTTTCAATTACAAAAAGAAAGCTTTGGGGTGAAACATAGTAATAAATGTAATGTTTTAATGCAGTTTTTATGAAAAAATTTTATGGTTGTGTTTAGATATTTTAATGAATTATAAATAAGGCATTTTTATTTTTGTTTGAAGATAATTAAATCAACATATACAACTAATAATCGTTACACTTTACACAATATATTTACAAAAAAGCTTGAAAACTTGAACCAACCGATCTTGGATTCCATATTTTGAATGATAAGGAAATAATTAAAGAAATATCTGCAAAACAAGGTCAAGAAGACGAAGAAGAGATTTGCGAGGGGGGAGGTATTGACCCTACACATTCTGAAACTTTTTATTGTTGGGAACTAAGAATAATGTAATTCAGGATAACTTATATGTCTTAAGAGTATTAGCCATTTGGCAGCTTTGTCAATTATGATTTTTTTCGATTATCCGAATTTTTATTATCTGAACTACTTTCATCTCCTATTATTCCGGATAATCGAGGTTATATTGTATATATTATCGAATATCGATATGAAATATAATACGAGGTTTTAGAATGTCATATGGCGTACTAAATACGTAGCATCGTAAGGGAAAGGTTAACAGTTCTTTTAAATATTCTTAATGTTGTTAAAGTGAGTGTGATCTTGGACTAAGTTTAGACTCTAAAATTTTAAAACAGACCATGGCCAATTTTCAACAATAATAAACATAATTGAAAAATAATTATTTTAATGATTCTTAAAATCCTATAATAACTTTACCATATATGGATAGCAATAGAAACCCCCGAATAAAAATATTTCTCTACAAAAGCCTCTAAAGGAGATCGCCTATTTCTAAATTAAAAATACTAAGGATTTAACGAACTGCAAAATAACTAAAAATATCGTCAATTATAGCTGATCAATAAATTTTATCATTGTAAGAGAAGGTTTACAATAATCTTTTATAAACTTGCTGAGCAAATAAGAGAAGCATAATTCATAGGAATTGAATTTCTAAGTCTTATGATTTTCATGAATTCCTAACTATTTCAATGAATTATTTGGAAATTGTACGTGGCTTAAATTTAAATAGAGTATAAATATAGGACAGTACAGTTCATAACCCATTCATTTTAAGTATGAAACGAATTTAGATCAAATCAAATTAATATATTTGAGTTTAAATACAGAACAATGACGCCTATGAAATAAAATTGTAATTGATACAATAAATAAAATGGAAATACAATTACTAAAACCACGCATTAATTTGGTAAACAATTCATTATTTGTATAATTTTTTTCGCTTTAGCAAAGCAACGGGGTGAAAGTTAATCAAACGTTTTATTAAAACTTATTCATCGCGTCGGTTTGAATATTAATTTTACACCCCGAAATATTTCAGCTTCGGAGCCCGACACAAAGCCTCCCCTCCGAAAATAATAACGATTCTGAAGATTTCTCATCTTCAACTTCAAATCCCCATTGTTTATTGTAATTAATCTCCAGGTGTTTATTTATCTCGAAGTTTGGAAAGGATTTGAGGTAGCCGAAAATTAAACAAAATATTGACTGGAGAATTTCAATGGTTCGTTAAACCCGAAGTGTATTAAATCATTAATATTACGAAACGCCACGACAAAAGGCTCTCAAGAATTTCGCTCTGTATAACTATAGGCAACGAAATGTATCATTTTAATGGTAGTATTTCAATGCAATTACGATAGTATCTTCATTTAAAACGTATCGTAATAATGGGGATAGAATTTCGAAGTCAAGCCAGTAAGTAATCAGCTTCGTATAATTGTTATGCAAAGTTGATTCGATCAAAGCATATATCTATTGTTAGAACGGTTGAGTGCTTGGTTGTATTGAAGTGATTTCAAAATTGTTTGTAATTGGTAATTTAGCCTCACTTAAAGCAAGAGAATGTTTAAGTTTGATCATATTTCAACCCCTTGATGCCTTTGAATATACACCTGTCTCCAGAGAGAGACACGATCTTGTACGTTTGAGTACTTGAAAACAGTAGTTAATGTGTTTGTATTATGTCAAATTTGAATTTATTGTTGCCAATAAAGGAGAATAATGAAGTCGTGACATGAAGTCAATGATACGTAGAGTAATGTAATAATTTTTAATTAAAAATATTGATTATAAGACATATATCATATACACACTTTTTCTGAAATATTGGATTAAAATATTAAAATTATTTTCATAAATAATATCCGATTAACTAAATCAGTTCAAATTTAAAAAAAAAACACTGCGTAATGTGGTTTCCCTCCTTAAATGTATTTAATAATGAATGAGTTTAGGGTCATTTTTGCAGATAGTTATATTAAAATATGTCATTATTTAGCCATGCACATGCACACAGATTTGTAAGAGCCGATCTAAATGTCGAAAGCTTCCCATTTGAAAAATATATATCGATGATAGTCCAAGCAAAGAAGGCAAAATAGATGTGCCCCATAAAAGCAGGGTCCCCTGAGTCATCCACGCCCTCGCACGGTCTCAATTCCAATCCGCCTATAACAGTCCGAGACGAAGAAAATCTTGAATGCAGACAAGCCGAGTGACTGCTAACAAAAGCAACATATTTGTTATTCAGGCAGAATGCAAAGCAAGACATGAGCTAGTTGTTAGCGAATTTGGCCGTACAGTTGTCTACCGCTGAAGTGCAACTTGCTTTGATCTTACGAACACCGCCAAACTGCAATCGCACCTCACATGCACGCCCAGACTTTGATATGCAACCATTTTCGTTGATAGATGCGCTCGCTTTTAGGACTCGTGTGCAATTTGCATTCGTTTGCCGGTAAACAAAATTCTTGCCGAATGGCTCGTTAGAACTGGGCAAGTTTATTTTTTCCCATTTTTATTACGTCCGGTAAAAATGCATTTTGCGCCGTGTGCACCGCAACCGTTTGCGGCCACTTTGATATAAGCTCCTTGTTTAAGGATTTTCGCTTTAACGCTGCTGTAAACTTCCTCCCGAATTTCCCAGCTAAAAAGTCTCACCCACAGGAAAAAAAAGATTAATTAATATCCACAGCAAGCATTTTGAGTTGAAAGCATGCTCAAAACAGGATAAGGTACATATAGTTTTTAATTTCCGAATTGTGACTTTTTAATTTAAATTTAATGAAAATGTAATTATTTTTTTTTTCAAAATGCAATCTCTTATAATCCAAAGTATTCGTAATTGAAAACATAATAGAAATATGTACTTAACGATATAAAAATTAATTGCACCCGTAAATTTCGCAAATAGTCGCAAATTTCGCAAGTAATAGTAAAAATATGATTGTTTATTCCTTGGACTTGATATTTAATTCCAAAATATATTTTTTTAAATTTAGATAATAGCATTAACAAGCTTTAAATAAAAACTAATAACGACATTTTGATTTAACGGCAGCAACGTTTAAAAAAATATTATTTTTTTCCGATTTGCCCGATATATTTTTTTATATAGGTCTATTATTTAAGATACTTTATTTGGCATACAATATAATTTTAAATAGAAAATAGAATATCTTCATAGGTAAATTTGACTTTTCCATCAAAAACGTTCTTAATATAAATGTCAAATGAATAGTTTTTAAGCGAACATAGGTTTTATTCAGATATTCAAATTAATGGATAATAAAAATATACCTAAATAAAGAATAACATTAATATGAAATAAATAGTATAATATGGTTGGTAGCTTAGAGGCTTAAAAATATTAATAGGGTTGTATTTTCATCAGCGAATATTATCGCAAAAGTGCATTAGATGCGCATAAAAGAGGGTAGCGGCTTAGCCCCGCGTAAGCGAAATGGTCCATTACCGGAACAACTTCGTCCCGAAAATTATTTTAAATTAACAATAATGACACATTTTTCAGGCTCTCCGAGAATCCTTTTAGGCCAGGCAATTGTTTAGTGGGATCGTTTCGTCTTTTTAATAGTCGACTCTGAGCCAAATAATAGGCGGTGGATAAGCGCACGGGAAAAAACCCATTGTCAGATATTTAGCCCAGTGGCGTGCACCTGTGTAGGTGATTACACACAAACAAAGGGCTCAATATAATACGGGAAGTCCTACTCATCGTCGAAAGCCTCCATCGAGGCCTCATTAAAAGCCACGGAGGTTTTTGAATACCAAAGCTTTTAAGCGTGAGCTCTAAACAAATAGCCGGCCGAGTAAGTACAACCATTAATTGCATATGGTTCAGTTGACCGTCGACGGTTGATTTAAGGGATCGTAATGGTTTCTCAAAATAAAATGCTGACATAATATGTAATTCGTGGACCAGAGCGCCCCTGACATACCTGCTAGGGGTAGTATTTTACTCAATGGCGATATAGCTTGTTAGAGCTTTCGAGTGTACTCGCTGAAAAGCGATTTTTCTTCTACTGTAAAACAACACTTACGATAAAACGATATTTGCTTTTTTTTATTCCTAAGGCACAAATAAAATGCAAATTGACATTGGTTTAACGAGATTTTTTAAGAAATATAATTTTAATATATTTCTTATAAAATCTGTGCTGAAGATTATCTTCCGTCAGCTGCCTCTGGAATTCAATTTGCATTAATTTTGATTCCAGAATTGACTCTAGATAAAAAAAAATAGTAAATAAAGAAGATATAATCAATGCAAATATTTTTTTTGCTGAAATTTGTTGCAATGAAACGAATAATGATAAAATCTTGCTGTGCATCTGGTTTAATTGTTTCAAGCCCAGTCTCATTATTTAATAGCCATACTTCTATCAAATAAAAATCTAGATTTTAATAGCAATGTTGAGCTCTTTGATCAAATATATTTGCTTCAAATCACTATGATTTCTTTTGAATATAAGTACAAAGATCGCATTTTGTTATGATGACGTTGAATAAACAAGAACAAAGTAGTGGTTACGTTAAAATATAACAATAAAAATAGCATGCCGCTAAATATATTTAATAATATGTATTCACCTTGATGTATATGAATTTTTGACGAACCATTGAACCGCGAAAATTAATGATTATTGATACTAATATTCTGTACTAGCAATTTCGCAATTATTTTGCAATGAATTTGTAATGATCCATTGGTACTTATGCTTTTGAAGCATTAAATTTGAAATAGAATCATTATAGGATGATCATGATTATGAAAGTGAATATTTGGTTAAAATTTTAAATTATTCAATCGCTACCCTTTTCGAGAGGTTGAGTTAATGGTTCGGCTCCTGCATTAAAATAATTTCGGAATCGGCCCTCGTGATCAATATTAATGTAGTTTTAACACAAATGTATTCATTCTTTCGTCAGAAGTCAAAGCTGTTCCGTCTAAAATATGCACCCTTTAAAATGAGCAAAACCCTGGTTAGCTTTTACTGCTAGATACCATAAATTTTGAAATCAGCCAGCTATCAGCACCTTGCGGCATAAACGCGCTAGGCAAAATATTCTGAATATTCTCAATAGTGAAGCAGGTAAGGCATAATGACGTGTATAGAAGGTATTTCTACCCTTAAGGTCCAAAATCGATGTTTATCCCCGGCGCTGCGACTTAGCCAGCCCAGTCGGAATTAATCACGACAAAGCTCCAACTATTATTTAATACTCCTTTTACGGCCACCCTGTATTACACACACCCCCCCTGGATTGAGATGGAGCAAACGGAGGCTTAAACTCGGGGACCGCATTTAATAGAGTCGTTTTGCTTCAGATTAGTTTCCTCGAGATGGATTTGACGAAAAGCGCGCTCGAAACTTTGGAGGCAAAATTGAAATAAGGAATGATTAATAGAATCGCTAAATCCGCTTATGTGAAATCTGCACAAGTCTGTTGGGAGAATTTACAATTTTGCTTTTTTAAAAACATTTTATTACGGAGCTGCAATTTCAGGTGAAGCAAGAAATTTCATACTGGGGGAAAGGTGCATTCAAATTATAACTTTCCACGTGGCTGGAATTCAAATGAATCCACCCGAGCATTTTTTCTTGGTTACACAAAAGGCACCGACATAAAAACTTATTTAAAAATCTGAATTTTAGTCGAGCTCTGCGTTTAAGGGATTTAGTATTTGAATAAAATATTAATATTTTTCATACTAATGTAGAAAATATTCCTTTGTGTCTAATGCTCTCGGTTAGTATTCATAAATACTATAAAATAGCCAGTGATATTTTTCATATGAAAAAATAGCTATTACTTAGCCCATATAAAAATGAAAATTGCTTCAACGACCATTTTTCTTGTAATACGTTTATTTCATGCACAAAAAATAGTTTTAGGGAACTCATAAACGTAATATTTTAGTAAGACGTTAAAATTTCACTCGGACTTCATCTAACTTCATACTTTTAACATATATATTATCAATATTATTCACTAAATAATATCATTAAGGGATTAAACTAATAGTTATCACCGCTAAAAATGCAAATATTTAAAAGTTGCACATATATGTGATTTGATATTAAAAAAATGCGTTCTTGTTCTGTTGCATAATTTTTAAACAATGGTTATAACATATTCCATGTGTTCTTTAATGGATTACATTGGTATCTTGTATTGATCAAATACCACCCCAATTTTCCTTCACATGATCTCCCTTATAATATTTCCATATGTTACAACAACCACCTGCCCTTAAACGTATGTAATCTATTAGCTTTAATTTTACCCCACTAATGTTAATGTTTTCGTTCACTCATTCGTTATACGTTCGCTTTGTCTTGGTAAAATTAATTTTGGATTCAAATTTTATAGCGGTATGTTCTATTTTATGCAGCAAACCTTGTAAAAAATACGTAATATTCAATGCAACGCAAATTCAATTACTTGCAAACATTTAAATGATGCATCTTGCTCATTAGCATTGATAAAGTAAAAAACTTTAATACTTTTTTTAATAATGTTACTATCTAAAAATCCATTGCTTTGTCATATTTGTTGCTTTCGATCATGATTTAGTATTTGTGTTTGCTTAAATTATGTTCGAGTATGATTTCCGGTACTCATATCAATATATACATTTCGCATTAAAAGGGTTTATTATATTTCTTTATGAACGTGATTTCCTTATCTAATTTCCAATGAAATTGTTTCTGCAAAGTTTTTGCTGATATTTTTTGTTTATTTCATCCAGATCTAAAGAAAATGTTTATACAAAAATGTATTTTTACCATTTTCAAGGCGCTGAAAATCCCATGTGATAAGAGCAAAACAAACAAAGGAGGAAGAAGTACGATGTTTTGGTATCGCGTTGCGGTTCCACGTGGCAAGCTTGACATCAGCATTCTATTCTTGTCGACACGTGAGACGCGTGATTTCATCACTTCAATAAATAAAATATTTAGCGAGTTGGCCGTATAAGGCGTCCCTGCCCCGACAGATAATCCAGGCAGCATCACGTACGCCGAGGGTAGGTGGCCAGGTCCCGGTGCCCCAACTTCTTCAGTTCCACGTAAATCGAATTCCATTGCGCCAATATTCGAACGAGCCGCAGTAGGATCTGGCCTATTCCGCTCCCACCGACACCTTCCACCCCCTCGGGCAAACACCAGCTACGCCCAGCGTAGAGGCGTCGTGAAATAGTGGGTCGTGCTCGCGTATTCCTCCCCTTATTTATACATTTGCTTCACTTACACGCAGCTTTGCGAATTCTTGGGCGTAAATATTAAATAATTCCTTCAGCCGAGTATTACTTGGACCTAAATTTACGATAGCTGCATTATTACTGTGCCCCGTGCTTAATGCCGAACGGAGAATTAGAAGGTTCATCCGCAGAATTGTTATAAATTAAGTATTCAGTACGTGTCAGGTAAATTTGCTCGGATACTAGGAAATGTTAACTTAATTATTGAATATGTATGAGATTTTGGGTGCAAAATAAATGAATTATCTAAGTTTCCTCCATTACAAAACTTTGTAACCGAACCGACGGGAATATTCGATGAGTTACACCAAACAAACTTTCTTTATGCCCTACATGTGCGAATTGGAAAACATAAACTTTGTAATGGTGAAGGAGGATGCTTAAAAAACACTAATGAAACATTGATCGAATATTTAATTTAAAAAAACATGAATTTTATCGTTCTCTTATACAAAAAAAAATAGCATGTCAATTTTTGAGCTAATTTTTGCTTGAATTTTGTTGCCATCATTGAAGATCGTATGAAAACGAATAAACTCAAAATTTGGATTAATGCTATACAATACGATAAAAGCTACATCGATTTAATATTTAAAAACATATATTATATTTGAAATGTATGTATGTTTTTAGAAATTTGTAGCGCTTATTATTTATTTGTAGTTTGTATAATATGATAAGTATGATTTTTAAAAATGTTTTATTTTAGACCTTTTTAGACAAGATTAATCTTCTAACTATATTAAAATGCATTTAATAAGTATTTTCATATGAAACTTGCAACATATTACTTTAATCCTTAAGCGGAACTAATTTTTGACTAGAAAAATCTACTTTTGATATTGAAGAAGATGACTTTTAAAGTGGATTTCCAAATAGGCACCAAGTTCATATATATTATACTGATAAACATATCATAATATTCACTGGTGCTTTGTATATTTTATTGAACACATGTCATACGATATTGTAGCTTAAACGGTTAAAAAATTATTATTGATGTAAAACTAATCGAAGAATGGGCTGCTAGTGCTTTTTACTGATGATGATGGCATAAATTTGGCTAATATTATTAAATTTACTTCACATTTCTTTTGAGTGAATTATCAATAAGGCTCGCAAGCATTAATTTTAAATTTGTAAAATAATCATATTATGTTCAGACGGTGGTTTGATTCATAGACCCTATAGCTATGCGGTTTGAGCGCAATGTAAAGTTACACATTTCGGAGTATCAAAAACTTTTATTGCGTATTCAAATTTGAAAACACATAAAACTGCGGCAAACTGCATTATTTATAATAACCCCCCGGTTCACATTTCGATACAAAATAACGACCGCATAAAACCCAACTATTGTTACGTCTGGCGTCCCGTCTCCATTTGGATGCATCATCAGAAAGATAAAGGCGAAGTTGCACCGACCGCCGAACGACAAACAAAAGGAGCAGGATTTTAACCAGATCCAGTGGCACTTAAACGTCATCTAGAATTTAATATTCTCATAGTAAAGTTTACACGTGCACATAATGGTCTTGCTGTCTATTACGTGTTAGAGCCGCCATCGGAGTCACGTATTAATGTCCCAGCCATGCTTTACAATGTCAAGCTTACTCGTGGTAGGAGGCAAACTGACGACATTTGACGACGAGATTCGACTATTGAGTCAATATTACGCTGTTGACTTACTGGGTTTTATGATTGCGGCGTGTGTTTGGAGTTTGGGCCTCAGTTTGGGAATCGGGACAGATGAATTACGCTACGATTGATTGTGATGGGATACATGTCGAATTGATGATCCCATACTATGATAATTTGGCAGAAACTTCACAAATGATCACTATTTCGTAAATATAATGCAAATTGGATTTCTGCCTAATGGTTTGCAATATTCCTATAAAAGATGAAAGTAGGGTGCCCATAGATTTTTCTGGAGATGGCAGATTTAATATAGAACAGTTTTAAGCTATCTTCCATAAATACATTTAAAATGACGTTTTTTTAAGGAGTGTTTTTGAATAATGCTCTTTGATTTCAGGAGATACATTTATTTTCTCAAAATAAAATATACTAATTGGATTAAAATTAGTAACGCTCAACTAAAATAGATCTAAGATTAAGAATAATTTTCTAAAAATTATGTAAGATATATACATATATTATATTGAAATGATTGGAGTGTAATAAAATTTGAAGACAATTTCTTATAATAAGTTTAAATTGAGTCACGGTTCAGGAAACACGCGATTTTTTTTTAAGAAAGTCATTGTTGTGAATTTATAATTTATATTTTGAATTGTTTTGCCGTTATATGTAAACAATATCAAGATCAACAATCAAAACAAAATCTCAGTGAATGAATGCAAACGAAGTATAGATAATAATTATAAATAATAAAATTATCATAGGTTGGAATAAAAACAAATAAAACAACGCTCATCCCATTAAAACAGTTAGAACAATCTATTTTTATTCAGATGTAAAAAATATTTTTTTGGGCAGGTACCTGTTTCTACCCTTAAACCAACATTAATAATAAAAAGTTCATTCTCTGTATATGTTGAATTGCTTAAACATAGTCAGACAGCTATAATAGTAGTTTAGTGTCAATAAATAATGGGAATTAAGCTAAAGCTCATTATTAATATAAAATAATACTTCAAAAATAAAGCACTATACCTCATTCTCTCAATTACCAGGCTTGTTATAGAACTTCAACCCCATCCACCTTATTCATTCGAAATCGCACCCTTAGAAAAAAAATGCACCAGGGGAGCTTAATAATAGTTCTATCAATGCACATTCATTGGCACACAAACCTTATCTATCCTAAATTTATTGAATATTTTGAATAAATTAATTAAATAATTTAGTATTGATTTCATTAACAGTGTACAATTTATTTTCTATTAAAATTACTTTTATACAGTTTGAACATAGTGACTTTGTAATTTTGTATTTTGAACAGGATTTTAATTCAGTTTGGCATAATTTTTGCATAAAATTTTGGTATGGCATCCACAAAATGAATTTTCTCGATGTATCCATTTACCATGTTAAAAAGTTTCATTTTATAGTATGCATATTATGTTAAGCTTTCAATCCTTATAAATCTTATAATAATATCAAATATATGTTTATATTGGTTAAATTAGTGCGCTTTTATTACAAAAATATTCATTTATATTCAGGATAATGATGTTTCTCCATAGAAATAAATGTATGCATTTTTTTAATGTCGCAATTGCGTTTTTCAAGTGCCTCGTTATTAGAAACCCAATCGGTGCATGGGATCTTAAGCATTCTTCATTAGCGCCACATCTCGGAGCTTTCAGGCTGTTGCTAATGATTGCTGTCAAAGTCTATGCTCCTATTTTGTAACAAAAAGCGTAATAGGAGAGCTTAAAACTACTTGAAGGCATGCTAAAAAATTACCTTTGATACGGACGAACTTTTATTAAAGTTATTTTAATAAAAAAATGCTAACAAGACGAGCAGTCAACCAAAGTGTCAAAGTTATTCCACAACTCCGCAAATTATTTTTTATATTTTTTTAACGCTTTTACATACTTGGAGAAATTGTTCGTTTTGTATTGAAGCGCGGTTTACGTAAACCTTTTATCTGTTTGAAAGTATGCAGCAACTTCAGCTGAAAACAGGTTTTGCACGTCAGCGAGTTTGCATACAAGATTTGCTCCACCAACTCCCAACAATTATGTAACTGCAAAACCTTATAACTTTATCCCGAAATTTCGGTTCTGGGCTCCAAACACGTCTGACAAATGATGTTTTAGTCGGCGGAAAATCCTGCCACACCACGAAACTATGTACCGACGTACTCGTTACACCCATCATAAACAGGGTGTATTACATGTCATCTAGACGTTTATTATTTTAAATCTCAAATATTTGTACGGATCGTTAATTTATTTATTTTGCTTTATACTGCAAGGGGTTCGGTGGAATTTTAACTACCGGCTGAGTCGAGCGACATTTTATGCGCTCTAAACGAAATATACTGAGGCATTATAAGTGATATTTTAGATGGCGTCTGTCGTTAAGGATTATAACAAAATTATACTTAATATTTTATTTGTTTGACAAAATTGTTTTATGATGATATAAAGTTGTATCTCGAAGAGGCCACACTACCCTTGGAAATGAAATATTATTTAAGTTGTAAATTATGTTAAATGATCGCTTGTCAAATAATCCATCATATGATCTGGCGCGCATCTTACATTTAAATTTTACTGTCCCGATGATCTCAAATTATTTATCATAAAAATATGAAATGTGTCCTGCATATGGATCAATAGATAAAACATAACAATGTAAAGGCATGATTTTTTTTCAGTTTTCATATAAATTTAAAGAGATGAATTAAATTTCCATTTTTCGTACTTATTTAAGTAGATCTTGCTTCACTAGTTTACAAATTTAAAAATCATTATTATAGCTCAAAATTTTTGACACTTATAAATTCCGCTTGAAAATCTAAATAAATAGGAATTATCTTAATTAACATATCAAAATCCGGATACACATTTTTTAGTATTGTAATAATATATTTTGACAGGGATAAATGATTATGCCTTCCAAAACATATTTATCCTTAGGACAAAAGCTTGAATTTAAAGGACTTATATAATTTTGTATGAGATGAAAGGGTAAATATTAACCCAAGCCATTGATAATCCTGCAACTCATAGCATAAGGGGAGAAAATGAAAATGTGGCAAATGTAAAATTTCATGATGCTAAAACTTGCTTGACTGATTAAAGAAATGTTTTTAATACAAAAAGTTGAATATATAACTTGATTCTGTAAATTAAGTATTGATAATAAGGAAACATTTTTACGATCTGCAAGCATAACTTATTTTCAATGTATCATATCCCGTATTTAGATCATTTCTATAGAAAATTTATCCATAGGACTTTTTATGTGGCATTTTTTTATTTGTCTTCTACGTTTGGATAAGATCATTTGAAGTAGGAGCAGATATGTGAGTTAGAAAGCAAAATTTTCATTATTCGCAAGTTGGAATAATATTCTCGAGTTAGAAAGCAATTACAATTATTCACGATCTTCTAAATTTTCTTGTAAGGTGAAAAGTTTTTCTATATTCTAAATTTGAATTCAAAACTTTATAACATGAGTCCAGAATTTAATCCACTATACGGACATTTGGTTGCCAATAAACAAGGAAATATTTTTTTCATAAACAATCATGATATAGAACGGGCTATATAGTTTCAACACGATCCAAGCCAGAGGTTTTTAAACCTGGGATCCGCGAATTTATTACCGGGGCTCTGCAAAAATAAAAAAAACATGTATCTTTACTTGAAAAAAAAAGTGGAATTATTTACATAAAACATTATAAGAAGATCTATTTTGACCAATATTTGGCCAAGATATTTTAATTTGTTTGAAAATTGGGATAGAGTAAAGGGTTGGGATGAAGTCCGTCATAAAAAAATTGTGTAAGAGGAGGTCCGCAAAAAAAATTTGCTTAAAACTACATGAGTTTAAGAATCGCTGATATAAGAGACTGTATGATAAATTATCATAAATAGTTTAAGGAAAATAATTTAAGCAAAGGCTTAATATTTGAAAATATTAATCTTCTTCTTGAAACAATCCAAATATTTTCAAAATAATGAAAGAGATTTTACACTATCATCACGCAAGGAAAGTATAAAGATAAAACATATTTTATGTAATAGAAATTTGATTACTTAAATCTGTTTTGGTTCGATTATTTTAGTTTCAGCAAATGCCTCGATAGATGAAAATTTAGTAAGGAACACACTTCTAATAAAAGAGCGTATACCAGCAATTGTTTGTTTCTTGTGTCACAGTTTCTTTTTGATGAGGGTTATATTTGGCAATAGTACACGAGATTCATTGACCAAAATAAGTGAATTAAAGATCGACTTCCTCCTGCAGGCAGCACAACTGTTGCTGGGTCCTCTCGGAGGCGACATTTAAAATTAATTTATTTTGGTTGGATGTGCTGGTGGAGAGGGCGCCCTCTGTATTTTTAAAGAGGTGTCAGTTGATGATGATATAAAATGTGGTGGTGTTCCACCCCGGCCGTCGGGCAGAGAGAGAATGGGCTGTATAAAACAACACCCCCCCGCGTACCTGGTGGTGCGTCTTAAAATTTACGGCCTTTTTTACGGATGTGTGAACTTCCTGCGTAACAGGGATGCTTTATCATTGTCTCCTCTTTTCGTTCCTCCGCACTCAGACACCGTCGAAAATGCGGCATTTTGATCTGAATTTTATATTTGCGGCGTGTGTATATTTTATGCATACCCGGGCCGTTTGTTTGACAGCGACACATATATTTCTCTTATTGCTTACATCAAAAAAAGAAGCAGACGAAGAAGAAGAAACGAGTCTCGAATAAATCACGCAAATATCACGATCGTGAAGTGTTTCACGGCGCGGCCGTTCTTTTTTACGAGAAGAACAATCGCCTTAGCCCGTAAAGGAATTTTCCTTTTTGTGCCGGAAAATCGCTTTGACAAAAATTTTTCTTACATCTTTATGCATGTAAGGCTGTATGTATTTATATTAATACCTCCCTACCTAGGCGTATGAATGCCAGACAAAGAATCCCTTTGATTTTTTTGAATCTCACGAAGTACTTATTGTATGATTTATCACAATATAAAATGATGTTCTAGCTCTCTTTTTTTGCATTGACAAAATATATTTGAATTAAATTACATTTTAAAAATTATCATCTTTGTTAATATTGCTAACAAAAAAGACCTTTTCACTGATAACTAAAATACTTTCTTTTTAAAAAAATACTTAATAAGACTTCCAATTTAGTAACTCAATCACATGCCGTATGTATTTTTTTATACGTTTGGCAAACATTTGGTAAAATTTAAAATGCCTAAAAATGAATACAAATTAATCGGTGTACGATAACATACTCATAATAATTTTTACAAATTTTGAATAATATTTGCTCGTTATT
This sequence comes from Stenopsyche tienmushanensis, assembly GCA_008973525.1. NCBI lineage: Eukaryota > Metazoa > Arthropoda > Insecta > Trichoptera > Stenopsychidae > Stenopsyche > Stenopsyche tienmushanensis. Next base: position 1,523,293 of record WACJ01000552.1, read on the forward strand.
CAACAAAGATGTTAGTTCAATTTCTCTTCAATCTCCATAGGAAATATGTTTTGGCTAATTTTTTTTTCTTTTATAATTTCAATTATATCTCAAATATAATTAAAGTAGAATAAGATTTGAAAGAAGTTCCATCCCTATATATTTCTTTATAAAATCGAATTCAAAGAAGCTGTAATTTTTTGAATTGCATACATTCCAAATGTTCACAATATTTTTTCAGGATCAATAAATAGATAAGTATTTTTACAAAAAAATTCGAACAAATCTCATCAATCTGCTGACATTAGTATTGAAAAACTAGGTCTTTCACCAAGGTTAATATTTGGGATCTCCCAAGCTTGTTGTTGTGGGAAAAATTGTTTCCACAGTCTATATTTGAAATTGAATCTTTTGGATAAGAGTTTAGTATTTAGTACACTATAATATTACTATTTTAATGCATTATGTATATAATCTTAATGTATGATTGATTTTTGGTTCATTCGAATAGCTTTTACTTTATCTTCAAGTTTTTTGTTTCTCTGATAAGAGTTGCTTTTGATGATATTTTAATAAAGTGTGTTGTCTGTTTCAGGTTGCGCGTTCTTAACATACTTCAGTCCCGAGAGCGCGTTAAGCGCACAAACGGCTCTTCATGAGAAACGCACGTTGCCAGGGGTGAGTTTTGCGTCCTCTAAAGCCTTCAAAACGAATGAAGCGTCGCGTGCATGTTTCTCGCCACGGGCTAAAATATGGTTGCCAAAAATGAACGGGAACGGACCGGGCGTATAATGGAATAAACGGCCCATACGAAACACTTACGGCCATGTTTGCATGCGACCATTTATTCTCGCATATTTCACTTACACACTGGAATCGGTCCAGGAGCGAGCTACAAGCAACACAACATACTCCCAGCAACAAGTTAACATTGCTCTTCTACGCCATCCACCGCCTTTTTGGCATGTACCATCGCCATTATGATGATGCCGACAGACTCGCCGAATTGAATTAATTCGGAGATCTTTGCTAGCCGTACAATCCGCATTGTTCATTTACAACCCTCTTTGCCCGAAGAACAATCTTCGCTATTTCATTACCACTTAAACGTCTATTATATTCCTATCCAGATATGGTCTAACCATCCTTAATATATTATATTGTGATCTAACCAACAAAATATCCCTTTTATTCTAAAACGAACATCAACACAATTATCGTTTACTTAAAACTAAGCCTACCGACACTTTTGATATACATATTGCTTTATAAAAAACGATATTTTAAAAAAAGCTATCGTTTGTGTAATGAAACGCAAATTAAAGTCAATTTGTTGTTGAATTGATTAATAAATAAACAACTTTCACAAATGGTTTTGGTACATTTTATTTTGCCAACTGAAATTGCTGTCTTGAATTTTTTACTCCCGTTTTTTTTATATACAAAATTCAGGCATTTATTCCAGCTAGGGCCATAATATAAATAAAAACACCTACAGGAATCACCTACAAAATTTCGATTTAACATTGTATTTTCTTATTATTTGGTCCGTTATGTCTACATATAATTTTGTACTATTATAAACTGAATTTAAATATGTCTCGAAACGAGAGCTTTTATGAGAATATATCACATTTAAATGATTTAAATACGCTACTCCATCGGCAGATTCTGTGTTACCGTTGCAATTTAACTAGATTTTCCTCCAATATTTTCTCATTGCCATTTTCTTATCGAAATCATAATAGTTTTCTCCGTCTTTTATATTTTAACTGAGAGTAAACGAGAAATATATTTTCAAAATTTGTAGATACAGTGGAAAGCTCAAATCTAATATTTGATATTTTTAAAGCCCTATTGTATAGACTTTGTTATATGTCGTTTTAATATTTGGTTTAAAAAATCATAGAGCTACTAAATTATAATCAATGAATTGTTGGATAGCACTTCTAGGTGACCAAGCAATATTTTCAATTTTAAAATATATCTTATTAAAAGTATTTCCACTTGAAAAAACATAAATTGAATGCATATCAATCAAAAATAAGCTTTATCTCGTGGACAAAATTTTAATTTAAATTCTTTATATGTCGGATTCTAAATGCATACATGCCAAGTGGAATAAAGAAGATGGGTTGGCATATCCATTAGCAGATCTGTCTTATCTCTTCTGAGCGTTACATAGAGGACAGAAGATGTAGAGCCCGCAGCTTCCGGAGCCCTCATCCTCCACAATCGAGTCAAAAGGTCAAAAATCACATTTCTTCCCTAACCGAACGTGATTGAATTTTTTTCGATAGTATCAATACACATGGCACTCTTCTATAACGTATTACCCCAGGGTTGTCTTCCGCACAGCGTTCTATTCAGGCAGATTTACAGCTCCGATTGAAAACGAACAAGATTTGGAACCCAGCTCATTACTAACCACAGTGTCGTATTTTAGCAACCGGTATTCTTCGCATCGTAAATAAGGCGCACCATTGGCTTGTCGATTTAATGAGTCGTGGTGTAATCGAACTTGGAACGTTCGCTCCACCGACTGTGAACCATCCCTGAAACAATAAAGGCCAGGAAGTGTGCGGCCCATTGAAGATCCTTACTAAAAATTGGCTCCAAATGGTCCAGCAGACGAAAGAAAGCATCTTTGGATAGTATATTATTAATTCGAAATATTCAGATCAAATGAGACTCAAATAGAATTTTGCATGTTATAATTTTCAGTGACTCATGCCTCAAATGATCCCAAAAACATGTTTTTGCTCTGAATTTCGCCCGGATGACAACATGAATGCAGTATTTAGAACAGGCGCAAAGTTTCCTTCTATTTAATCTGATTCCAGAGGCGGAAATAAGCCGGGCCATCAACGGGATTGTATAATTACAGGATAATTTATTTCCGTATGACGCAAACTGCACTCGAACCGCGAACGCTTTGTCCACTCTTCTTCAACAATAAGACGCAGGAAATAGTTCAAAGCCATTCATGAGGCAATAAATCTATTTTAACATTATGATGATGAATCAGTACAAGCTCCAACATGGCGTCATAAAACAAATACACGTTATATATAACATGTTAAAACAACTTATTTTCGGAACGTTTATGCGTTTTTATAAGCAAACAAACTTTTTCAATACAATCGTAATTTTTAATTTGCTTCATGAATACTCGAGCCATCCAGCTAGCCGCAAGCTTGAAATTTAATAGCTGAAATGTTTTAATTTTTGGGCTTTCTTCCAGCAAAAGAATGGTCGGCATAAGCTAATGTTGCAATTTTTAATTCGTTGAATGAAGCTATTTGAATTAAATTAGGCGCGAAAATAATAAGATCAACGAAGGTGATTTTCTTTTTAAAAATGCTACTTTGCAAATAATATGCAACTTTGCAAAAATCCAATGTAAAGGTGCATTTTTATGGTTTTGAGTTTATATGCAATGGAAGCTAATTTTAATGTCTTGGTGTTGATATTACAAATTAAAATCTATAGTAATTGCTAAGTTCCAGTTTATGAAATTGGCGCAAAATAGCAATTAGCAAAAAGCTATAAAATAAACTTTGGCTGTTAAATAACATCACTTGAAACTTAATCATATTTACTATTTTACTTGACGATTTTACCGGTTTTCGGTTTCGTTTCGGTTTGAAGCCCTGCCTATTTTGACGGTTTTCTATGGACTATCCTAACTAAATGTTAATTATACCCAAGGTTGCATAAATATATTAACCCCAATTTTTAACATAGCTATAAAATGTTTTTTCAGTCGTAGCTTCCACAGTTATGAAATACTACACAGTGCTTCTGACCATTACAACTACAAAAAGCTACCTACTTATATTTTTTTTACTACTTAGTTTTTGAAGATTTTCACCGCTTCTAGGCATTTGCATAATATGACATCTTTCATTCTACACTGACTAAAAAACAGCAAATGAGAAACTAAAATAACAGAAAGAGCACGAGAGGAACAACCAGCAGACAGCCCAGAATGGCGAAATAGGAAGAATGCTTGGCAACGATAATATTATCTTCCGTTGCCTTCTATATCGCTTTTGTATTCGCCGAATTGGGAGGGTCAACCTAAAATGAGAAACCACCCAGTCTCAAATTCGCGAGAATAAGTTGCTCATGGACGGGGATACGCCTCAGTTTACCCTTTTCAATAAAATCAACAAGGTTTAGAGTAGCTTTTCACTATTTCCTAAAGAAAACTACTCAGTCTTTACAAATTTCCCACACTCTCCAATGAGACGATTGCGAGATTGCCTTTTATCACGTTCATCCAGGTGGCCCGCGGGGTGAGCGTTCTAAATAATACTCGGAGGTAATGTCACCTTCAATATCGAACAAACGAGGAGGTGAATATATGATACAGACGAATTGGATATAGCTCTTTCCTGTGAATGGATATTGAAGAGGCCCTTGTTCTGCAGTGGACTGTTTGTGGCTGCACTATGATGATTATGGTTATTATTTTACTATTTTTCTTATTATTTTTACATCTACGTCTGCAATAATATTAGCATAAAAGTGCTTATAATTTTAATGTTCACTTTAAAAATTTGAAATAGTATCTCTATAAACCATATATAACTTAAAAATAAATACAAAAGCTTTTGCATGTAACTAGTTTTGACCAAAATGATGTGGTTCTATCAGCATTAGTCCAGTCTCGTTATATAATAGCCACACATTACATGTATTTAAAAAAATATATACAAAAGTAATTTATGATGTTTGAGTAATAAGTATGCATTTAAAATGCGTCTGAAGATTCCATTGCATTTATAGTTAAAGCCAATATTTTATTATAGTTGTGAAATATCAAAAAAAAAAAAAAATTGTATGCCATCTATTATCATCCATCAATTTCACCAAAATCGATCGCCAATTTGCAAATCTTCTATGCCAAAATAAAAAGATTTCTCTGCTTAATTTCTTAAAAATATTTTTTGCCTGAACGCTAATGGTTTTCCCGATTTCTGATTAAGTGATGAAGAATATCTGGCCCATATAAATTCTTGGATTTGCATGCCTAATAGGCTGGCATATTATAATTATCTCATCAAGATAGATTGTTTGTTCGGTTAATTCCGGATTTTCGGATTAAATATTTGTTTCTTGAGCGTTGCTTAACATTCTTGTAGCCGCATACACGTTCATAATTTCACTTAAACGCGTATGCGCGCTCAAAATTATAATTGCTATACAATCAGCAGATATACGGCTTGGTAATTTTATACGAAACGCTTCGTTTCTCTCTGCTAATTTTGTACCGCCATTAAATCTCCAGCTTCAAATTCGCCTCTTGCTTTGGATTGATGTATATACATTTCTATTGGTCGATCAGCCGATACTGTTGGGATTTCGTCTTATTTTAGGTAACGCACGTTAGTCTTCGTCAAGTCTTCTGAACATCTGGAGCTAGTGCGCGATCATCGCACCAGACGCAAACACCTTTACGTTTACTCTCCATTCCGAAATTACTTTTACTATCCGATCGTAAATTCTGTGACTTGTTTTATTAGCTGTGTCGCTGTGAGGATTTTCTGTGGAAATCCTGGAAGTGATAATAATTGGTTGAGTATCGCACGCGGAGCTGTCAGCTCTTCCAGGCCACGTGGGTGACAGCTCAGTGTTAGTTTTGAGTGTCAACTGATTACCGCCGTAGATAACCATGGATTACGACAGCATCATTTTCCCGGAAGTCGCCAATTACTACAGTGAACTATTGGTAAATAACCAGCATGGAAGTTGAAAACAAATATATAATATAAATTGTTAATATACAAAAAATGATATACGCATCCTCGACTCTCAGATGAATGCTGCGATATTGAGGTTGGATTGCACAACTCTCGTAATATTTCGATTTCGTAAGATAATTGATAATTTACCAGGTTGCCAAAACACATCAGTCAATCATCCTGTTCTTCCCGTGTGATGTGTTTCAATCTTGCCCAGCGCGAACTGCGTATATTCCATGGTTCACAACCGCAGTGTAATTTCGCAGCTAATTTTCTTTTGTGTGTTTGTATTGTGATTATCAATCTCTTTGCTGTCATTCGGTCTATATGCAGATAGTGCGCCTGTAATTTATTTTCGGTCCATCACGCAATTCTTATATGGAGTAAATATTTGCTCTGTTCATCGTTCAATCAGCGCAATGAGCTCATACAAATATTTGCAAAAATATTTCATATCAATCTTAAAAATATAATATCAAACATAAAATTTTGCAGCCACATTATGTGTTTGTCTACAATGTTTCATAGATGACTTATTCAGATTTATATTGAATAGGCTATTACCCAATTGGCGATATACCGTAAAGCGACGTGAAATGTATATATTATATATTATTGTATTTAAATTGTTTTTGATCTTTTTAGATTTGAGTTTAAAGATGTACAGTATTACATAATTAAGTAAATTAAGGTATTTCAAATTAGTTTAAATGACATATTTTTTATAAATTTGATTTCAGTCCTGAGCTGGTTGTTTGAGAGCTTAGGAAATAGAAATTTAGGACATTTCTATTTTTTTGCAATGTAATTACCTTATTGGAGCATTTATTATTCTGATTAAAGCTTTTGGGAGCTGTTTTGATACTATAATAGTTAGGTGCCAATCATTTGATTAGTTGTCATTACATGGTATAACTTTTTAATAGTTATTTTCATACACGAGTAATTTAATATGAATCTCTGGTTTAAACACAAATGTTTCATTAAAGATGATCTGTGATGATTTTCGTCTTCCAGCATGGTTGGGGCACTCTCCAGGTTTGCATTCCCAGATAACGGACCGCTTCCGTTTACTCATGATCCAACGCTTTAATTCAATCTCTCAACTCATAAAGAACTATATTTCACTATCCAACAGCGCACCTCGCCATCTTCCAAGAATCCGAAGTAATATTGCAAAGACGCTCATGCCGACAGAGCCGAGAATAGCTTTTACTGTTTGTTTCGAATGTTTAGATTATGACCATTCGATCGCGCTCCAACGTATGCACGTGGTTATACAGGGAACCAAGTACGAAAGTGCTCTGAACATATGGCCAACCCATGAACGAATGTACAGGGATCGACAACCAATGCAGTCATGATAAATGGGTCGCTTCTTGTATAAATTATAATTGAAATCCAAGTCGTCAATCGATGAAGCTTCAATGAAGATCGATATTTTTGGTATAAAAGCTGTATGTGATTTTTTTTTTCTTATATCCTGAAATGATTTTCTTTAATTTAATCAATTTTACATACTTAAATATCATGGGGATGTTATATTTATTTTTAATTAGAGCGAAAAAAAAATTTTTCTTAATATATCATGAAATTGTTGCGGATGGCTCTCGACTAGTCGACTGAATATACTTCGTACTCCAGCGTGTTGATGCTGCGATTCAACAATTGGTGTTGTTAGTAAGATTATTTTTGGCTTGCCAGATAAAATAACTAGTCGAAAAGTAGAGCATTACGCAAGGAATCGAAAAATGCGCATTACTTCTGCTTATTTTATTATGAATGTTAATATTTTTCCAAAAGCTCTTCACTCCGAATATTTCACCGGTAGTTAAAGTAATGGTCTCCACTCAACCTAAGGTGCAAGCTGTTTTGATTCGAACGCCGAAGAAAAAATAAATCAAAATTATCAAAGAGCTTTTAAAAGCTTAATGGTCCGGGATACATAATGTGGACGTAGTATTTTTCAGCTTTCCACCCGAAAAAATGGTATTTTCGCAACACACTATAAAAACTTTTAAGAATCAATGAAACGATGAATGGAACGATACAGAGTGGATATCAATGGATATATAAATACACTTCGTCGTGGATTATAATGACGCCATAATCGATTACTTTTACGTTGCAAACCAAGTCATTAAAAGTATACGGCTTAAATACCAGAAATCGCATTCTTTCGTCGAATTTTCTCGCTAAAGAAATAGAGCAGTGTTTCATAAACGTGTTTGCATGATTTGAGAAATATCTTTCTTTTAGTATATTCAGGTATTCTTGCATACGTTTGATTGAATGGGTCTGGTTCGAATGAGTTGCGTCATTAAAGCGCCCCGATACAAACATTTGTATGCGTTGCTTCAATATATCCAATTGCGCTGTAATTTGATTTTGGTCGCGGTCCAATAAATTATTATAGTGCGAAATATGAATTACTATTCCGTATGATTCAAAAATATTCTTGAATCAAAACATATTCTTTTAAGAATCGACGACCATTGAAAAATCTTCACAAGTGTCATAAAATCACGCGAAAAACTATTAATGGCTAAAAATGGTAATTTAATCTTAATCAATTATAATATTTAGATCACTTTTATAAATATTTTTATTAAATAAATATTTATTTCGACTAATCACTCAACGTACATAAAAATATTAGTAGATCAGGGAAAATATGAGCTTTTAAAAGAATAACGACTTCAATACATTTTTCACCACAGTTATATGACGCGACAAATGGGCTATATGTAGGTCTTTGGGCATATTTGGGATTTATATATCGAATTTTTATTATTCATCAGCAGTCGTGTTTTAAGCAATATAAGCATAAATTAATTTGTATAATTGACTTACTTCATAAATGAAAGATATATTCGTCATTACATTCAACATATTCAGCGCAATGAAAAAAATCATCTTGAGTTTATCTGATTTTTTTTTTTAATTTAATAAGATTTACAAAAACCTAATTTAAAAGTTTGTATTTATTTAAATGTAAAAAAATATTTTACGGTTCTTATTCAGAAATTCTCATTGATAAACCAGTATTCTAAGCTATATTTCGTCCTTATGCATATAATTTGGTTGCTTTTACTATGTGCGAACAATGAAGTGATTAAGTATCAAACATATACAGAGAGAAACGTGTTTATATCAGCAGATTTTTCAATATCAACTATTTTTTTCTCTCAATATTTTCAACACGGGCATTAATAATATGATATCTGTTTCCTCGGTGAATCATCAGCAAAGTATCCAGTGATTTATGTAATCATATACAACAAAATCAATCGCACTAACTCTATTGGAATGCTGCAGATAAATGTTTCAATAAAAGCAGTAGAATAAATCGATCGTTTAATTCGTTCAAGTATTTGAGTAATATTCAAAATAATTGAAGTGGAAAATGAACGCAAATGATAAATATTATCTGCAAGATGCCAGGAATTCATAATGCAAATCATATAGGGTTCGGAAATGGTCGTGGAATGACCGTTAAAACTCGCAAATAAGCACATATTTGTACGGGGAAACGGCTCCGGCTATGAAATTTATTGTGAGAAAATGAAGTAAATAAAAGCATAATGCATAGTTCATAAATAAAAGCTCGCCCTGCTGTGGAAAGGTCGTTCAATATGATCATCACGTACTGCAAATACCTCATCGTCCTCCACATTTCCAACTTCGGGTCTGGTCGTTATGAGGTGTCAGTGAATGTGTTAAGAGAACGAGATGAGATGCAGAGTTCACCGATCGGCTCCATGATGAAACTCATAAACAGGAAACAATTTTTCCCGAACAATGCTCCCGAAAAAGCATTCTGTAGCTTTTGTGTAAACGGGCAACACGCGTGCTTCTTGGATTCTTTTACGCATTTCACTTCGTCTTCGGCGGGGTCTTTTCCTTCATCGATATGAACTTTGTGAAAACTTGTGTTTTTCGCATTTTGCTGAATAAATACACGCCTCCTTTGGTGTGAAAGTCTCTTTTAAATCAAGTGTTTTCCGTATGCAAACATTCACTGAAAATAAGGGTTGAAACAATGTTTTCCGCCAATTCGCATTGATTATTTTTTCAAACATGTCAACATACAGATATATTTTTACATTATAAATATTAAATATATCTTATTATCATAATAAATAAAAACCATATCAAAGGAAGGTGTATTTGAGCATATAGCTTTTGATACCAGGTAAAATTAATCATGAATATAAATTTGTAGTTTGCATCGATTAATAGAGATTATTAAAAGCTCGACCTCTATGACAGTCTTATCTAGCGAATAAAAATCATAATATGTTTACATTATAATGGAATTGTATAGGATTTTTGGACAGGAAAAGATCTTTGAGTGATTAATAAAGTTTTCATTACTTTTTAAGTGATATTTAAATTTTTATTACAATTTTAGACACTCATAAACGCCACTGTTTTACTATATTAATCGTCTCAGCATTTACTTTTTTTTTAGATCCAGTAAATCAAGATAAACTTGAAGCAAGAAAATCGATTGAAAATTTGCACCCAAACTTTTGTAAATAAGTAGTCTCTCTAATATAATATATCAACTTTTGATTAGTCTAAATATACAATTATGGATAAAATAATTCATCAAAGCCGTTCAAACTAGCTCTTAAAATCAATATTTATTTCAAATACTTTTTGGTTATATTAGGTCCTCCCGAAAGAAATCCATTATTTTTATACAAACCCATTTAAAATCAGTTTGTGTTTAAATACGGTGGAAGAAACATTTCTATTTTTGTTGTTGTTGTGTGGTTTATTAGCTCTAGTTTTTGTGCCACTAATACGCTATATATTATAGATCCACCTTACATAAATCAGAACGATCTTTCAACTTTGATGAAAATATGCTGAAATTTTCAATTGAATCAGATTCTTATCAATCAATAGAAAACTTAACACTGAAACTCTCATCTCCAACATTAACTTTTTTCTCGAAAATTATCATTGGAGATGAAAAAAGATCTTATACTATAGTATAGAAAGAAAACGCCCAAGCGAGAATCGACAATTTGGAAGGTTCTTTAATGTGATTGGTGGACTGTAACTGAAGGTGTTTACTTAAAACTTTTTAAACCGGACAAATAACTTTATTCGTTTTAATGGATTTCTTTCGGGGTAACCTAATATTGTTAATTGAATTTAATAAATAAGTGAAGATAATGAAGTGGAATGCGATTTGTAATATTTAATACAATTCCACATGGTCGTTTCACATTGAATTAGCTAAGCTGAGAAGCGGTTTCAAAGTTCTACGAATCATTAAGTAGTCGCCGGAAACCACCTAGATGACAGCACCGGATCTAAATTTCATCTCACTCGACATTGTCATCGGTAGTAAACTTCTATCTGTAAAGCCAGTATTAATAATTAAGTTACAAAATACAATCTTCTTCGGTGAAATAGCTCCGTGGAAGCACTCAGCCGGTGAAAATATTTACTTTAAAAAATTGGCTCGATTACATCCCCTACGGTGGGGTATGAAATCAATAGGCGTAATTACGGCAGAAAATGGAAAGTTTGCAAGGAGTCTTAATAGCATTTGCACGTCGATGGTACACCCAATGCATTACTCAATATTAAGAAGCCGATCCAAGAATAACATTTTAAGTCATGGCTCGCCTTTAATGCCACGTAGAAATGATTGCACGCCACGCCAAGCCTTCCGGCGGTTGGTGCATTGCAGATTATGTGGAATATGAACCACTATTGGCAGATACTCAATGCACTCACTTACTGACATGTGAAAGCCTATCGACCTTTGAATACATGCGATCTGCAACGAATCTCCTACGTGCTAAGTATGAGGCCGACGTGTCGAGTACCACCAATCCAGGCCAAATTATTTCGGCTAGTCAAATCAGCTCACACCATGCCTTTTCCATTCTATTTTGCCAATCATTAAAACCAGGAAGATCCAAGACTTTATAGCTCGGATGCATTTGCAAGCACCCACATATCATTTGTTGCAGTGTATTAACTATCTATTCATGTTTTACGAGGTGTTGATAGGTCTTTTGCGTTTGCTTGCCAAGATTTGACGCTTGGCTGAAACGTGTGTGTTTATTGTATTGAACAAAACATAGACAAAATGTACTTATATTTATTTCAAATTTTACAACGATGAAACTTAAAATTTCAATTTCAAAATACTGGACTGTTTATTGAACGCAAACTTGTTATTCAAACGAACCATCTATTTCAAATGTCAAAAATAATGCGATCGAAAATCGTGAATCCAGCAATGCTTTTAAATTAGTGCCCTTTGGTAATATTAGAGATTCCAAGCTATCTGACGTCGTCAATGATTCAAATATAGCGTAGCTTTAAATCATCAAAATATTTGCATTTGTGAGTTCTGTTGGAATGTCCAATTTTTTGTTTGCGATCAAATCGCTTACATGCCGACGATATGAACAAAATATTCAACTACTTGTATTGGTGATGATATTAATGATATGTTTGAATATTTGTACCAAAACAATATTGAGAAATCTACTTTCGGTATCTATTGTCGCTCGAATTATAATATAAGCAAATCTGGATTTTACTTAAAATTCTACTTCTAACATTTTTACGTTTTGGCAATACAATTTAAACGATTATTGTTACAAAACGGTAGTGTTTAATTGAATTAAAAACCAGGGCTTCAAACCAGAACTGAACCGAAACCTGATAACCGGTAAAATCCGGTTATTTTTCCGGCAATAAAAACTGTAACTGAAAACTGGAACTAAACCGGTTTCTCGCTAAAGATAGTTTCTCTTCCTTTATATTTGCGATGTATCCAGATTCCCAGATTTTAATTTGTTTCCTAGTGCTTTATACTCCAAGTTCCCATCTTTCTTCTCCTCCAAGGAGTCCCAAAGTTCTAGCCAATCAATATCAATTACTTTATAAGTCAATATCTTTTCGCTTTATAATACATTAACTAACTAATTATCAATAATTAAATAGAGTAAATTCTCAGCGTTTAGTTAATTCATTATCAAAATATTTAACATTTATTTTACTTTTGAAGGAAATTAATTATAATCCATTAGAGATTTTATGTAATCAATTTAAACATAGAAGCAAAAGTTCTTATTCTATCCTTGATGTGACTTATTACCCTCATCATCAGTCCATATATGTAAACATTATGTACAGGTAGTTTACTAAATAACATAATTTGTAACATCTTTTCCTATAAATGATAAATATTCATAATATTAAAATGGTAGAAATATTATCAGATTTTTGGCACTAAATAATAAAAGTACGTATCTCTATTGGACTGATTCGGATATTTTATGATCCAAGTTCAAATCCAGTATCAAGCGTTTTACGAATAATAAGTATGCCATAAACAGCAAATCCAATATGACCATTATTTGTATCAATTTATCGTTCTTTGTTTTCATTTTCGGGCTCATCACGAAAAAAAGAAGTCATAAATCCTTTTGGCACAAAGCCCACACCAGAGTATCTTAACTTTATGCAATGGAATCTCAAGAAACTCTATGAGTTTAGCATATCCCAATAACGTGTATCTGACTGATCATAAATCTACCGAGATGACTTTGATGGAGCCGATGCATTTCAGCTCTGGCGCCAATGCTTTGTTCCAATGTACTCGTTGAAGAATTTAAATTAACCAATAAGACTATTTTGGAATAGTTTGGGCTGCATATTTGCAGAACGAATCGGTCCGAATTAGCCATCGGATGTTGATTTAGGATAGTAATTCCTTTGACGAAAGTTACCCTGGTCAAGGGCCATGAACCTCATCTTTGTATCTCGATCAATATTTGCGCTGGAATAAAACCAGAAATACATATTTGATGACTCAAGTCCTTGGACCAATCTTATAATTTATTTCTGTTGACCCTCACTATAACTGACGGACGGTTTTAATCAAAGGAGGGTTTTATGGTTAACCATTATTTCGACCCGTGATCTAGCGACTATAAAATGCGTTCGCTACCTAGCGGCATTCAATAATAACTTTAATAAATAATGTACGGCGGGAATAAAATGCTGAAGCGGCCCTTATATTTATTTGATAGGTTTCATTCGTTAAACGTTTCATAAGAGTTCTTATAAACCGAACTAATCCTCGGTCGAGTGCCTAAACGGATTAGGGCACGATTAGGGAGCTTTCAAAAAAAGCAGCGACTTTTCTTTTATTCGATAAACGCTTACAAATTTTAATTGTGACAAATGCCAGAGGTCAGATTACCATCTCGTGGGGAGAAAAAATAAACATTAATATTGACTTTGGGGTCGAACGACGCCGTGTTGTCGGCGCATAGACGCACCCCATGGGCTTGTTACAACCTTTCTCGTTTTTTCACGTGTTTTCCAGATTATATTTAAGTTGAACATATTTGCTTTAATTCTAGAACATATTTACGTAAGCCTTTTTAACGAGGTGTTGATGGCCGTCTTTTTAGGGGTTTTGAACAAGTACCCTTAGAAAGGCATCACACTGTTAAGCTTACATGTAAACCTTCCTACATATTACCGTTATGATTTTAATGCTTATACATTTTAAAAAAATATATTAACATAAAATATATACATTTTAATCAATAGTTAAATAATTTAGTTAACTTAAAATATGAAAAAAGAAATACTTCATATACATAGGGTACAAATCAACAAATATCTATAAATTTAGGAGATTGGAAGTATTATTATTTGTCATTTAATTGCCTCGATCCAGGTTTAGCCTGATTTAACTAAATGTGGAAATTTCTAGAAAAAAAAATCTATGATGATCAAATACATTCAATAAGGATTTAGGAAGAAAGAATTAATCCATTCACACTTTCATTCTAAAACATATTTATTTTATTCATTTAGTCATCATATAATTTTCCATTTCATTTTAATGATGTAATAAAAATATTAACGATAAAAATATGATATGGGCCTAATACATTTTTTTAAGAAGTTTTATATGGGGATGTTGGAATATAGATTGAATAAAGTAAGATTTATTCATTAATCATCGTATTTTTTCTTACATCTTTTAAAATTTTAGTACTTGTATCAGATACTTCATCATCTTAAAAATATGGATACTATGTATTTAAATTCAGTATTCAAACAGAAAATTGTCATATAAATTTCCACAAAATATTTAAAGCATTTGGTGGTTGTGTTTAATTGAAGTTTGTGTATAGTATCAGTCATAATGTTCTAATAATGGGGATCGTCAGCCTAAACTCAAATTCAAGTAAGTATGATGGTTAATAATTGATATCTTAGCAATTAAGTTGAGTAAAGTATTGAAATATCATTTGCATTTCTAAGAAATTTAAATATCAACATGATCATGTTAAAATATAATATTTTTATAGTATAAAAAGTATTATAAGGGTTTTCTAAAAATATACATATTAAATGAGTTCGTTGAACTTAGCAAACTGCACTGTGGCCAAATATCAAAATAATGTTTCGTTTCGCCAGAAAGAAATGATTTTTTTAGATACATTCTCAAAATTGCGAGCCAAGAAACCTTTTGAAATGGTTTTTCATCCCTCTTGATATTTTCTCAACGACGCCAGTAAGGGGATAGCTGAGTGTTATAAAAAACGTTCTGTCAGTGACCGTTCAGCTGTCCCCCTACAAAGTACGTGAGATAAACGGCGAAAAGATGGAAGACTTTCAGAGAAGAATATTTACATTCCTCCTCGGTTATGTTTTACAGCCTCGGACGTGTATACACGCACCACCCCACACCTCAATTCATTTTAATGAAACCTTTTAAGGATCCCCGTCCACGCGGATTACTTTTCTGAATCGGGTATCTCGCTCAGAATTTCCCTACTATTGTCAGTGGTCTATATATAGAAGATCTGCAAGGCGGGGGAGACTTGGCCATATTATTAAAAGGCTGCATCATTAAGGGCGACCATCCCTTTCGAGGGTCATCTAAAATTTACACGTTACCGCTTCCGTGAATCGTGCTCGACGGGTTATGATTTATTCTCGTTAAAATTTCCATGCGAACATATTCGTGTTCTCTTGTTACGACAACCCTCGAATCAAACCATTATCGATTTGAGCCGAGGAGAAAATAAAACGATGACAACCGTTTGATATACAAATTCGACATGACAAACCGTACCGCGGCAAACAAGCGCACACGTGAATAAATCATCATACTATTGGCAGGAGTGGCGAATCTCCACCCTCTTGCAATCCTCCTCTTCTCTAAACGACAGTACGTGTGACCACTTTTTTTTTATTCTGCCTCGCTACTTCCCAAACCTAAATGAGGCCCAATATATATGAAAAACTCTATATTTAAACATCGTTTTGCTTTATTGATTCAAAATGTTCAATAATCTGGCTGGCTTATAATCAATCCATCCGATTCATAATAGATCCAATCACAACATGTATTTTAAAACATATTAAAAGTAATAAGAACAACATTATTAATTAACTCAATAGAGCCCATTTTCATAACATATTTATCTCCAAACTATTTAAATTTATATATAAAACACGTCTATTAAGTAACGAGACTAAAACTGACTTACTTAAAAAAGGATACCTTGAAGCCAAATTTAACTTGAGGGTAAATCAAAAAGATAGATAGAGTCTTGGTATTTTTAATAGCCACATCTCATATCATTGAAATTAGGGCTACAATCTAACTTTCTCATAAGCTTACATTGAAAAATAACAAATAATAGGGTTATGGGTATCATAAAGCATTTTTAATTTGTCTATATCTGTTCATTTTGCATGCTCATTGATTAAAACAAATGTGTATTTTTTGTATAATTTTATGGATTATGCTACTTTTCCATCGAATTTTAAAACGCCTTCAATGTGTTTTAATTTTGAATTAGCTTGCTCGTATATATTGAGCCAAGAAACACTCTGTTTGTGTAATTTGAAAATAGATTCTACGCCTAGTGATTCCAGATGTGCTATAATTGCATTGCAGTAAATTATAGGTTGTTGCAAGCGGTTTTTTATATCAAGATGCAAATAAATTATTTTTTTTTTTAAAAATATGGAACTTTATTAATGTACATTAATACATCGAATGATCTAAGAATATAATCGTTAATTGCAAAATCATAGATACATTACTATTTTTAAATTTTTCAAAACCGATCACTTTTATTGGATTTGAATAATTTTCTCTGTCAATCGTTAAAGATACATCAAAGTGATTTGGAATGATATATCAAAGTTGATCTGATTATCAATTCCAAAGAACACATCCAAAGTAGATACGAGCACACAAGAGCCAACTTAATAAGGGGTGTCGTCGGCACTTATCGGTTGCGTAACTGAAGAAATATTTATGTTGTCTAAGAAAATCAATTTGCGCTCGCTAAGTTAATTTCGCAGTGCGTAATTTGGCCCTGTGACGCACTATCGTGTCCCGGTGAATAATCACTTTGATGTAGACAAAGACATAATTCGGAAATGATGTCATAACCGAATCTCCTTATTAACCGTGAAGTGGCTTCATCTTGCTAAGTGTGCCCCACATTGCCATAGTAATCGAGAACCAGAGATCGCACACCAAAATTCCAACCAATGAACCAAACCTCTATTTTCATGTCAAGTGTCAGTCAGACGTCAACCTCATTGTCATGAATATCTCCTACATTTCTCACATTTTTGCTAGACATAAAATTCCTGTTAACATGTATTCAATTTTGACATGCGACCATGCTTACAGAGTACATATTAATTACAAACACTTCCACTAATTGCCAATATAAAATGTTGATTATTACGTCAATCAACATTTTAAAAGCAGTTTCTCAATCAATCTAGAGTATAGCTATTGGACTCTAATTTAAAAGATTTGGATTCAAATTCTCATGATATGAATACAGAAAAATCACCATTACGAACTTATTTAACTTACAAATGTATTTATTTATAAATTCAATTAATATTAACCAATAACCGATTATAATCGCACTAAAAATACAGATATTTTTATAGATTTACATAAAAAACATATTTACGCATTTTTTATTTAAATCATAGCAACATTGCAAATGTTTCTGATCTAAAAGCATATATCTTGCACGGCTACAGGTGCGTCTTTAAGATAAAAAAATGTTTATATCAAACTCTTCCTGAATAATTAATATTTTAAGCTACACATCCGTTAAATGTTAAAGCTGTCTGTGAGATCGTGTATAAAAAGCTTCCTGTCCACATTAATTTAAATAGCCTCGCAGTGTTTACAATTTTCCGTTTTTAAGATATTTAAAACCATAATCTTTAAGCAAGAGTTTCGTCTTCTAAAGATTTTAAATTTGCAATGAATAAATTTGAAAACACGAAACATAACGTGCTCCTTAGAGCGACTATCATCTCATCAGAAACACTCAATTGTTATGTAAAGTAATTATAAACTGCCTAAATGAATTGTCTAAGAAAATTACAATATATGGATGAGAATAAATTCAGGAATTTACCCAATTATGTGATTTCTTGAAACGAAAACATTGGCACAACGTATAATATTATTATATCGGAACACAAGGAAGAAAACAAATCGTGTAAAATTCTCACATGGTAGAAGTTAAATTTCTTAGCTCTTAGGAAAGGTTGATTTTATACATTGCTTTTTTTGCGTTTATTAACGAAAATTGTTAGCAAAAATATGAAACTGTGTTTGTGTATTATGAAATAAAACAGGCGAGCTACTGGTCTGTTAGCTTTTTATGCTACGACACACACATAGAAAAGATGGCGCAGAGTATAGCGTGTCTATGGTGCATGCGTCAGAAACGGAGAGACAACAAACGATTCTTCCTCTCTTTCTGACCAACTGCCGATTGGAGTTTCACTTTACGTGACGTTCAAGTAAATTTACCCTATAGCGCCTATAGAATATTAATTTCAGTTATACACTTCAAAACAATCTACTTACGTGACTTCACAAAAATGATGCAAAAATGGAATGGAATAACAAAATAATATATTTGTATGCTTAATTAAATTAATCGAAAGCCTGTAAAACCGCTATTTTTATCAACGGTAGCTGCTTTATATGTCCATAGTATTTTTCTTGTGGCGTTATGATAAATAATCCATTTTTCGTCACCTGTGACCAAACGGTCTAAAAATGGCTCTCTTTCGAAACACGATAAAAGGGAAGTTCAAATGTTTATTAATTGCTGGCAATTGAATTCTGAGAGCTCATGCGGTATCCACTTTTCCAACTTGGATACTTTCCCAATCTCCTTTAAATGACGAAATACTGTTCCATGAGATGAATCCTCCCTTTCTGCAATCTAATTCACTATTATTTGTGGCTCTGACTCCACAAGATTTTTATGAACGTAAAAATTGCGCACGAACTTTTGGACTGACTCGATAATAACATTTCGAAGCCCTGCATTTGCCTTAGATTAAAGCCATGCTAAGCGAGAGTTGAATGTGCATGAATTTCATCATTGATCAAATTAATAAGTTGCATTTGCATAGCATTCATAAATATAATATGTGCGTGCAGCAGCCGTTTTGTAATTTAAAAACCACCCTATTAAATGCTTTATCGAGAATCGCAAGTTTTAAACGAACTGAACATAAATAATTAAATGTCATAGGATACAATTTATGAAGCGAATTTCGATAAAATACGACTAGTCGTATTGAATTAAAATATTCAGCCGTAAGCATATAAAAATGGCGGCAAACAGTGTTTTTCGAGCCGCTGATTATCACCGTCCAGTGACGTTCATTCGTGGCCGAATTGCTCACGTATCAAATTCGAATAGGCCGTGCTAAAATTGCAAAATAAAATTATGTCGGCGTTTTTGAATATTTTATATTCGCACAGCTCATATTCGATTCGTCGAACCGTCAAAGCGGCTCAAGTGTTGCGATATCCATGAATCTGATTTATTGCACGAATGACCTTATCATTGGGCCTCTGTTCTACCGTCCGTGGACTGAGTTTGCAAATTATGTACGAATCGGACAGGAGGTTGTACAGTCGGCGTCACGTGATATGTCAAGTGTTTGGATTTATGCCCGTCTGCACAACTACCTTCGACGAAGGGCCACCGCAGCAACATCCATGCCGACGACTGCGGATGACATTTCCACAGCCTGCGATATTAATAGTGATGCCATCCCAGCTGATGCACTCGTGAGTGACTCTGCTTACGGGAGGTGCCTGGAATTTCAATTACCCAAAGGATCCTCCAGACGAAAAGTCACGTGGCTTTCCACAGTCACGGACTATTATCTCAGATCCGGGTGGAGGATTAAGCATTTTCTAGTACTCTTGCAAGAATCACACGTCTTGCTAAGTCCATATGAGGCATGTGATACTACAAGCCAAACTGAAACTAACCAAAAATGTTCTGGCCGTGCGATCACAGCGAAGCACTCGAGAATCAAATAAAGAGACCGAATTCAAAGAAAACAAACATTTACCAATTTAATAATGGCATACAGTTCCACTTAAGCAACACAGTTTATTTGGAACACAACATCCGAAATCAATTTTCAAAAGTATATTTTTATTTTATGGTTTTTTGTCGTGGTTTTATTGCTTATTTCCACTTTTGATACTTATATTACATAGTACCACATGATTCGGAATTTCAGCTACTCTTAAGTTTGAACATGATTGAAAAAGGTTATTTGCAACACTTTACAGTACAAATAATTGAAATTAATGTTATATAAAAGTATTATACACTTAAACCTTTTTTTATGCGGTAGATGCGTTCGCACAAAAAAAAGCTATGACTTAGAAAAAGTGAAGATACGCTCAATTAATTTTAAAAACCGCACAACATTGAAACAGCTATATAGAATATATCCAAAATCGCATAAAAAAGTGAATCATCGCTTTTCTCTTTCCAACAATATAAATTATAATTAGTCAGATGACACTATAATGTCTAACTCTAAAAATATATCACAAAACAGCGATTTAAAAAAAAAATCAGTTCAGCAGATTCAATATGATTTACACAGCCCCAAATTATAATTTTTTTTCCAAATTTCGGTTAGTGTTGATGATTTATTTCCTATTTTATTCAAACTATCTCGATACATACTTTTAATGTAATTAGAAAAAAATGCTTTAAAATAAACCGCATAACTTCGAAATCGCACAAAAAGAGGTTTGAGTGTATTCTTCAATTGTCTTTAAATACAGAGTCATTTATATTATTTTCTATGAATTTCAAAAAAATGGTAACAAAAAAATACTTTTTTGTATGAGTTAAAATAAGGACACGATAAATAACGAAATAGAAATATCAACAGACGTTTTGGTAAAAAAGATCAATTTGCGCGAGAACAACTCAATAATAACACAAAAAAATTCGTTCCGAGGAAGACCCACAACCGTCTTTAGAATAAAACATAGGGAAGCTAATGCGTTCCGAAAGCCGACACAATCAGGCATAGTACAATTAACTTACAGTAGATTTTTAATTCAAAACTTAATGTGTGAAAGTTGTTGATTCTGACGTGTTTGAGATTATGCGTTGCTAGGCTATAGGTATAGTACCTACAAGTTGCAGTAGGAGGCGTCGTGTCGTCGTCACATACAACACATCGTCAAACGTCAATGTCATTTGCAGGTTATCCATCGGCGTGAGTCAATTATATCCAAATTATTTATCGCAAGCACTTTTAAAATGCTTCATTTCATTCATCGCTTATTCACGTACGTAACAATCGAAAAAAATACGTTTGAGTGTTATCGATCAAAATCACGAACCAACGTGCAACGAGAATCGAAAGTACATGTTGATTTGAATATTGTTGCATTTCAATATGACATTCATTACGATACAGTTTGCATCCCAGTGTAAAATGGATAAGGTTAAATCCTGTTCAACGGGGGACAATTTATTGGTAAATTGAAAACGCCTTCATTTCGACCAATGAAAACAAACAAACCTAACCTAACCAGATTTGAATTTAAATTTAATTTAAAAAATAAAAACAAGAAACAAATGAATAATTATTTTATTTAATAACAATATGTTGACGTTGAAATCAACAATATATGAATCTTCTTTTTCATCGAAAACATTCAAGCATCATACCAAACGTCGGATATTGTCGTGCAAATTGTACATGCAAATAGGCAGTGAATATGGCAGTAGTCAGTATTGAAAGACTGATGCGCGCAACGATCGAGTTCAAACTCAATTTCA
Source organism: Stenopsyche tienmushanensis (assembly GCA_008973525.1). Classification (NCBI taxonomy): domain Eukaryota; kingdom Metazoa; phylum Arthropoda; class Insecta; order Trichoptera; family Stenopsychidae; genus Stenopsyche; species Stenopsyche tienmushanensis. The sequence continues at coordinate 1,545,218 of WACJ01000552.1, forward strand.
AAACAGGTAGATATATCAGCAGTGACGAGGCTCTTTGGCCTATTTGAGCTTCCTAATTCACAGAAGCAATTCCGAATGTTGTTCATCTCAGTGTTCAGCTCGAAAATGGGACAAAGGCAGACACTGCAAAGAAATGTTGCTGATGAACCCACACTTGCGCTGTGTGAAGAAGATGTATTTGCAGAGACATTATGGTAAGCACAAGTTCCTAACTATTATACATGAAATACTACATCCGAGAATTTTCAACGACGTAAGCAAGGGATGCGTGATGAAGGCTATCGAAATCTGTATTCATCTGATGCATTGGGCCGTATTTACACATTACAATCCAAATAAAGCCGAGTGTTACTATTTAAGAATGCTTTTGGTTAATGTCAAATGTCATACTTCATTGAGAAAGGTCGAACGGAAATTAGAACATTACTCGCCATCATTTTAACCACATGTCCGTCACCCAACCCGAAAGATTTGTGGTAAAAATTCAGAGAGGATTTGAGCGAAGACATTTTACACACCGTTAGCAATGACAATTCAATTGAGTTTTCGGACAATATTTTTAATCAAGCTCTGATCGAAATCGAAGACATTTGCTTAACCATCAACATCAAAGAATTCATTCAACAAGAATTCGTTCTGCACTTGAACAGCAGTACAATGCTAATGATTTGGATGCATTTGTCGAAGCAAACGAACAACTTTTGCTTGCGGAACAAAAATTGACCTACGATACAATTACAAATGATCTGTTCTTCCTTGATGCGCCTGGCGGTACTGGAAAAACGTATCTCATCACTTTACTATTGGCTCACATTCGATCTCAAAATAGAATTGCTTTAGCTCTTGCTTCATTAGGTATTGCGGCAACATTATTAGATGGTGGACGAACAGCGCATTCGGCATTCAAATTGCCATTAGATATGCATTTATTGGAAGCTCTGACATGTAACATTCCTAAAGTTTCTGACATAGCTAAAGTTTTGAAAATTTGCAAGGGGATTATCTGGGACGAATGCAATGCTTGATCGAACTCTTAAAGACTTACGATCAAATGCAAAACCGTTTGGTGACGCTCTAATTTTATTATGTGGCGACTTTCGACAACCTCTTCCAGTGATGCTTTCATCGACACCAGCTGATTCTTGCCTCAAAGCATCGCATCTTTGGAGAGACGTGCGAAAACTGACATTAAAGACAAATATGCGCGTACATTTGTAGCGTGATGCGTCGGCAGCCACATTTTTAAAACGATTATTGAACATTGGTGAAGGAAAAGTGCATGTTGATGCTACCAAGTTTATTTCATTTCCATCGAACTTTTGCGTTGTTGTGCCATCCATCGATTTACTCATTCAGAAAGTTTTTCCGCAGATTTTTAGTAATTATAAAAATCATTATTGGCTTTGCGAACATGCTATTTTGGCAGCAGAAAACACCGACGTCAATACAATCAACCACACAATACAATAACAAATTGCAAATGATTCTGTTACCTACAAATCGATTGATAGCGCCATGAATGCAGACCAAGTTACTAACTATCCAATCGAGTTTTTAAATTCGTCAGATCTTCCTGATGTGCCACCTTACAAATTGGAACAAGACTCACTATGAAGAAATTGATGCCGAATATCATCGAAACAACTATATATTCTTAATGGAAAGTCGAAAGGAGAAGATGTGCTCATTCCCACCGACGTGCAATTTGATAAGAGACGACTGCAGCTCCCCGTTGGACTTGCATTCTCAATGACCATAGTAATAAAGATTTAAAAGCCATAGTGGAAGCTAAGGCTTTTAAATCTTCGACCAAAATGATGCACAGTGTGTTCTTCGTTGATAATTGATAATGATAAAATTTCGTTTTTAAACAAGAAAAGATCTGTGTAATGAATGGCTGAATACCATTGAATCTCCAAGATATCTAACCCTTCAACTTATCTTGGAAGAATAATAAGTATCTTTAAACGACAACCACAATATTTACGAAAGTACAGGCTGTGTCTTTGCTTTGGAGTAATATTAAAAGATTTGTATAATAAATTTAATCCACTTAACACAATTAACTATAAAATATATTTTTTGTATTTGTTCATAGATTTTCAAATCAGAAAAATAACTCTAGCACTTCAAAAAAATTGAATGAAATGATTGAATTTAAATTTAAAAAACGTGTTTCATATTATACAACGAATTCAATCAAACTTGAAGGCTTTAATATTTATTAATGTATTATGCTATTGTATATACATTTAAATATAGTTTCCCACTGAAAAGCAGTCGAAAATTGCTTTGAATTGTATGTAATTAGTTTCCATTGTACTGTTAACTTCGAATGTATTATTTATGTTTTTCCTTTATATTGGCAATGATTTTTAAATTTACATGGCATTGCATTGAAATGTAGTTCATATTTAAGTTGTTTTATTATTAAATACTTCCATTTAAAATTGGCTTTCAATCATTTTTTACTTAATTGAGTCGTTTTACATTTCTCTGTATTGATCATCGATTTAAATTTTTACACCGACTCATGTATGCTTTGATGCTGATGATAGATTTATTACCTATTGACAATCGCGTCCCAAATGATAAATTTCATAAAAAAATCATAAGAAATTATGACATCTAAATCGGTATATGTGGTCGTAAACGTTAGCGATGCCTGAGCAAATTTCGCACACCCCCCAACTGCGCGGTTTTGTAATCCATTCGGGTGAGCTGTGTAATAAATGAGCGATCGTACGTAAAATGATGGATTACAACCGATGACTAAATGGATTATTGTTAAGGCGTAAAACACAGGGCCGGACTGAAATTTGAAGGAAGATACGCATAAAGCCTATCTATATCTGTCGATGCCTTCCGGAGGTATCTATTATATTCGACGCCCTAAATGCGAACCCTTCTATGCGATAAGGATATCGATCCCTTCAAACTCTAGACAACTGACGTTGACGAGATACTTAGGCCACCCCGTCTGTGTAGACACTAAAGCCCCAACCCCTTATAAGCGCACTGGTATCAAATTTGGGACTTGGGCAAAGCCAAATCCTCAAGGCTTTATGGCGGAATCGTATTATTTCGTATCAGCAAAGATTGCTGCCGATAATTTTCAATGCTGATGTGGGAATAGTGTACGTTGACTTTCAACAGAGATAAAGTGGAATTTATGACCGAGACGTTGAAATGACGATAGTGCCAATTCGGCCTCTTATGACGATGTTGATGAAATCGTAGATCGTAAAGTGAATGCGGTTCGTGGCAGTTCGAAGCCCTTTGATTGCATTGTAAAAATCTTAGTGCTGATGAAGCCTTAAATCCCGCATGATTAATTGATAAAGATAACGCGAATCTTCAATGATTCAGATTACAGTCATCTCTTTATTTCTGCGATTTGATAGTATATTCGATCGAATTGTTCGATTTGACAAAAATTAACCTAGAATTATTTTATGGTATTTAATTACAATATTTTAGAGCAACATCTGCCTATTTTAGATAAGGTTAAAAAATAATGCAGTTTTACTTTACTCCAATACATCTCCAGTTTTTCCGAAAACATCCACCGCATAATTCGAGCAATGGGTGTACTTTAGCGATGATGATATTGTTGGCCCCCGGTGGAATTTAGACCCTTCGGACTGCGCTCGGCCTCAGAGAAATTTTATGATCGGAATTATAACGTGTGAAGTATTCTTTCTTCTCGAGAATATCTCGAGAAATATGCTAAATCAAAAATTCTTATTTCTCAAGAAATTTTAGAAATCATTTTTTTTAGAAATTAATCAATATAATAGACAATAAAAAATTCAGTAAATTATATCAACGTTTTATGACGGTTGAAAGATTGTTTAGAATACGATGTTATTGGTCGTTTCTGATAAATCTATTTCGAAAATTTTCTACATAGCAATACAGCTAAAATAGCTGTATGCTAATAATTTACTTAGAATGAAAATATTTCGTAGTTCATTGAATTTTGGGTCAAAATTGAAAATTGCATTAGTGGTTCAGTGCTGTTTTAAAATTAAGAAACTCATCTTTTTCGGCTTTGTTAAATTATAAAAATTTGTTAAAATTGTTAAATTATATTAAATTGTTATATTACATTATTAATAGGTTATTTGTGTTCCCATAAGAACGCTTGATAATGATTTAGATGAGATAATAAATTCAAAAAGATCACTCTAGCATATAATCAATACCCCAATCAGTTGTGATTTTGAATCTTAAATCAATGTCCTTTTTTGAATATTTATTTTTAGATTTTAATAGTAAATTAATATAATTTATAAAATAGCATTTTTGTATCATTAAATTAAGCTTAGCTTTATCATGTGAATGATTAGTATATTGCGGAGGATTATGACTTCCAGGCTTTTCCCACAGACATGTATTCCTAGTTGTGGTCCACAGAAGCATAGATAGGATCTGTTGTGTGCGTCTATATTGTGGTATCTGAATTGGACGCATCAATCTATTACAGGAGACTGACACCTCTTGAGATATATTATATGGCCGCAGGGTGGAGGCGTTGGGTTTGCACAAGACCGGGTCACATATGTGGCTTGGGCCGCATAAGCCCTAGACACTGAAGTACACATGCGCACTTACCAACTATCTGCACACCAAAAAAATAGATACGGCAATCTCTGGAGGGCATTTTTTTCTTTTTTCTGGGGCTAGAAAGATGAGACCTTGCTGAAGGTTGAAGCTCTTCGTAACGTTTATAGGCACAACTTTGAAATTTTGTCGCGCGTCGAATGCTATCCAGTCCGGGCTTAAAAGCTTCCAACAAAAGAATGATTTCTTATATCGTATTTATTTTCAGATCCTCGGACGGCTTAAACGTCTTATTTTTTTATTTAGTAAACAATGACTTTGTAAAGTGATATATCAGTGGCAGACACAATTAAGATCTCGGTCGGGCTTTGTGTTTATCGTAAAAATAACAAATCATAAAATTTGCATAACAAAATTATACGGCAAAGTAAATGGGCCCACCTCCAAAAATTATGAGAATTGTAGTTTTTTAAATTGCTATGTATGTAATTAAATGTCAAATGTCAGGTTGAATTTCTGGAACAATTTGCTTTAAGAACTTACATAGGATTAACACTATGATATAATCCCCTAAAGCTTAATATTTTGATAAATAAATCTTATTTTTTTGAAATATTATGAAAAGCATGCCACAATAAATTTGCATTAATTACTTTTTTTATATTTACTATTACTTTAAATTGCCATGTGTTAATAGTGGGCTTGATTTCGGACCCCAATTATAAATATTCAATAGGCAATCAATCATCTCGATCTACTACTATTATCCGGTTTACTATGATTTTCTGTGAATAATTGAATTTACATTTTAAAATTAATGATAATTTCGCAACTCACTCGTAGATCCTCTCTTATCTGAAATTATTATTGAAATAATTCTCATCTGATTTAATCGCATGTGGAAACCTATGGAAAACCACTTTAAATCCAGAAAACTTACATCCGATAACAATTATGGCATCTTATGAAAATTTACCATATTTTTAAATTAAAAATAAGGTATGACAGTTAGTACAAAGTATTATGACAGTTTATTTCTTTATTATTTTCATTGGACCTCTATATTTATGATTCATTACATTTTCTAGAATTGATTTGTCCACTTGTCCAAAAACATATTTAGTTTTTTTTAAGCTTTTGAAAATTTTATTTGAACAACTATTATATACAGAGTTTTTAAAAATCAAATGTATTCCATAGTAAGAATTGAATGCTTTTAATTTGTCAAAATTTAAAGATGTATTTACAAACCATACTAATAACTATATCCTGAAATCCCTTTTTATGCGACTTTTATGTGCGATTTCAAAGTTATTCAGTTTTTATTTAAAACATTTTTTATTATTTCTTAAAGAGCATAAATCGAAATATTTTGGGTAAAATGGAAAATAAATGGAATCAGCAATAACCGAAATTTGAAAAAAATTACAATTTTAGACTGTTTAAATCATGTTGCATCTGCTATCGCTGAATTACGACCACACACTTTAAAGGGGTATTCTAATCTAGAAATTTGAAAACAATCGGTTTTTTTTTGCATTTTATCAAATTTTTAACTTTAAAAAATTTATACTATAAAAGAAATTTCCAAAATTCCAATTATTTACGGAGTTATAACTATTTTAGTAAAGCAACAACTAAGCCGGTCTTGCCTTTTTTGCGCGAAACATTCTTAAAATGTTATTTTTTTATTGCTTTATTGTTTTCTCAATTTTTTATTAACTTTATTTTATTGCGATTTTAAGTATATTTTATATAGCTGTTTCAAAGTTATGCGGTTTGTAAAATCCATGCAACGTATCTTCACTTTTTTTATGTAAGTCATAGCTTATTTTATGCGAGTTTCTGCGGAATGCATCTACCGCACAAAATTTTTTTATCTGAATTATGAAGTATTCGTAAAATATTTTAACTTTGGATATTTAACTTTTACAATAAGTGATATTTGTATATATATAAATAATTTTATTTAGGAGTAATTTTTTAAATATCACTATTTTTGCTTAAAATAAATATGTAATATAACTTTAATTTTAAGATAAAAACTCCAAATAAGATACTAAAAAAAGAGGGAGAAATTTTCGCACAAATCACGTTTTTTAAATAAATTTTTGCCCGTTTGAATAAAGAAATAAATTCATGTCATGGAATTCCGACAGCATAAAAATATTATTTCAGTGCAAATGACAGCATACATCGTACTCATTCAGGTATAACAAATCTGGAAAAAACCCACGCCTAATACGCTCAGTCATTTCTCTCGATTAAAACATATAAAACAAGAACGTAGATAAATCTTAATTTTTTCAAGCATCAAAAAACTTAGCTCCCATCTATCGCATCTTACGAATTGGTAGATGCAAAAAATCTGCGATTTTTAGCAATCTCGACGTCATGGGCTCAGCTCTGATTTATCTAGTCTGGCCTCGGGGGAAAATATTTGCGACGAAAGGTCAGAACTTCGCCGGATATATATTAAGGCCTGAAAGAAGCGTCGTCCGTCGCTAATGAAATTTCTGTCCGCTTGTCCACCGTCAATCATGGGCGTTAACATCAAATTTAGTTATGGCAATAAATTTTGGACTGAGGGCCACGGATAACCCTTGTCATGTAGCCGGGCGGCCCTGTGCAGGGGTGGGCAAACGGGTGGTTCGCTTAATTCACGTAGCCAGCAGTGCGTTTAGCCATATCAATCTTCATTTAAAATTAAACTGGGCGCTGTGGCAAAGGCTTCAGGGGGGCCTCCAGAAGAAGTGGGTGCCCTTTTTCTTCAGCAACGTGTCGCGTGATGAATGATAACGCGCTAAAGGAGAAAGGTTTACTGCCGCGCTGCAATATTTTACGTGGCCGCGCTAATTATGGAATCACAGGAAAATGTTACTCTGAAAAAAAATCTTAAGCTAATGAAGAAGGAAGTCGTTTGATTAATTACTCATATTTTCACACTAATTCTTCATTTTATCAATCATGAATAACATTTTTTTTTAATATATTTTATTTTATTTATCCTTAATTTTGTACGAAAAATAACTGAAATATCATTTCATCTTATTAATTCAGATTAAATCAGTATTTATATAACAGTAGATCATAATGAAAATTATGTTTGTTCAATGGCGAGTGTATGCATGCATATAAAAGCGATTAGGCCAACGCGGTATCGCTAGCGCTTGAACGGGACCTGTGTTAAGCAGTTAGTAACAAACGCTTGAATGTATTCCCAGAAAAAAAATCAGTTTTTAAATGTAAGCTCTAATATATTTATATTAAAATGCTTTCGCAGAGGTCTTACATGCGGTGTAATATTTATCCATACTTTCGAAACATTTTCTAAGCTCGGACGTATTTTCTCTCGAAAATTTTTATCTGAACTCAAGAGTCGACGGTGACAGGCCATCCAAAGTTTGGCAATCCGGATAAGGATTCCAAAGAAAACAAGCTCAAAAATAAGGAAGTGTCAAAATAGCTAAAAACTTTCCGGAAAAATATTCTAGATAAAATAAAGACGCGTTCGTGCGTCCCTTTTGGGGAATAAGTTTTCCAGTGCTTTTAATTTCATTCGAACCGTCCATTCGGTATTTTTAAGGGATGAAAATTTAAAATGGGTTTGAAATAATTTCAAGGTTGATGAACTGCGCAGACGGATATTAATTGCGAGAGTTTGTATTCGAATTGTTGAAGTAGGATTTTGTCTCTGTTGATAAGGGCTCAGTCGAAACGGGTGAGAAAATTAATGAGGATCCTTAAGTTTTTCTTCCATCATTGAAAGGTTATTGAATAAAGGAACAATAATTTCAATTCATGTACTCAAAATGATGTATCACACAATATCAAAAATATTTAATAAAATAGATCCTTATAGATTCATTTTTTTAAATTGTAAGCTTAATGCTTCTTCTCAAATTTTCAAATTGAGTTAAGAGCCAAAATTCTGAAGCAGTAAAAGCAATAAATTTTACGTTACTTAACATCCTTCTTGAGAAGGGCTTGGGTTTGAAGAGCCTCCTCTTCGGCTAATGACTAAATAATTTGGATAGGCTGGTAGCAGGCAAGTGTCTAAGCCCAAGTTTGGCTCACCTTAATTATATATCAGTTACACCGTTGTTGGACACGAAACATTTAATGGCTTCCACTAACGACTAATTTGTTCTTCTATTTGACTCCAGATCGACTTTGACCTCCTCGATAAATCCGGCATAAAAGCTCTTATTAATTTTCGAAATCTCCTCACATGAAACCATATCCAAATGTAAAATCCCCGATTTATAAATCTACATTCATTTTATAAAATAATTTAAATTTGTATTCTCATTCGGGTTGAATTCGAGAATGGAAATCCGCGATTAATTCGTCGAAAATACCTTTTTTGGTGTACGTCAAACGTGTCGGATTTGTGTCCTCGTGGGAAAATGTGACATCAATTAAGGCTTTACTGGACTCACCCCAAAAGCCTGCGGTCGGGATTGAAATTGTATTTTTCGCTTTTGCTGCATGCAGTTTTTCCGGATCCGTTTAATGACCGCAGTAATTAGTATTTAAAGTAAGTCTGGAGAGCAAAAATTTTAATCGCGTACTCTTGAGGGTCGTAAACTTTACGCTGGAATCTTGGTAATTCAACAGTAATAAAGCTCGAGCTTAAGGTATTGTTTCACTTAGAGAAATTTTCAAAAATGTTAAAAGGAATTGCAATTGAATTTTAAACATCCATTTCTTGCAGCAAAGTCTTAATAAAATACAACTTGAGGTATTAAGATTCCGTCTTTGCATTTAAAATAATTAAAGCGACAAATTGAATGTGAAGGAATTTCGCGCAATCAATTATTTTTATCTAAGAATAACATTACACTCTAAATACTATTGTAACATGAATACCAAATGTGATATGTCATGAAATTACTTAAACTTTAGCTATAGAACAATATGAAATGTTATTTTTAATATTTTAATCAAATACTATACACGTAGATATAAGCTGTATCCATACAGATTTTCGTTTTATAAAAGAAGGATTTGAATGCTCATATTTTTAATATTTATATGGGGGCAAAAAATTTATATGGGGATTTCGTTTCCAAAAATCGGCTTTATCCAAGTGTATCATTTCTTCTTGGATTTGAAAGTTTAAATACTGAGACGATTAATTAAAGTGAATAGCGTCAAGTAGGAGCGACTGATTTACAACAATCATTAAAATTTCAATTACATATATTATACTGCTTATACCTAAAATAACCTTCCAAATCCCCGAAATACTATATATTTGAGAGATGGCTGAGATTAATATTTAGACAACCCTAAGTATGCTATAATAGTTTTTTTTACCTTTTTAACAAGTTTTTTTTTTTCAATGTTATCTTGTTGTCTTTCTTCCAAGTATTTTTTTTGGTGAAAAATGACTTCAACAAAAAAATATAATGAAATGATTGCTCCATTGAGTCTATCTATAGTTTAATTTAATGATATTATAAGTAAAATTTGCAATAGCTTTAAAAACTCTGATGAGATCCCAAGTAAAATGTGCACGGACGTGTAATGGGACACGGAATATTTAGTAGGTGTTAAATAAGACATTAGAGCGGATCGTTTTAAACTTGTACCGAAGGAGCTGGACACGATTTAGTACTCACTGAACGGTATCCTAACATCCCCCATATGTCCTTTCAAACAGGACACCCTTCATCGTAAAGGAGGAAACCCGCCGCAGAAAATTAATTCCGGCAAAAACTTCATTAACATCAAATATCGATGCACGCCATTCTTGCACATCGATGCAACTACGATCGTACGAATGCAGCAAATGGGAAACATAAATACACGTTTAATTGTTTTCAAGCACGTAATAAAATTCCTGGCGATTATTCCCCGCCAAGTCTGCGATAAATCTTGGTTTTATAGTAATTTAAAGGAATTTATAGTCCGTAGACTGAATTTTAGTGCAAATTTCGACAACCCGAATTCATTTCGAAAATTTAAAAATAAGCCATAAAACGACGAAAATTTATTTTCCGATTTTCATAGTGCACAATTTAAACGAGGGGTGATTTTGGAAATTGCTCTGAAAGTGGAATGCAAAAGATGAAATACCCGATGGGAAATTTCTAGTTTCCCTGACCCACTTTGTAAAATCATTCCTACATTTGTCTACAACAAAGTGCAAAGCATAAATACGCATTTAATTGAGCTCCGTCACGCAATAAAGTGCTACTTGATTATATCCTGCCTAGTAGATAATAAATCTTTCTTCAAATATAGTTTGTGAAATTATGCTCTTGCTTCTATTTTATTCGACGGCTGTATATAAGAATATTTATGCTCCTAATCAAAAAAAGTATTTTTTAAGCATTCAAAAATTATATTAATCGTCAATATTCCAAAGATTTTTTTTTTAAATGTATACTAATTTTATTTTAATATTTACTCTTATTTTAAATTAATTTTTTGGCATTTGACTAATTAGAATATTTTAATTTTCATCAAAAAATATTTTTAACTCTTTGCAGTCCGGTATCATGAATTAATATTTTTCAATCGTTTTGCAAAACAATTTATAACAAAATTTTGAAATGCAATTTCTAATGCGTTTAATGTTAATTTTTAATCTATTTTCAAGAATTTATTTTTTTAAAAATGTACTTTTAAAACACTTACAAAGTTTTAATAACCATTCAGTATTAATTTATATTATCTATGATGCTTATGGCGTTTATTTCAACTTTGACATTGAAAATCATTATATGTACTTATAAATTAAATTTAAAATTGAAATATCTAGTATAAAAGAGAATTTTCAGAATAATGTGGGATCTCAAAGCCTCCCCCAATTGCGCCTATGCTCCTGACAGATAACATTCCTAAAATAGGGAATGTGTTTCCAGGGGTTATCAATGAATAACAATAATTTCACATTTCAATACCAGATGCAAGTATTATAAAATAGCGACTCAATGATTTGCAAATAAGACAGCTTAACAAATCCTAATTTATTATAATTTTATATTTCATTCCACTTAATAATATGCTTATTTGTAAGAATAATTAGACCTATTCTAATCAATTTTAAATATGTGGAAAATTATAAATAAGACATTCTTTTTAAGTTTTATTTTGTGTTATTATTAAAAGTTCATTATTCTAGCTTTATAAATGGAATTTATTGCTGTGAATTCTTCGATTTTGTGTACAGATTTGTTAAAAAAATTGATTTTCAATACAAAATGTGATATTTTCGATGCCAAAAGTAATGAATAACATTTTCATAAGTTTGATGAGTTATTCCGAAGTCATATCGAAACCGTCCCTATCCGTTTCGGGCACCGCCGAAGATACTGAACTTTCTGGAGAGAAATGCACTTTATAATGCTGTAGGCATTGGGTACTCGGAAAAATCAGTTCCAATATACATTAAAACGTACCATTTGTAACGTGGGGCTTTTGATCGTTTGCCAGAAATAACTAAAATCGCTTATTGATATTGCATTTTTCCATAGCGAAGTCTGCCAAAGAAAAATGATTTCTTGGTAAAAGTTGGCCGATACGCTGAATCCATAAGAATATTTTTTGTTCCCTGCATATACGACGCTTCTAAATGAATGGGCATGCGGTGGTCGAAATGCTTCCAAGATAATGGATGTGAAAGCAATTTAAACAAATTGTGATTCATTTTTAAATTCGTTTTCTCGCTGAAATAACTGGCTTGAATGATTCGTTTTGTATTAGAATAATTTATTGAAGTCATCGCTGAAGCTCACACATTTTAGGCTGATGATAATTGTATTCTCATCAAGCTAACAGTGGCAGGGTTTTTTGGTCTCTTTCTTTTGATAATGCTTTAGAACCAATTTCAGCCATTGCTGATCCATTACTCTTGTCAAGTGCGTGGGCCATTGTCGTTTCAAAAGTTTTATTGCTCTCATTATGTCAGAAACCTTTGTCGTTTCACGCATCCATATGTTACACTCATGATCCCTTTTTGTAATGCCTGGCATTCTTCATTCCAGGCTTTCACTTTCTTGGTATATTTTATATATTCTACTAAATCACTCTTTAGACTTATTCCGATCCATCATTAAATACTTAGTAGGAAGATCTCAGCATAGGATATATTTATTGAAATATTTTAAAACATTTTTATTCATGAATTTATTTGATACGATTACCTTTACGGCTATTATCTAAGCAAAATCAAATCGCTTATCAAATATTTTGGTATACTTTTTGCTTTTGGTAAAATAACCCATCGCGTAATATTCCATAACATTAATGCTTAAATTTTTATTTTTCGATTTTTCTTATATCACTTTTACTCTATTGACATATTGATACATTTAAAATCATATTTGACATATTGATACATTTAAAATCAGAAGAGAACTATGCTTAATCAATAATTTTGTAATGGTACGTACACATACTGAAAATAGGCAATCGCTAATTACAAATCTTTGAAAGTTTTCCAAATTTTCCAAATTATACAGGCGATCTTGAATAGGGGTTAAATTAGAAATATTAAAAATGCTAGTGATGATGGATATATTTTTTGAACGCACATTGTAGTTTCTTATAAGTTTTAGCCTCATATATTGACAAACATATTTAGACGACATGGATTTATATTACACGATATTTTTGTAGAACCATATGATATATGAGTATACCGAGTGTATAGCGAGAAATATTTTGCCTAAATGGATGATAATATATTTTTTAATTTAGAATTCATCTTGATAAACACGATTTTAAAAACGAAATTTTTGAAACCCATATTTTCGATCTTGGCTACTAAAATTTCCTGTTTTCATCATCATGAAATATTTAAAAGAAAATATTTATCTAAGAATTCAATAAAAACCATTCGATATTTTATCCTTTCAGAAGGTTCACATTTAGCGTCCATATTTTCAACGCAGAAATTCCCGATACGGACCATTTCCCGTATAATAATGGCAATTATTCCTGAATTATAAAACACCTCAGCCAGACGCTGCTGCGAAATAATCGTGTTTTGGGATTAAGGGACACGATTCGGATCAGGTCGGGACGTGTTGAAATCTGCAATTTAACACTGCCGGTAGACATGTTCGGTGAGAGGCCGTCGGACCTTAGCTTTCCGGATCGTTAGGAGGCCGTTCGGCCCAAAAGCTCTCCCGTGAGGCCTTGCGGGTCCAACTGCGACCTCAGAGGTCCAAACCAGTCGGCAACAAACTACTCCACACCCCACAATAACAACTTTGCGGGAGAGGGCCGTTCGCTCATCTGTTGCGGTCATGCTAACTGCCGAACACCGAAAAACTTGTCCCGGATATAAACTTATTCTCATTTACTTTGTGGATTTGAATCCGCTGGGTCCCCATAAAACACGCCGGGAGAAACTCACTTTGAGCGGAACGCACAATTTGGCCCCTGTATACCTTCATACTTCTTTGGTCACCAAATGCCCTTCTGGTGAACAAAATTTTCAATGCTTGGGTAAAATTTTTTATATATTTATTTTTTATAAAATCGACGTTAGCTTTACATCTTTCATTATCGAATCTAATATACAAAGCAAAGCAAAATGATTTTCTTTCCATACAAATACAAATATATGATACTCTAAATTACTTCTCATTCATTCTCTAACAGGAAATCTAAAAAGTAGACTATTAATACTGTTTAATCTGTAGAAAAAGGATGATGAATCAAGCTTCGAAATGAAACCAAGAGTAACGTATTGATTCGAAGCAAACCTGCGAGTAACTTGTATCAAAACATCACATTTTAAAAAAATATCATTTTTCCCGCTTTATCCAAACATTAATTGTAATAATGCTTATAAAAATTTATATGAAATAAGCTGATATTAGAACAATATAATTTTTTAATAAAACTTTAATTGGCGCAATAATATCAAAATGAAACTCGGACAGCTGATTATTTTAATATAAATGTTTAGCATCTAAAAACATTAACAATAGATTAATTAGAGTATCAACCACTTAAGCTAAAATATAATATAGTAAGCGTTTGACAAATTCTGACTAAACATAATGAAAGTATTAATTGAAATATAATGTTCCTCATTCAATATTCGCATTTCGTTTAAACAAATTTGTTGTTTGTAGTAATGTTAAAACATGTAATCGAAGTACAAATGCTTAAACATTAACAGATATAGCTATCTAACGTCTTATTGCAAATATTCGATTATAAGCGTCACTCATTATAAGCGATTATAAGCGTCAAATTTATATTTTAATTTTAAATCAGTAATCGATAAATTCCATAAGGGATAAAAAATAGTTATAAGTAATCAAAGAAGTTATATTTTGAATCAGTATGTAACATATTCTAGTTATATATCAATTCCTGATATTAATCCCAATAAATTATTTTCAAATAAAAAATAATAATTTTTAAGCTTCTTGTATATATATGGCTTGGTTTTACAGCGAGGGGGTTGATAATAGATGAAACTTTTTAATTTCTTAGCAAAGCTTATCGCGTTAAGGAGCCTTCACCATAGTCGAGTGGAAAAAGTTCAAATCTTGTATTGGCATGTAAGGTCATCAATCATATCCCAATTCCGAGCTGCAAGCTTTCAGCAGACGGGCCAGGGTCGCACTTTTAATCCATATTTTCCGTCCAATTTCAAAATATTCACCCTTTTATTTCACGCTAGAAAAAATACAGCAATATAAACAAAATGCTCGAAAATTTAATGCAAAAAATTATACTGGGGTTGTTTATGAATTTATAGAGCTCGTTCGAGGGAGACAAACATGTAATTGAATCACGTCTCTTGGTGTGTTTGACTTACCAAATAACTATGGCTTTTTAAAAATCATAAACTTGAAAATTGAAGGGTCGCATCTGGTTAGCGGGCGTTCAACCCCCATTTCGAGCTTTTCCAGTCGCCATCGGGTGCACTGCACTACCATTTATATAAATATCCTCCAACTATATTCATATTGACTTAAATGTGTGACCTTAACAATTTATGGTGTGAATGTAGTATTTTTTCCGCTTAAATTTACTTCGTGCACGTTCAGAAATAATACTACGACACAAAGCTCGATTAGAGCCGAATCGAATTTTATATTTTAATAAAAATATCAATTTGGAGAGGTTGCTCTATGAATTGTATAAAGCTCAACCGAAAGCCCTGAATGAATTCATTAAAATTCATCAGCGCGAAAGCTCACGTGTGCGCCGCTGATAAAACTTTCGGTATTTGCCTAAAACAATCGAAACAACAGTCAAGAATGAAACGGCAATCGCAAGCTTTACTTTGGAAAGGTGGTTAAAACTTTTGCAGTTCTCAAATGTGTAAGAGGACGTATACACAGCCACTATCGTGACTATTAAGTTATTAAAACATTTAAGAACGCGACCGTCTGTTTTAGCAGACGATATAAATTTTAGCGTGTCATGCTTGTTGATATATTGAAAAATTGGCATCTTAATAGAAAAACGTGTTTGCATGTTTCGATGATAGTATAACGATATAAACTATCGAAATCTATATTTTTTGTGTTAGAGGTCGATTTTAGATTGAGCGAATTTTAAATTGCATTTAGCTTAAAGCTCTTAGCAGCAAAGCTGAACAAATCTTTTAAATAGCACGCTTAAAGCAATCAAATATAGATATTTGATTAACTTTGTTAGTAGAAGATGGATGAAAAATTTAAGAAGTTCTTTATGTAATATAAAATTTGAAGATAAATTGCGTCTTCAAATCTCTTCTAACACGGATTGGTATTACATGATATTTTTGTGGAACCATATGACCGCGTTATACGAGGTCCAAGTGTAAAGGAAACCCAAAAATATTATGTTGATCTTTATTATATTAAATCTTGTAAATATTTTTATTGCATGAACCGTAAATTGGCAGAATCTTTTTAAAATGAAATCTTATTTTAAAATTTATGAAATATTGTGATAAAAGGGTATTTTTATATTTTTACATATATATATAAGTAATTTGCATCAGGGTTTTCGTAAGCGTCTCTATTATATGCCACCCGGGAAAGCTTTGCTAAAGTTTTTAATTTCCATATCAAGTGTTCTCTTGGCGGAAAGTCCCACCATTGAAAGCCTTTTTTTCTCTCCGCAATCTCGCTAATACAAATTTGCATTTTTTGATGGACAGAAGGGGAATATTTTCCCAACATTTTCATACTGAAAAAAATTGCGTACGCATCCAGAATTTTTAAATGGTCATATTCGTATATAATACATCGTATTTGCGATTACGTGTATGTCGATATGCAGATAGCGTGTAATTTCGTAGCTAGTAATAGGGGGTGAGTTGTGGCAATTGCATGCGATGGCGACTATCTGCCTGGATGACTGTTGATACACGAAAGGTCAAATGTAATCGCCCTTACGAAGTTGATGAATGAGATGGCCAACACGTCAATCAAAATAAATTTGCTTTGATAAATGAGCCTAGTCGAATCCCAACACATCCCTTCGATTTTATCATAAAAAATAATTGTCCAAGCTCGCATGCTGACGTCTCATATTCATGTTAAACGTCAAAATTCTCTCATACACAGGCGAGATTTTCAAGGATAACCGATGTCCTTTCAAGGACCTTTTTCAAAGCAACATTTGCAGAGATTACGTCCCGCGGCGCACTGGTACGCTTAATTCCAATGTAGCCGGCAGGAGCCCTGGGCTCTTTTGATGATAATTTTATTGCTCGTTTCCACGCTCGTTGTGCAATAATTCGGAGGCTATTTAAGGGCGGCGCCACGTTGAGTTATGTTAAAATAAATAGACTGCTGCATTAAATTCTCCCCACTGGATACTGGAAAAATGGTGGCCTCGCACATATGGGCCGCGATATTAGGTAATATATCATCGCGGCACACTGGGGCCTGGTAACGGGTAATTGAATATCTAAACATTCAATTTTCCTTTGTGCAAAGAAGGAAGGCTGTAATTTTGGCGGAGTGTTTGCCATCGAATTCAATATGTAGGGATTATTTTGAAAATTTTTCACTCTTTTGAAGCAAATATTAGGGAAGGTGATCCCGCCTTGTTTGCTTCGGGGCCGTCGGCGACGGCTATCGCCCCGGCTGATCTTTTTCGCAAAGTGTTAGGGTTATTGAAAACTAATCACGAAAACGACACCAATTAACATAAAACATTTTTTTGCATCATTTTTCTTGAATTGGATTTAACTTAGGATTTACAGTATGTATTACCTCAGTTACTTATTTGGATAAACAATAACCCATGAATATATTGCGAAATTATCATTGTCTAAAGATATTTTATACACACATAATCATCACTTATTTTGCAGTATTTGTTTTATCAAAAAGAAAATAAAAAAGCTAAAGATGATCAACCTACACCTTTATACACTATCAATTGAATTTTAACAAAAAGCCCTTTCATTTAATATAAACCACTCAGCTTTGAGTACACGACTTTATGGTTTGTTCATTAAGGCAATGTAAAAGAAAATATTTTATAAATATATATTTCTTCGTCGGGTCGGGTTCAAACTCTTTAAGATTTTTATGATTTTTTGCTTAAGTATGTAAGTGTGTTAATGATTGAATCTACATCGATTCTTTACTTTATCGTCATTCCAAAAAACATCTTTCCCTGGGTGTATTTTTGAAATATTGTTATATTTATTAGTTAAAATTAAGAAATTGGCTTGCCTTGTTCATACAGATATTTCCAATTATCTTGATCTTAAAATATGAATGCGTATCCTTATCTTTGAATTTCAACATTTTATCTTAATTACGACAGAAGAACGATGACATGTAAACACCGTTTTGATTTTATACATATTTAATAGTTTTTTTCTTATCATTGTGCCCATCTATGGAAAATATTTTAAAAGAAAAGGATCTTTATAATCCCATATTTTTTATGGCTTTCCAGCAAATTATTTTATTCAGAAATAAAGGATACATATTTTCACCATATGTACACCATTGAAAACGGGCAATATTTTCAGTATTAATATGTTTATGTATATATATAATATATGCATATATTTTCAATTTATAGAAATATATTCATACATCAAGCACTTCATTTTCTGATATATTTCGTTTGGAAGTTGCTTCCACAGATTACCCAGTATGAGAATTATCTTCCATTGACACTTTTGAATACATTTTTGCTGATTTTGAGCTATGTATAGTAATTCTATTATAGACTTTTAATAATTATCATTGAGATTTATTCGAGAATTAAATATGCTGAAATTTAACTATTTCTTGCGGAATAATACGCTATGGCTTTCATAGAACGTTTGCTATTTTTTTCATTTTTTTATTGTATGTATAAAAAATTGATTTAAATTATAATGATAGATATCAATGATTTTTTTGATTTGAGGTGTTATGGGTTTCTTTATCTTCAGACGATCAGTTTCGTGCGGTCTCGAGGGCAAGGTGACTTTAGTTCGGCGCCCTCTTTATTTGTTCAACATTTGGGTTGAATATTTTGCGGCAGGATACTCTCTGGCTTGTTGACACGCCATATTTTGTTTTTTGTTTACGGATCCTCAAAATCGTTGAATAATTGAGCCGTGTTAAAAATGGAAGAGCGTGCGTATGTGAGTAGGCACATCAGCGTTAGGCTCTTGTTCCCCTTTTAAACAATCTCACAGCATAAGAGTTCCAGTCACGCCGCCGACATAGAATTCCAAATGATGTCAACCTATAAGTGAATGTAAAATATTCAGAGCCTTCGGAGGGGTCCTGTTTAAGAGGAGGAAGCAGTTCCCTCCGGGGAGGGTATCTGAGCCTTGCTGCAAGCATCCCGAACATCCTTCCTGCGCGGCCTACGGACCAGACAGGCTCTGCTGATCAAATATTAAAGGCCGTGAAACTTTTCGTTCCGTTGTACGGACCTGGCTTGTAAATAACTTTTCAATAAGCTCATTCCGCTAAGAGGTTTTTCGCCGTCGCGTAGCATTTTAATGCGCACATGTGCCACGTGGGCTCAAGACGATACCCCCATTAGAAAGTCTTTAGTGGGATAAATACGTAATGGAAAGGATGCTGGGGAGCTTCCCACCAAACAACGACCTGTTAATTTTTAATAAGCAACTCTTGATTCGCTAATAGCTCATAAGGATTATGAGCACACTGGGAGTGCTGTGATGTCACTCGCTCTAATGAAAACCTACTTAATGTTATCCCCGAATGAGCTTCGAATATTTATTAGATATCCCCCCTTGAACAAAATTAATGAATCGGAAATATGCCTTAAATGATCAGAGATTAAAACTTTAAGTGTAAAATCATCAATACTGTCAATTTAATTAATTATATAATGACTTACTAATAAGATGCTTGGGGAGAGATAACCATATTGCTTAAAATGGAGAGACTCGTTCAGAGTATCTTTATAACACAATTATATTTAAAATAATAATAAAACAGAATAATTTTATAATAGCATTATTATTTTTTTATTTTATTACACCCTTAATATTTATCTACAGATTTTACTCAACATAAGTAGATAAGGTAAGAATTGATCATACGTCTGATGATTTATTTATTTCCATATATTGATTTATTCGTAACATAACAAATTACCTTTTCCTCTTTATTTGTTTCACAAAGAGAATAATATAAAAGGCTTTTAAAATCAGCAAAATACCATGTGCAATTGAATGACTCTCAAACTGTGAATATGCTTTTTATTTTCGTTGTAATCGCATATTGCGTAACTAAAGACTAAAAATAAAATAAATATAACATCCAAGACTTCTAATAATGTGAGACAATTTAAAAAAACTCAATACTTTGCGTATTTGTTTAAGGCAATATGGAGAGAAATTAAAAATATCTCAAATTTATCACATAAAACTTATAATTGTCACCCAAGAGCTCTTGCTGCGTGACTTTTGAAGTCTTAATCATCTTTGAAACTCAGGTCACCAGCATTTATTTTAAGCCACACTTTATAATTTTCTACAATGTCCATCTGAACTAAGAACTTGAGGACTATGCTGAATAAAACGGTGCTAAAATAAGCATTTAGCTATGAAACACAAAAAAGTCGTCTGGAATATCACCACTCTTTCCCATCAAAATATCCATATTAAAAAAGTTCAATTGATAAATTTTCCATTTCGATCTTTGCATAAAGATATCTTCTTTGAACAACGACTATTCTTATTTAAGCAAAAATTTATGGGTTAATCAATTTAACTGGCGATATATACTTTGACGTTCAAGCTACAATTATCTTGGTTTCAAATCTACAGAAGGTGCGATTGGCGACCACATTTTTAAAAACATATATACGCCGTGAAACAAGTTTCTTTATTTTGATTAAATACGCAATTTACGTAATGACTTGAGGTTTAAGCACTGTCACAAACGTGTATAATCTCAGAGAGATCTTAAAATAATGTGCTTGTTTCATTGGGGGCACCGACTGAATAAGGGATGAAATCTAGATAAAAAAGGTTCATAGATTATATTCTGTCAGTGACTCGAATGAATACTTTTTGAATTATTAAATATGATCTTATACATTTATGTAATAACGTTTATATGTTATAAGTTAAGATATAGACAAAATACTGTGAATTAATTGTTATATCGAAGCTTCAGAAGTTTTTCTAATCTGTATTGCTACAATTTAAAATGGCAACCAAAAAAACACTACTGTACTTGATCAAATTGCTAAAATCATTGTTTAGCTATAATAATATTCGAGGACGACGTTTTATGGCATTCTCACAACTAATATATTCAAATGAGCAGTTATTTGGCTTCCACGAATGCGGCCAGTAAAATGATTTTACAGTCCGCATTTAAAGCTTTACCGCTCGTTAAAGCACTGACCACCGTACTATTGTTTCCCGCGAGCTACGTTTCCGATCGTAGCTTTACGTTTATTGCCACCCCTATTTTTAGACGTCGTTGCACGCATTCCGCCTTTCGTGCTGTATCTTGATCATCAGCTATGTGTACGCAATATCCGGGAAAATCTGCATACAAATAAGCGCTCTAATGGACTGATCCAATGCAGCTCTAATTCAGAAATGACTATGATTTGAAGCGAGTATGATGCATGCGAATCGAGCTCATTTGTAGCCATTATCTATGCAAAAATATTCACTTTCGCATTTGTAAGCTTTACATAATTGCTCGAGGCAATTTCAATTATTTTAAAATGCAATACTTGCTGGAGGAAAAAACACACATCCTCCTGTAAATGAATTATGTAATACTTGCGCAATTATGTGGAAATAATCAACGTAACACGAATGCATTTACATTCTATGTGTTTTACGCCTGTTGTTAATGTGTTAAAATGAAAAATAGGAATAAATGCGATCGCGATGCAGCAAAAAGCCCGCATTGTCGACGAAATCGTTCAATCAGTTAACACGAGTATTTGAAAGGCGCTATTTCACTGTAAATAACAAGAGCTTTCAATCATAGATTTCAATGGGAAAAAAGTATTCTAATGGAAATGACCAAGCACTCTTTTTTAAATCTATATAGAACATAAAATAAAAAAATATTATATAGGTATTTAAACATCATACGTTATTAAACGTGGACAATCTCTATAGACGATTTCCTTGGGAAGACTCTTTCCATAGCTATTTTTACACTCCATAGTTTATTTGGAATATTATTATTTGAATATATTGTCAACCTAAATAATATTGTATTTGTTGTTGCAAGTATGCCATTTTCTCATTAGATTATGTGGTAATTGGAGATTAAAAAAATAGTGAAATGTGATGATGATGATAGCAGTTTTGCAGTTTAGCGGTTTTTTGCAGTGTTGTTCGAGTCGTATGTGGTCTAGCATTATCTTGATTGATATTCACCAATCGAGAGGGTTATTTAATCAATTCTAAGTTTAAACGACACTATAAGTATGCGAATTAATGGTTTGATTTGATTCTAACAGTTCATAATAAATCACACCATATATATCCCACCAAACACTTAAAACGTATATTTTTAGGATGTAATCTTTGCTGTTGGAGTTGGCGTTTATCTTTATCTTTCATTAGAAAATATATTTTTTATAAATAGAGCTGTTGTGACCAAGTCTGTAATATTGTATTGGTAATTAGGTATAAACGTATATATTTAGTGGCGTGCGATGACTTAACGGGGGCGACCACGACCACGACCGCGCTCGCCGCTAATACATTTTTAATTTGTGCAACGGCTAATGCGTATCGCACTGGGCGTTGAAAATTAAGGCTTTGCTGCTGGGAAAGCGTCAAAATGTAATTTTCCGACCATGGCCAGCACGACGGTCTGGTTTGAGCTGTGTCGTGCTTCGCCTAACGACATACAGGCCATCGCCGTTGTACCTCCAACTTGCAGCAAATCCGCAGACGTCAGCCTTCATTACTCGCCATATCCATTTCGCAAATGTCAATTAGTCGCAAATTGTTAGTGCTGCAATTATGACATCGACAAAAAACGCGAGCTTTATCCGTTGAAAGCGCTTTTGAGCTTCGACTGCAGTATGAGAACTTTGTCAATCGATCCTCTTCAGGGACAACAAAAATGTGATGAAATATTCGAACGAGAATATTCTTCAATTCCATTTAATCTGTCCATTTTTAATTGTTTCGCAATTCTGCATAAGAACGTCTGCTAAGTAAAGTAAAATAGAGCAATAGAATAGCATTTTGAGCCAACTCAAGATTTCGTTAAGCTTGAACTTTCTTTGAAAGCTATTGAAGGATTTGTGAGCGTTCAAATTAGTAGTGTGCTATAGAAATGGCAAAGTGCTGAGTAGCTTTAAGTTCAATAGTTCTTTGCTTATTTATTTTTACACGAAAACTCCATCTTAACTTCTTAAAAAGGCAGGATCGAACAATTCGGACGATGATAAACTAAGCCATATAACAATACATTATATTATACTTTAAGCTAAAAATGCATTATAACATATAGATAAATATATGATAATCTTATACGTTCCATCGCCTGCATCAATGTAATACGCATGTATAATCACTTAAAAAATTATAGCCTTAAAGCATAGATTGCTAGTATAGAATAACTACACATTGACTGGATTTTAAATACATTTTCTTGGTGAAATTTAAGCTGTCAACCCCACAAATTTAAATATTTTCTCATGAAGTAAAAAAGTTATAAAATATATAATCAAATATAAAATAAATAGCAAAAAAGGTCATGGTTGATTCTGCAAATTCACTTTTTGAATAATACTAATGTGATCACATTATAATTTTAAAAAAATAAACTTACTCTTGTACATTCAATTTATATCAAGTCACGGTTCATATTAATATTAAGGCAAAATAAGTAATTGATATATAAGAAATTTGAGTTCAACAAGATTTAACAGTCTTTGGAACTCTTTTATCCATGTACGAAACAAACCCGTTTACTTCTGTGAATTGTGGCTTATGATAAAAATAGTGCTTTATAATAATACTAAGTTAAAAAATAATATTTTTTTGATTAAAAACCACTTTTTACCTCTAAATCGTTATTGACAATGAAAGGCTCTGTGTATAATGTACTATAGTCGGAATAATTACATAAAAATGCAAATATTTCCTATTATAAGGCAATAAATGCTGAAGATATACACGTGTTTATGTAAGACCAAATCCAATTATTTGACTAAGTCCTTAATCGCATGTAATACTGATTGGTTTACTCGACTCAGATCAAATAAGACATGGCTCGAATGTCAAAGTTAATATGTCAATTCGTTTATTATGTACACATGTGGTATTAATGCATATGTTTAGAAAGACGTTGATATTATTTTACAGCGGGGATGAAATTTTAGAGTCACCCGTATAACAGGGATTCAAATTTGCCTTTATTTTCATACTGGGAGAATGGTGATTAGAATATTATGAGAATTTAAGCCCGAAGCCAGCGGGTATAAACGCAGGATGTAAATGGAGTCTGCGCAATCTCTAGTATTTGCCTATGGAATGGATACGTAGGAACACATTAGCAGCCAGGTTAATGGTGTATATGAATTGCTGAAATATACCCAGTTAATGTAGAATTGCCTTTTTTTACTTTGAGAAGTTCAACTTGGCCAACCGATAAATAACGTTCAGCGTTCGATGTTTTGTTCCAGGCGAATAAATGTCGCTTCGGTTTGTTAATGCTTAATTTGCATGTATGTTTTGGTGCTAATTTTTGAGAGCTCTTTGCGATTAAGTGCTCTATTGGACGACTAAACTGTAATTAGATCTGTGTGTTGGACTTTGGTGTACGCTACTGTCTTAAAAACTTAATTGCTCCCGTTTGAAAAAGTCAATTATTTCAACCATAAGAAACCTTATTTTCTCTATTTACGCACGATTTAGTCGTTTTGTGCTCTCAGATATATGATATTTAAGAGTATTGTTTCAAAACTGTTGCCAAAACATGTCCACAATATGCTTTCTTATATCTTTGTCAAGTCGTTTCTTCATTGCTTGAGATCGTGACTGCGATGAATCTTGTCGGCATTATGCTGCACCAACTGTCTCTATTTTCTGCAGTATACTGCCTCTTAATATGATATGCTATTCGATGATCACATTGCTTTTATTTGATATAAAATGCATAGTTTTTCTTAAATATATTTTTTAAGTATTTTTAATAATCGATAGTGTGCCAAGGCTGTGCAAATAAACGTATTAGACCCAGGAAATGACACCCCAGTCGATTAATTATTCACCTGGCTAAAAACCCTTATGCATTCTGACCATAAATTGCAATGCAGGAGGCTTTCACGGTGTAGCTTACACCCGGTTGGCTACTCATTACGCAATGCATTGCCGCATACATGGTAATTTTGACCAATAGCATCACTAATTATAATGCATGCCCCGTGCTGGCCAACGCCTACGACGCCACCCATGCAAACTACCCAACTTGTGCTCAACTTTACCTTATAATAAGCTATCGCTTCCCTCCTGCGAAGCCTACCATACCAATTTAACATCACCAGAAACTTGCTCAGGCCCTCCAAAATGATAGGTATTGAACAGGACGTGCAAACTTAAACTTTGCAAGTGGATAACATCACTGGTGCTCGCTGCCTCTTCTTCGAACAGTTCGCCAAAATCAATTTAATACCAAGTTGCGTTGCGTAATTTGCTTTGAAACCTTTAAAATGCCTCAATGCAAAGTTTCGCCATAACAAACTTAATCCAAATACACGATACACTATACAAATTTTATATTAAACATCGAACGAATTTATAATTTGAAATAAAATAAATCATATTAAGGTTCATCAACAGTTTTGCCGAATTTAATCTAATGAAATTATCCATTTTTCAACTCTTGTAACTGATGCGTAACTTTCTTATTCCACTATAAATTAGCATCTTAATCCCAATATGAAAACATGTCATACGATAGCTATATAAATTGTTCAAGCCTTCGCTGATGTATCTTAATAATTAATCCGTGTAGGATAATTATCTATTTGTAAATGAAATTACATTGTATGATTTATATTTGCTGGATAAAGACTTAACATATCCACGATCTCCCACCATATGTTAAGACCTTTAATTCACAGCCTAAATATTTCCGTGATTCAAAATGATAGATCGCGAATTTAAGGTTCTCCCACGATTATCACATCAACTTCTTTCAGTTTGTGCTTCAATATTGAATCGCATAAGATCTCAATTGACTCCAAGCATGTTAGAAGTAAGCTATCTATATTTGCGTAGGGTTCAAAGTCAATATCAAAGTAAATTATCAACCGCTTCCAGAATATAATATTTGACAATATCCACTCCGCTCTATGTTAATTCTTTCAATGTGCATCGCATCTATTATTTTGCGTGTATGAAATTCATGCGAAATTTCTGAGCAAAATATTTTATTATTTAGTATATAAGTTGTAAATGAATAGCATAAATAAGTTTGAAATAAAAATATCATCGGTTAATATTTATCGATAAGAAGGTAATATCTAAAGGTAAAAAGTTTATAAAATGTAATATTTGTATGCATTCATAAAATATATATTTGGACGGTTGTATGGCAAAACTCAATGCAATTTATTTCTTTTAAGCACTATACCTAAAGACAGTTTATATTTTTTGGCATTTTTGTATGCACTTTTTAAACACAAGCCTCTGGTATTTAATTACATGCTCACGTATCGTTGTAATGAAAGCATTCTCGTCGACATTGTGGCAGTAAAGGGGCGCTATTTTATACATCGGATGTAATGCATTTGGTTGGAAGAAAAACGTTTTTAGATGCAGCCAAAGTCAAGTAAAAAAAATAACACATTACAGTATCAATTAATCCTGAATGCGGGAATTTCAGTAGAATTTCACCTTTGATGTATTTGTTTGGCGTATAATTGCTCCATAGTCAACTGCTAAAGCCAGCATGTTGACTGTCAGCTTTGACACGCCACTTTGATGGAAGTCAGATGGCGAATTCCTCGTAAGTGGGTGGACGCCCGCCTCCACCCGCCCTACGCACTTGTGCTCAGCCTAGTAATTAATAGCGGATAATTACATATGAACAAGCCGTTGCGAGGATATGCATTGCCAATTCTGAGTGGAGAGAAACCCACTTCGGGATGATAATGGAGGAAAACCAGGCCTTGTATCTTGCGCATGTGAAAATGCTAATCAGCCTCAGCTAACCATAATTTATAGGAGCGTAATCAACGGAGCAGCTCCTTGTTTGATATTACCAAAGGGTACAAGAGCGAATTTCTTCAGCAATTATCGCTATTCCAGTACATTTGCACACTTAATACGGGCATTCATACAACTCTGTAGCAAATTTTAATTTTGCAGGGCGTTTCCAGCAACATTGCATTTAATTCGGTCGACGGTTATATTTGAGTATTTCTTTGGGATATCGTATGCATGTAAAGGAGCTTCGTTACAAGCGTTGAAGC
Organism: Stenopsyche tienmushanensis; assembly: GCA_008973525.1. Taxonomy (NCBI): domain Eukaryota; kingdom Metazoa; phylum Arthropoda; class Insecta; order Trichoptera; family Stenopsychidae; genus Stenopsyche; species Stenopsyche tienmushanensis. Next base: position 1,572,668 of record WACJ01000552.1, read on the forward strand.
CACACGGGGCTAAAAGTTTGATTGCTTCTATGTAAAATTTTCAGTATCAATGCAAAGTCTGAGGCAAAGTTGCTTCCTGACTAATAAGTTAATTAATGCTGAGATAGTCCAACATCGTTAGTTCAAAGGTTATACACATACATTGCCTCAGTGCTTTCATTAGGAGAAAGTTATATGAATTCTGCGAGCGTAGACTATTGTATATTTTGCAACAAAGTTAATCAAACACACAATTTTTTCTTTGATCAAATAACATTTAAATCGTTTACATAATCAACATAACTTATAATAGATAAGCCAAGCACCATTGGTTGGATATTATGATGTAGGATCATAAATCAAAGCTTATGACTTAAATGAACGTTCTTTGTTTAAATGAAGATTTATGGCTAGTATCAAGGTTAGTCAACCTTGTATGTTTTTTAATCAATTACTATAATAAAGATCTATGTATAGTAGTTTTGTATGCCATTGCTTTCATTGTTCATTAACGTTTAAGTCAGTTTATGTTGGTTTTGTTTTAAAGAACAATATTTTGGATTTATTGGACTCTATGTCTTCTATATTACTACTAATTGAATTTTTTGACAACCATTAGTTTTAATAATTCTGATCTTTAAATATTCAAAAGACAAGAATATTCAAAAATTTGAAGATATTTTAGTCTAGAATATCCTATAATTTGTCAATAATGTTAAATAAAAATTAAATTAAAATATAAATAATCGAAGAAAACACTTTCATGTGACCATATGGTAACGCTCGTCTTCAATGAAAGCATAAATTATAAACAGGGGATAAAAAATTTTTCAAATATTTCTTTCAAAAAAATATAATTAAAAAATTCAGTATACACTAAATAAAAATATCTAATTTATATTAGATGAAATTGTAATGTATTGGGTATTTTAGATCCATTTTAAATAAAATTACTTTAAAAATCATTAAACATTATTTTAATACTACTTAGTAATATGATATCCTAATCTTTATCAAGATTGAATGTAAATCGCTTCCCAGTTTCGCTGAAGGCTTTTCATTTACAGCCCACAAGGACGCGTAGTAAAATCATTAGGAGATAAACCAAATCGACTCTGCATTCTCCATAACTGGGTAGCATACAACCCTTTAATTTCCGGTCCATGGCAATAAAATTGTGAAATTATGTACAAAAAGTGATTATTTCCTGCAAGCAAAAAGCCGGACCAATCCAGACAATCTCAGCGGGAAGTCGTACCATGGATATATGACCAACTCCACGTGAACCATAAGGGGGCACAACACGAACTCGAAGGCAAGATATTGGCGTCGGTGTGTCTGACAACACATTTCCGCTAATAATGCGAACAAAATTAGCATAAAGACGTTTATAAAACCCACATGTTGTAGAAACGCAATTTGTAATTGCTAAATGCAGATCGTGTAAGTGGCGTAGAAGAAATAGTTTTTATTGCCCTGAATACATTAGACGTGAACGACGAACTTCTATACTATCTATATCACCGCGCCTTCCAATCGAAAGCTTCCTCGTATTGTGTTCGCATACTTTTATAACAAACATCATCCCTTCATATTCGGAATATATTAAACATTTAAGTTATCACGCGAACGTCTGGACAAATGGGCAATAATTCGATAATCATCGGGTACAGTTTGCAATTTGCAATTCATTACATTCTGAGCTATCGAATCCGGCTTAAATTACAGGTGAGGCAATGCATTTGGTGTCCCTGAATACATTTCGCCAAGGTGCAATTTAATGCCACCGTCCGTATCAAAGCTTCGTAGATAAATAAGCGAGCTTTCGACTCCAATGGATCGTGTGAAATGTTGAAAGAATGGAAATATATCAGAAAGGTCTGCGTAAATTGCAGGTCAAACCTTGTAAACCAATCAAGCGTGTGCATATCGGTTTTTACCCTCAGATTTTTCGATCCCTTTCAATGCCTTCCCCGGTGCTCCCTTTGAATTTTCAACCTCCAATTTGGCGATGGCCCAAAACTGGTGAAGTGTTCCGAAAATGCGATAGGTACAATCATCCATTTCTACGGTTCACCCCTTCGTTCCACCCTCCCTGTGAGGTTGCTATTCGGCGAACGACGAAGGCTCGCTAAAACCTTTGTATGGTTTTTGCAATTTCCTGGGATGCAGAGAAAATCGGTTCATTGGGGGTGAGCTTAGAAAATAAACCCCTGAAGCGATGTTACTGCTTTCGATACATTTTTTGAAAAATATCAACGTACGTCATACATTTTATTGAAACCATTTGATCGTTCTGCTTATTTTAAATAAATAAATTTATAAAATAATCCACTAACTGTACAACTCAGTGTTCAACTTATTCATTATTTATCAATTCAAACGAAATTTGTGGCAACATCTAAAACAATCCTCCCTCTAAATACAATCCCACCCTCTCTGTGTATATACATACAGTATATATTTGCATAGGTAGTGGACCGATATAAGAATGGTCGGGCGGTTGTACTTCCTATATTTACGAAAGGAGCGTTATTATATCAATGAGTCCCCAAGGGCTATGCCCTGTTACAGGCTTTGAACCCATAATTAAACTTTATGCTCACAAGTTAAGGGAACAAAGCCAAGGTCAGATATAGAGGGGGGTTCTACTTTAGGTCTCAACATGTACACTCTTAACGGTAATATCTCAAATTATTGTTATAGTATGAAACGTACACAACCGAACTTATCTGAGATGTATGCTTATAAAGAAGAGTGCCTGTTGGCCCTCGGGCTCTCCTCCCATTATATAACATTTGAGTAATAATACTTTAAATAAGTTTGTTTCTGTTTGCATAGTAGGCTGCTTGGAAACTTACACGCTGACTGGTATTAAGGATAATGGCTTCAAAATTTGTTGATGTTATAACTAAATATCAAAAGAAACTTTATAGATAACGATGATTATCATATGTTTTTAAAGATATGGAAAAAATCACAATAATGTGTTAATTGCTAAAATGATGTTAATTGTTTGCTTATTCTATCTAAATGAAATAAAATATTTTTAACCTTAAACATAAATCTCCTTGATTATCCAACTAGTATATCCGATGTTTGATTCACGAGGTAAATAATTCAATGAGCCTAATTTGGAATAGGTTCCAGCTAAACTTTTGCTTATGTCCAATTCTATTTTATATGAAAAAAATTATCATGATTTATTGTTTTGATTCCAAATTACTAAATATTTATTTTATTGTTTCAGGTGAGTTCCACATTGTTTTCTATATATACATACGTAGATGGTAAGTTTGTATTTATAAAAATACTTCTTAATTTGTTCTGAGTTCATTACAAATCAATAAATAATGGTGATTCTCTCTCGAAAATGAATGTTTAGTCAAGCTTTTATGTTTTGAAGTTGTAATTAACAGTTTAAGCCTATCATTGAAATGTTTATAGGTGTTTCAAATTTAACTGAAATTTACCTTTAGAATGTCAAAGTTGAGCATTTTGCCGTACTTTAACTTTCCGACGAATTTCAAAACATAATAAAAGTCCACCGAGTTTATATATATTTCCCTCAACTTGGGGACATTATTGTCCAGTGGAAAAGTTTTCGTTGGTGACCCAGTTGAGACCAATTTTGAACGCCGCTTCATATGAATACTTTCTGGATACCAAAGAATACTTGCAGATGTAATTCGAAGAAGCACATTTTGAACTTTTTAAAAATATTCTATATGATTAAATTCTGCCCTCGCTTAACAAACAAATAGAAACGAATTTAACAGCATATACTCTATAAAGGATACGCAGTATTCGGATCAATACACGGGCAAAGAGGGATAAAGTTTTCAAACTAAACGTCCCTCGGGAATTAGAACCTGTGTTTTCCGCAGGTCGCATGATTATCTTTGGACCCCGATGCTGATGTTTGACCTTTTAATTCCGAATTCGCTAAGGTGATATTTGAAAAGGAAAGGTTAGTCTCACAACGCAATCCAAGCACATTTAATATGTGTTATACGAGCGCCTTTAATATATATATATATATAAGGATTGAACCTTTGTATTTCTCAAAAATACCCATATCTGGACGATCATAACATGAATATAGACAAATTTTCATGAAGCTTTTTAAAGATAATCACTTATATCAAAGTTTATTTATATTTTCAATGTACATTTTTCATAGTCATATGTTAGGGTGGAATTTAAAGATGACAAGCAGATCATCTCGGTTTGTAACTTTCCTGGCACTCAAACATTTCCATCTTCTCACAACCAACATTCGTTATAATTCGTCGTCTTCCCAACAGCTCTGACAGCGGACAAAGAGGAAGCAATTATTGTGAAATTTGTCTTCAGCGCCATATCGCTTTCTCAAAACGTTGCCAAGCAATGTTCAAATTAAAAAGTACTACAAACCCAAATATAATGCTTATACGCTATTCAACCGTTTACCGGCTCTGCGGATTTCGGGCGCGATCTTCCCCTGCATTATTTATGGGCTGAACTACCCCCAAACCACGTGCCATAATGTAAGACGTTGCCCCCCCTCCATTCAATAAATCACATGTTTGCGTAACACATGATAATAATAACATTATAATTATCATTTATGCTTTGGGCAATTCGTTTTCTTGGGGGTCTGCTAAGACCACCCCTCTTAGTTGGAAAATTTCGGCAGCCTACAGCAGCCTTGTTGGTATTAATAAGGCGGTTGAATCACAGTAGTCAAGAGTGCAATTAATATCCACACACATTTATAGCATGTAATAAAATAAACAAGACGCAATACCAAGCAAAGTCTTATAAAATTAACCCCAAAATACATCTTATAACTCGCTTAAATTAATAAATTGTCTTTGACCTAACAATTATATAATGTGACATCAAATGTCATATTTATTAAACTAGATAATGCAAAACATATATCAAAACATCATGTTTGATAATTTTTATAGAATCCCACTTAAAAGTCGCTAAAATAATCTTTAATCAACATTTCTTGTTGATATATTGAATTACAAGTCTTGGTGATGCAAAAAAAGCGCGAGTATTTGATAGAAAATCAAAAAATAATTTGAAGCAACAAGTGACCGTAAGAAAACAAAGACTATTTCAGGTCTTGATCCTAATATAATTTTCGTTTCAAATACGTTTCCTTATTTATATCATATTAAGCTTTAATCAAAAACATTTCTAATAAACTATGTTTATTGTTGGCCAAGTGTTGACATAATGGTTTAAATCCTAAACTGTCGTTATGAAAGCTCGAGCTCAAATCCAAATAGTAGTAAAAATATTATTATTTTAATTGATAAATGGTGTGATCCAATATAAATACATATATTTTATATATATATATATATATTTGAGTTTTTTAGATTTACGCGAGTCATATTTAAGATTTAATTCAGAAAAAATCGGGTATTCGATCGCGTTGAGCTATTTTTTATTCCGATATTTCGGACCACCCATCGGGTCCATTTTCAAGGAATAACTGCCGTTGTTGTTGTTTTGGTTACGCTCCTGGTAACCATCCTCCGTCCAGTGCTGCCAGAGAGCGATGTGGGGCCACTTTGCGCCGTCGCTTGTCTAAAGGTTGGTTGTACTGTCGAATTTTTTGGCACTTAATTAAAAATTTCAAGTCACATAACACTTTAGTTCGTTTTTCACGGAGTGTTTGCAGTGTTCTTATTTTGGTATATTGTTCCTCCCCGTAGAGGTGTATAATTGAGTTTTTTACCAGGAGCGTAACCAAAACAACAACAACGGCAGTTATTCCTTGAAAATGGACCCGATGGGTGGTCCGAAATATCGGAATAAAAAATAGCTCAACGCGATCGAATACCCGATTTATATATATATAAGATTTAATTCAGAAAAAATCGCGTATTCGATCGCGTTGAGCTATTTTTTATTCCGATATTTCGGACCACCCATCGGGTCCATTTTCAAGGAATAACAATTTTTTCTGAATTAAATCTTAAATATGACTCGCGTAAATCTAAAAAAACTCAATATATATATATATATATATATATTAGAGTTATTAAAAATATATTTAAATATATGTATATATATATATTAATTTAATTGCATTTAAACGTATGGTTTCTGGTGCTTGTATGTTAAAAAGTCTTGAAATAAAGGGGTAATGTATTTGTGTATTTTTTAGTAAAATTTTCATAGCAGACACGTATGAAATAAGTTATTATTTATCACTGTTTGGCTTGGTACAATTTTGGTCCAATGTCTGGCCCATCTATTCCCAGTACAGCAAAGAATCAAAATAAATGAAATGGCAACCAATAAAAACATCATATTTCAGTGGCATACGACGTGATTGGAAAAGCTCCATAAAGCTTGACTGAAAAAATGTTTGTCGGGTAGATGTAAAAGTGAGATTTTACAAGTCGTGTTTCTCTTATGCAGCCCTGCTTCAGACGGCGGATAGATCAGTCACCGTCAAAGGCAGCGACGCCGGTAATGTCCATGGGCCTCCCCAAGTAGGGTTCAACCACCCCATGGGTCAAATCACTACCCCGCATACGCAAAAAACAGATACCACTTCGTGGCAGCTTCTCCTAACTTTTTTGCCCTTGTCAAATGCATCTAGCGATATTGCGACGGCAATAAATCGTCACAAGTGCCGGCCCTGCGGCCGTATCATATTATATGTTCAACATGAAATATGGACATTTTTCAATCCTGCCTAGAGTGTGATGCGCCCAGTGCACATCTGCATCGTTACGAATCATATGCAAACAATAAATAACCTCCTTCTGCCACGAACGAGGTTGATACTGACGTTTTAAGCAAGACAATGCCTCATTTATGGTAGGTCGTACATCATAACAGCGTAATGTTGCCAAGAACAATTCTGTGCTGAAATATTGAATAGGATCTAAATATAATCTGTTGATTTAATTATGAAAAGCCATGAATTTGGATTATGAATTTAAAACGAATGATTGCTCAAAATGGGGGCTTAAATCTATCAAATATATCTTTAGCATCCTACAAATATTTTATGTATCAAGTGTTAATATAATGAGTTAGTAACTGAACTCTTATTATAAAAAATTGAATTCAAAATCAGATTGTGTTTTTTTTACCATACTGATATATTGAGGATTGATCATTTAAAACCAATTTATCCTGATTTTTTTTTTGAAAATTTAGCTTTTGTAGAAATCACTCTGCGACCTTTTACTTCTTCAGGATACTACTCCTCGACATCGAAAATACCTCTGACTCTGTATGTCACTACGGTCTGATCCACAATACGATATCCAGTCATATCTGTGTAATAGATTATTTTCCGTAAGGGTAGTCAAATCAACGCCAACTTGTTAGTCTGTTTTAGAGGGAGCTTTTCATGGCAGTATTTAAATCTCCGTCTATTTTATGTATTTTCAAAGATCGTCTTCGTCAAATGTCGTACTGATGACAAGGCATATTTCAACAACTCTTTGAAATGATCTTAGAAAGCAGCCTTTAAATATTACATTTTTTTAAAAATATATTTTATAAATTGTACTGTATGTTTTTTTTAAATGAACATATTGGTCATTGAAAGGATAAGTGCAAATTTTATACTACTTAATAAAATCGATCAATGCCTTATCTATCAAGTCTGGCGACAGAACGAGGGGTGGACGCGTGACGTCATTTGTCATGTCGTGTGATCGCATGCATGCTAAGATGCACGACAATCTAACTAGTCTTACATACCCTCGTTTTACTACCCCATAAATATATATGGGGCGTATTTACAGGCATAACCACATGCTATTTACAGACGAATCGATACGAGTAAATTTCCTCTCATAAGTCGGGCATTAAATGCAAGTTTGCGGGGGTGGCTACCAACCCCGTCCAGCCTGACATCGCGGGCCTATGCGTCAGACGCTCCTGAGATCTTTGCGCAGTGAAGCGCTTAGGCGAAAGACGTTGCACAGCGTGCCAAACATTTATCTAGATTACAAATATAGCCCATTTATCATATAAACGTTGGCCCTGCCGCTTCACGACAATACAATGGCAACTCACATTTTATTTATGGCACACTTTTTCTTCAGAGCCTCTCCGCGTGCGGCTTACGGGGACAATTTTCTGATCACACGGACTGCTGGACAATGGATACTTGTAAAATAAACGGCCTTCTCTATAATGGAGATATGTGACAAGTCTGATATATTTGAGAGGAAAAATACATATAAAAATAAGAGCTTAAACCGAGCAATACCAAAAAGTTCAACCAAAATTTTGAACTCATTTCTACAAAGATAATTTTTGTTTCAGTCAGTATACAATACAATGTTAATCAGGAAAATTACAGTCTACCGAGTTTTCAACGTTGCGGACATCAATAATGATATTCGAATACTGCGTTAAATTAAAATATACAAAATTGCTTTTTTTTCTACAAATACTTTACGTTAATTTTTGTTAAATAAACGTAAACAACTTTCGATACAAGGTGGCTAGGATTTCTGTAGACGTGGCTTAAGTACATATATCTATTTAAGCAGCTAAAATATTTTTTCAGTCCTCTAGCTCTAAGACATGCATAGTATGTTTTTTAACAGATTTCAAAATTGTTATATACTTTGACAAACACATCATCGTGGTAGACTGTTATTTTATTTACTAAAAATATCATAACAACAAATTGAGAAGGAATCATCTCCGTAGAAATAATTACACTAATAATGTTGTGCCTCCCGTATTATAAATACACTTTAGACAACATTTCGGACCAGGATGCATCGATTTTTAAGCCAACATTTGCGGATAATGCATAACATGCGGTTATAAGCCGCAATTTAAATATGCCCACAACAACATCATAAAACTCATATTTACAACGCCAAAAATAACGCTTAAATATCTAATCATTTTTGCATCATTTATTTATTTGCACATACAATCCTCACAGATCGCATCCACGACAACAATCGTTTGCGAACATTTTTACGCGAATATTTAACGCTCAAATTAGTCGAGTATTTAAAACAATTCCGGTCCTCTTTTAATTGGGTAAAAACGTTTTTTCCTCGCGGGGTGAAAAAGTTGCCCTTTTGTGAGGCGTTTTATAAATTTTCAAAGCCTTCGCTAATAACGTTTCAAAGTTTCAGCTGATATAAATAATAAAATACTCGAGACTTCAAACTTAAATTACCTTAAATAAGTTTCAGTATATAAAAGTTGTATAATCTCATTAGCTTTTACGTGGCATTGGAATATTTTCTCGGTTCGGACCGGGTGAAAGACGAACCGCAGGTAAAACAATGCAATTTTTCAAGATGAAATGTACATAGAAATCCGCATACAATTGAAGCTTTGTGCAGACGGTAAACAAAATATTTCTAATGTATTAAAACATCTCCCCTTAAAGCGTATAAGATCTGCAAACCATTTGCTTATGAGGGCAGCATATGCAAAATATAAGATGTACCCATAAATATTTTCGTTTTTTAAAGGAATAATTTGAATGTTCATATTTTTTTAGTGTTTAACATATTATTACAAAATGTAATTTCCATTGTTAGAAATAACCTATCCACCTATCTGGTAACATTTTAATGCCTCTGTCATAAAACGTCATTAAGACCTCATTGTTTGTTTTGTAATTTTTCTCAAACAAATAATGCTGCATAGATCCAAAAATATTGAAATTCGACGCAACGATGTCTAGAGAATAAAGAGGATATCAAATTGTCTTCCATCCAAGGCTGTTTATTTTTTCCCGCATTATTTTCGCCGTATGGAGGTGAGCATTATCATGCTGTAAAATCACTTGTCTTTGATGCATGAGAGAGGCTAGTTTTTTGTATTTCCGCCGCTAAACGGTCTAATTGTTTGTCCAGACTTAAGTTTTTTTAAATAAATGTTATCCTTGCAATCCTACCAAACAAAGTTCAAAGTCCAAAAAAGCAAACAAAAATGTTATACTTTTATCAAAATGTTCACTAAATTTTATTTCAATAATGTTCTTTTAAACTAAACCAACGAATTTGTGCATTTAGTTTCAATTGCATTTAAATTTCTGGTAATCATTTTATTTTTTTTGCTTTCCCACTATCCTCCTTAAGGAAAGCAACCTTTTTGAGGGTATGTGTAAATGACCCATTGTCAGCAGATGGTTAATAGTCGAGTCAGTTGACAAAGCATCCTGAGCGCTTCCGGCTGTGTGTTTTTCAATTAGTCTTTCTGGAAGAGCGCGCTCCTCCAACAATCGCTTTCTGGGAATCTGGCGAGAAAGTCTCTCCTCGGAGTCGTTAAGCCCAACTCGGACCGTATTTCGGATACACTTGTTTATCTAATTGAGTTTCAGCACTCCAGCATCCAACCCGCTTTCTTGGATCGGGATGGTGTCCTTCCCTTGGGGAGCCGACTTTGCCGCGAGTATTTAACACTCCCTAGCGACTAATTTGCATAAACAACAATGCGCCAATTTTAGTCTCATTATGCTACAGTTGAGAACAACTTTTGTTTTCGGCCATTACAGATTTGTCTCGGCTTTTGCGTTCATTGAGGAACAATTGATCGTCTAATGAATACACTGCATGCCGAGCAAATACCCTGGAGAGCTTTTGAGAAAGTTTATGTAAATAAAAAAAATTCAATCAGAACCAAAATATCCTCATTAAAATATTTTTACTCGTACTATTATTAAAATGCTTACTAATATTCATTTCCTGATATATAAAATATTTGATATAATTCAATGGTCACTTTTTTTAATTTATTATTGCAAAACTATGATCTAAATTATAACAACCACCATACAAAACTTTTTTAATTTATCAAATAAAATATCCAAATATCATAGCAGAACCAAGCGTTGACTTAATTATAATATAAAGGTTCGGGTTCAAGATCAAGTTGCAATTTTTCAGCCAGCTTAATGATTTTATCACATATAATTTTCTTGTAATTCGAACATACAAAAAGTCATTTTGGCATTCGGATTTTGATCCTTTCTTTCTATGTTTTCAAATCCAGAAAATCTTAATACATGACAATAAGTCCTGAATTATTTTTGACTTAATATTGTACATCCAGTATTTTTAAAATACGTTTTTTGTATCAATAAAGACTATTTGTGACTATTTACGATATTACAAATTCCTCAAAATATCTTTAAACCTGTTTTATTATAATATTTATTTAATATGTATAAAATATATACTTTGATCTAATCATAGATTCTACCTTTATAATATCTCAGATGATTTTTCATTATTCTTAATGGTTACGTAGCTTAAAACCCAAGCTGCACTTTAATATTAATGGAAAATCTTGTTATGGTCACAAGTGAAACAATATATAAAACCCAACTTTCTTAAGTAGTGGTTTCAGCAGTTCAAAAGATTTTATCATGGATGAGAAGAACTCTGTCGGAGATAACTAAAAGCAGTTGAGAATTAACTCTAATATTGTCTTTAATAGCGATGTTTATATTGATAACGATCTTTTAGCATGTAGTTTAAAGTCAATTGAGATCACGTTTATTTTATTTTTAAAAATTTAATCGAAAAGAGATGATAATGCAGATCTTTTATCAATAAATGCGTCTTCCAAAGCACTTTCTTTGAGATCTAAATGCATAAACTCAAATTCCAATAGAAATCATTTCGTATAGTAGTTTTAGGTACAATCCCAAATCAATTAAATTAATTGAAACCCATACATTTTCTGGTTTCTTGGCTATCCAAATTTCATTCGTCGCTATTACCATACGTCTTCCTCCATACCATTTCAATTACACATTCTTACCATATATCTATCGCATTTGGCATTATTCTCAAATTATAACACATTTTATAAGAATATAATTTTGCAATCTTTTTTTAATTCAAAAGCAATACATTTATCGAACATATTTTTGTTTGGAGGCAAAATTTGGAATATTAAATTTTATATCAGATAAGCCTTTTGACATTTATAAAGGATATCCTGTTTATGTTATTAATAATTAATAATAGATGACAATTTTTTAATGTAGATTTTTTTTATTTATCTTTGAAAATCCATATTTATATACAGATCTCGTGGGGTTATTTGACTTAATGATGTGTTTAACATTGAATATTAAAGACATGTAACAAAGCTGCTTATTATGTTATCTATTGTTGACAAATCATGATTTTATGGATGAATTTTAAAAAAACAATACAATTTAAATCAAGATATCGATCAAATTCTGATATTTCACCTTGCAATTTCTCCTTATGCTATCGCAATTATGTTCAACAGAATCAATTAGAATCAGCTTAAATAGAGTATGCATTAATTAAATATGAAATAAAATCATGACAGATAGATATTTACAATTGTAAATTCTGGAAAAAAATTCGTACTCGCAATTATCAGTCTAAATGATGATATCTAAAAAAGCGGCCCGTAAAATGCCGTGGCATTAAAACAGCAGGCTGCATTACTGTCGTAAGTTTGTTTCGCAGATTTTATGTAAGCTCTGTTATGATTACAGCGAAAAGTTGTTTGAGTGAAATTGAAAAGGAAAATTTCACAGTAACTCAAATAAAAGCGTGGAAAGCTTCAGATATAACCGCATAAATGTGAGCACATATTCGCGTTGTTTCCCAGACAAGGCGCGGATTCAACCGCACGAGTCTACAAATTAAAGTCAAAACTTCGGCTCACCTTCCTTTGGAAACGTGTTTTATAATACATTTCTAAACTTTCCTAGGCGGAAAAAACACAATAAGGACTTTAGAAGTCAAACGGCGCTCTCTTTATCAAGGCGTCGCGGGCGCACCGCACTTTATCCCGGTAATCAATTACCTTCGGTAAATAAACTGACTTCAAAGAGGAAAGCGCATTTCGTGCTTCTTTTATTAACATCATGAAGTGTGCCTCGCCATACAAAAGTCTGCTCTGAAATAAGACAAAAATGTTGGCCACCTCTGTAACAACTCATTTATAAAAGAGAAATGAATTTATTACATTAATCAAGTGAATGAAAAATACACCCGAGCATAAATAAGTTATTTAATAAAACACAATCTCCCATTTTTGAAGATTGTCAACTTTTTGAACTATTACCAGCTAAATGTCATCTTATTTGTTAAACATTTCTATTATTAAATAAATATATTTTTATTCAAAGTACGAATATTTCGCAAATAGAGCCCTAAAGCTCTTTAAAATACACTTTGGCGTGATACGACTATTTTTGCCATTACTCAAAATAGATTCAGGGCTTAGCTAAATTTATTCTGGACACGTGTTTTATAGACCGATCTCCGACAACACCCCTTGAATGAAATAGGCTTTTTGCTATTAAGGACATAAAATTACAGGACGAAAACTATAAAACGGAATATGATAACGTTGAGCATATTTACTGGGACACATTTACTTAAAATGAAAAAGCTTTGTTACTATTTCATTCGGGAACACTTAAGAGTTTTTTAAAGTTTATAATTCACAATATATATAACCCCAAACAGAACAAAGGGCTTATTCGTGCTTCTATTTTATTATTAAATATGTTGAAAATTTCAGGAATATTATTTAAAAATATATTTCATACGTAATATTTTTACTATGTAAAATCATATTGCTCCATATTTAATAACCGCCATTTCGTTATGATCTTGAGGAATTCGTTAAAACAACTTCGATCAATCAATCAATCATCTGATCTAAAATTTTGATAGCAAATATCTAAGAGCGTATTGCTTTAATATAAATTTATAGCAGTCCTTAAAGTTCAAGATTTAAATTTAAATGTGATCTCATTTCTAGTATGGTTTTTGAGCTATATTTTATCTCCTTATGCTTTCATTCGGAAAACTTCACAAGCGAACGCAATTTTAAAGTCTTTTAACACAAATTTTTGTTCTTTATAAATGAATAATATTGAATATTGATTATGTTCATTCGTTTTAAACATACACACATTTCTACCATTAAATTATCTGATAAAACTCTTATTATCTGAGAGTTTTGTTCAAAAGTTTAGCTATTTTATCAATATATTAAAATAAAATATTCGCTAATGACTTTTAAATATAAATCTGTTGTAGTACGAATTAAAAAGGTTCAAAATTTAAATAGAAATAAAGATTTTATTTCATTTCGAAATGTCAATCATGTTGGACTGCTCATGGTTACAAAAACTACTATCACGACATTTAGCATCTTTTATGTATTGAATAAATACAAGAAAATAATTTAATATTTATAAGATATAAAAGAGATTGTGTGAAAATTTCAAATGCAGAAAATCCGGTTGTATATTTGAATTCGATTTCATAAGCTAATAAAACCGCAACATTATCTGTTGCACGATACTAAAGCCTATTTTTACCTCAAATATATCCTTCTTCTTACATTTCAAAACAAGTGGAAACATTAGGCAATCGGCCAAACTCTTAAAGGCACTTCGATATATATTTTTTGATATACGTGATGCTTCTAAGGAATGCAACTCACGTGTAAAGCGAGAAACAGCTTCAGCCATATAATACTTCATAGTCATTTAAATATTTGAGAACTTGTTGACCTTTTTGCTCTTTTGGCTCTATTCAATTCATGAGAGTATTCAAATCGTCTCAGCCGCTTTAAAATAAACAGCCAGCTCCGAGAGCTTAAAGCTCTTTTGCAGGAAATTCCAGTCTCGCTCGGCGCGAGGGTCATCATACAGGAGATTGATGCAGCCTTGCCCTTACTCGCAGATCCTGGCAGACAAAGTGCATCCATTTCACACCAGCGCAAATAAATCAGCAAGGACACAATTGCACGTCATAGTACACAAAGGCGTCGCGTGGGGGCGGAGGATGCAAGAACCCGTTGCACCCGAGGAAATTCTCGCTATAAAGCTCTTGCCATGTTTGGCAATGCAGATGTCTCCGCAGTCGATCCATCTTATTCAGACGGGATGCCCAAGCCGCAATGGTTCCTCACCCCATCGCACAGGGTGTCCCTGAAAAACCTAACCGACCCGGGCGTACTCTATTGTTTCCGACTTTTGTTCGAAAAAGCGCCGGTCGAACATCATTCATCATTTGTGTGTCCCTGCAATGAATTATGGGCGATCAAAACTATCGAAAGCCTTTTTTTTCTCTATATACAGTCTATTAAGGTTTCCATAATATTTTGACATTTTTATTGCAACTTACACATTTATAATCAAATTACATATTCGAAATTTAAAAAATATATGAATAAAGCAAATTTGCATAGATACCGGCGATTCAAATCAATATTTACTTATGCATTTTGAATTGATAAAAGCACTTCTTTTTAGATTCTATTCATGAACATATACTGAGCGAGACACTCTAATGAGCATGTCAAATTACACATCTTTTACCATCTTAATAGAAAAAAATCAATCTAATTTGTTCATAATGCAATTATTCTTGATTGTTTATATGCTTACATATCTTTAAATGGCAAATGCATCCCTATAAAAGAGTCTAGGCTATTTACCTTTGTTGTGAGCTTCTTCCAATTGTCAAGGCTCAGACATCTGACTTCTTTATCAAAGTAGATCAGGTCTTTTATGATAATACTTGACGCATCGCTGTATATGTCCATGGCCTCCGAATAAGACATAATGGCTTCGGCATCTGAGATTTTATCTTGGAGAGACTCAAAAATATGTTATCATAAAAAGCACAAAAAGTCAAAAATCGGCAAATATTGCTCAAAATATTTCAATTTCATCTGTAATTCCTCGATCTTTGTTGTTTTTAAATAATTATTTTGCAAAAAAATGAATTAGTATTAAAGTATATTTTTATGCATCGCGAGAATTCATAGCGTTGTGGGATAAATACGAATGTCGCACTTGATAGATATTTCACATTTCATAAAAAAAAAAAATACTTTCATCATTCTTTTGTATCATGCGCGCTATAGTAGCTATCATTATATCTATTCAATTTTGATATGGATTTTATATATTGAAATATATAAAATCGACTACGACTTATTTAATATTAAAATGATTTTGGAAGTGTTTTTCTGTCCTGTCTTTAATTAGTTCAATGTGAACCTGAAGATTAAAAATATATGTTTTGTCTGCTTTAAATTTATTTGAAGGACATTTTAAATAAAGCGTTTAACAGCTTAATCAAGACAATCCTTGGAGGTCGTTTACAACCCTTACTTAACCCAATACCCCCTTTAAGCTAACTTAACCTTTATATTCTAGTCGACTTGATGAAGCCCTAACAATGTCCTGCTTCAAATAGATATGCCAATTTATTGAATAAATATAGATAAACGATCAATTTAAATGACTGATGAATGAAGTGCAAATTTATTTAATTGGTTTCATTTCCATAAATTTATTATTTTTATAGAGCATGATTTGCTATTTGATTTGCAGTATAATTTTGTGGTTGGATGCTTCATATATTATGCATTAGCACAACAACTGTCAGCATTTTCGCAAAAGTGGCTTTGTTATATTTAGATTGTTGCCTCATGCTCGATTATGCATGTCAAAACTTTAATATTCGTACGTATTTTTGTTGCTTATAATAAATTTGTGAAAAATCAGATGAGAGGTCTTCTTAAACACCGTGTGGGTAAGCTTTGTTTAGTAGTTTTAGGTAACCTTAGTTTCCAGAGCACTTGTGTCTTGTGTCACAGTAGCTTAGTGTATCTCCTGTAGGCATTTTCCTCATTCGGTATTCATTTATATATGCCATATTCATTTTTATGTGCTTTCACTCCACGTGGAAGAATGGATACGAATTCGTATGCGCTATCCGCATAATGGAAAATGCCGGGAAAAATGGTTTCTAGAACAAAGAACGAAGGAGATTTCTCACGCAATATTAATACGTGTTTGCATATAATTTCAACAATTCCCGAAAGACAAGAAGCTTTCGCGCTATCGGCGCAGACTCCGCAAGGACCCACTTAAAATTACCCTATGAAAATGTCGTTTAATTTAATGAAAACATTTCCGCCCTGCAGTAAACTGTTCAGTGTGAATTAAAACCGGCCGGACAGTGATTGAGACCGGTAAGGAGATCTTCTCATTCTCGTCCTACAGATTTATAGCCATTCATAAATAACTTTTGTTAGAAAAGAACGAAGCTCGGAGGTAACAAAGGCACCGGGACCGTGAGGAAGCTTCGGTTAATAGCCGTCTGCAGGACGAGGACATTCTGGGGACGAGATGAGTTTTTTGGGAGAGACTTCAAAGATCTTTTTAAGAGAAAAATTGGCATCGTTAATCAAATACATGGACTTTTTTACGATTTTCCTTTATATCTGAAAAAAATATTGGACTGCGCAAAAGAATCTGCGGAAAATTGGGTGATCTCCTTTGGGATGCTCTGTATGAAGGCACCACCGGAAAATCTATTTCTACAATGTAAGCAACAACAATTTGCGAATTTAAAATATGCACGCAAATTCACTGTGCTCATATAATTAGATTCTTGTCGTTCTTTGCCATGAATACAAATCAAATAATTGCATATAGATTAGTACATGCGAACACGTGTTTCAAATATAGTGGATCGTCACGCATTTCCGCAAATGAATGAGAATTGCAGACACGCATGCACAAGCAATTTAAGATGCACCGATACAAAATGTTGTGATAGATACACTAATGTGAAATATTTCACACATGCTAAATTTACTCTATTATTTACAATAATAGAAAAGCGTTTTGCCTGAAAACATCGTTATAAATTAAACTGATGATAATTGCATTGGGCTATTTTTTAGAAATGCTATATTGCAATCTAGGCATCATTGAATTTTAATCGAGCATCCAAGCAAAAAAAAATAGATACAGTATCAAGGAAGAACGTATGCTGGTAATCTCGAGGTTGTATAAAATAAACTCTTCCTGCCGACAGTAAAACGCTGAGCAATGAATTACTCCCACAAGTAGATTTGTGAATGCGGTGCATCCATTTCGAGGTCATTACAAGACTTTTAAAGTAATATTGGCTGACTTATCTACGTCCGCATCTACTGCTACAGGAAAACAATTAAACTCTCGGACGGGGAACTTTCTTGTGAAAACTGTGGGTCTCATCCCATCGCTTCCCGGACAGCGCTTCCACCCGTTTCTGCTAAGATTCCCGCTTATATTTTACGTATGGGATGGCCCGCCACCCTCCAGATCTACCCTCGGCGGCGTTTACCACCCGCAGGGCTCTCTTCGTTTATTTTTTGTCGTGATTTCACCTACGTTTGTTGTGGTTATCTTTTGTCTAAGAACTGCTCCGTTTCAACGGTCAAGTGTGGGTCTTTTGTGTCGGGTATACGATACATTCTCTTCTCTGCTGATAAATGAACATTTTTCTCCTTTATGAGGACGTTTAATGGTGCAACACTGTGTTAGGTGCGACCAACCTTTTTCTAGTGTATTCTCCGACTTTTTCACCCAAACGAGAAAAGACTTCTTAGAAAAAGTACGCCGGTACTTATAAGATAGTACGTCGCAAATTTTACCACTGACTTTTGCCTATTTTTTCTTCTTTATATTATACATTAATATTACATAGGCGGTGTTGCTAGAGATTTTTATTAATTTATTATATATAATAATACATAAGTATTGCTAAAGTAGAATACTTATTATAAAGGATAACACTTAAATCAAACAGTTAAAAGGATTTTTGCTTTTTAACTGTTTTCTTCTTCATTCGGAGTCGTTTTTTCGCAATTCTGTTCAAAAAAAATCTTACGATCTTAATAAATTATGCGTTATTTCCAATCGATCGTTTCAATTCAGATTTATCCTGATTTCTTACATCTAAAAATATATTAACCTAATTTGCAACAATAATTAAAATATCCCTCCTCTCCTCAATAAATTCTAATCAAAATTAGTCTTTCCTGACTTAAACATATATTGATAGCGTTGGAAAACCTCGTTTTTTGAGAATAAAAATGTTTTTGCAGGATGCTATGTAAAATCTTATTTGTTTAGGAATGTTTTGAAAACAGATATACACAGTTGAGGAATTATTCAAATATATTGCATTAATTTGCATTATAAGAATATTCGAAATTCCATTTTAACCCTTATGTTAATAAGATGGTCTGGCCAGGCCTTTATGATTTTGCAATGAGTTTTTTTTAATAGAAGTTATGTATAGATCTGACCAAATCTCCCTGAATTTGTTTAGAAAAATCAGGATCCTAATCATTCGAGAAAAAATGATATTTCTTCTAAGATAAAAGGATGTTTTATGTACCTAGAGCCAATAAAATAGGTTTGGCCGCCAGACCTAGATATTTTTTTTTCAAAGGGTTTATACAGGATATCACGTTTTTCTTCATTTTCCATAAAGAAGTTTTAATCCTCCTTTAATACTCCATAAAATAATTGATGATATTTCATACGGTGACCTGCATTTTTACCTGTTTTTTAAGAAATCCTTTTTGAAATATATATTTGGAAAAGCTTATGCTTTTTTTACCTATGCTGCAGAGAATGCGGGGAAGCTCTTCGTCTCTATTTTCCGAACTGCGCTACATTTTCTCTATGTCTCTGTCTGTATCCAAGCTCAATGTACAAGAGTGCTTTTTCTGAATAGTGGAGGGGGGTCCCAGGCCCTGGGATAGTACTCCTTTAGGGGTTGATGTCTCAAAAAATTACGGTATAAATGGAATGCAACATACATATTTTAGATTCAGCTGAAAAAAAAATGTTTTTAGATAGCTTTTTGTTATTTTTTTAATAATTAAAGCCATAAAACTAATGACTTTCAATATTTTTTTATTAAAAATAATTCAAATTTCAAAGTTAAATTATAATCGTTTAAATAAGGTCCTTAAGCCTTGAATTCATATGTTAATTTAATTAATGTAGCAATATGTTTTGCTTTAAATCCTCATATTTAATTTAATGGTTGTGCCTAAATTATTTAGATAATATTCAATTAGCTAAATTCGGGGTCTTCTAATCTTTGATTAAGCGTCCTATTTGCATATTGTAGTTTAGACCATTAGCTCGGATTTCAAACGAATGAATCATTGTTAGGCTCTCTTAAGATATAAAAAATAGATTGGTTTCTGGATATATTATACAATCATATTAATGGATTTAAAAAGTACATGATGGATATGGAAGCATAAATGCAATTAAAATATCTGTTCCGTTGATATATTAATTGATAATCCATTTGATATTACAATCCAATGGACATAAATTAGTAATGCGATGGCATAGAAAACAAGTTTAAATACCGTGAACGAGCCGAACATTTCAGCATTTTTAAGAACATAATCCAACCCATTGGCAGTGGTAAATGCGTTAGTTTCGGCAGTATTTGCCTGATATTTATAGCAGGGGGTGGGTCAGATGGACCACGCCTCGATATAACGTGCATTTGATCGATAAAACTGTTTGGTTTAATTAAAAATAATAAGTCGTGTGTCATTGCTTCCCATAAATAGATTATAATGATGGCGTGTGCGTCCGATGATATTTGTATCCACTGAAAATTTAATACGGCTTATCCACTCTCGATATTAAAGTTAAAGTGGGCTGACGTGGCACCAAAGAGACGCGTTTTTTGGGATCGTGTCTATTGGATTAAATGTGTGCTGTGCATTATGCTTATTAATCCAGCCTGGGTGAAAGACCGGCTTAAGCCCTTTAAAATGTCGGCTCTTCGTATGCAGTGTTTTATTTTTGTTTATTCTAAAGTATTCAGCACATTTCGACACGACATTCATTTGGGAGTTCATTCAATTTGTGTAAAATTCTCTATGATTTTCCAGTGGAAAATGGAGGGACACACAATTCCTTCAACCCTAATTAAATTACATTAAATTTTACGAGTAAACATAGACGTCGTGTAGATATATTTTGTATGTAAAATGCTATCGCTTAATGTTTCTTTGTTGATTAAACAATTATTTTGTTTGTTAAAAGCTTTTTAATGCTACACAAAGTATTAAAACACATACAATCAGCTTAAGAAATACAATGAAACTAATATTATTTTTAATAGCTTATTTCTACGTTATCTATAATATATATCTCCATATTAAATCTGCCATATTTTTAGAATCAATTCAATCTTAATAACCACTACTTATACTACACAATATCAAAATTATATAAAAAAAAGTTTTTCAGCACGAATTCGTGGATATAATTCTTATATTTTAATATAATTGTAAAATGTTGCTAATCGTGCAAATACTTGATAATAATGACGATGTTATTTATTTTAATTATGCTTTTCTATTATAGAGGCGACTTTAAGACCATGTTCAAATTTATGTCAAGACATAAATTAAGTACCTTTAATCAATATATCAGACATGTCAATATAAGCATATTATAATTTTAATAATCAAGTAAATTATTAAGCTTAGCTTTTAGCCTTTTTTTACCGTTTTTCTTTTAAGAAGGTATTCATTTTTGTATAAAAACCTCCATAAGAAAAAAAATCGCTTAATCCAAATATGATTTTAAAAATGTGATCCAAAATTATTAAGTTAAAAGTCCAACATCTAAATTAAGAGACTACCAACAAGTAAACTAAACATTTTATATGTGATTGATATTGATTCGTTATTCTAAGTTTCATTATTTAACTCTTAGAAGACGTTTTTTTAATTGGCATTAATGCAAAATTTTAATATTATAAGTGTCCATATTAAAATAAAATCACCTGATATATGGCAATTACTTGATGGTTAAGAAATCCGATGATGTTTTTTAAATTATATCTTTTATGGATAGCAGTAAAATTTATGCGATCTTATTTCTTTTTGGCAAATTTACCATAGTATTTTTTCAACTAAATTAAGTAGTAGGGAAGAATCAAAGCCCAGGTCATACATTTTAATTTAGTTCTTGGAAAGTTTTATAGCAGCACGAGATGGTTGATTTCTTATTCAAATAGTCCCGTGCAATTGCATGTAGCTTAACGGCCACGATCACATGTTAATGACACCATTAAGTTAATATTGATCGTCGTGCCAGGCGTACCTGTGGGATTACCTGCCGACAAATTGCCCAATCAGTGGCCAGGTAATTGATTTTGGAGCACCCTGTGAAGTCGGGTTGCCCTCTGCAGGCTGCTCAGCTCTCCGTGTCCTCGTTTTGCATAATCACACGGCGCTCGCAGCGTCCTTCATCCGAAGGATGATGCTTCATCAGGTGAAGAGAGCTTTCATCGCCTTTGTGCGCCTCCTCGAGAACGCATGTCTCTTCTCTTCATATGCATAATTGCATAATAATTTGATCGATTCCACAGAGTGCCTTAAAATTAACGACCCAACATTAATGCTCGAGCACTTGCTCCCAATACACCCTCTACACCACTCCTCTGTTAATCCATTACGTGTAATTAATCGTATTATACAATGCAACGACAATGTCTCTGAACTAAGTCATCACCTCCACTCTAATAATACTGCTTCAAATAATACGCCGGCGTTTAATTAAATCATTAATGGATCACACATTCAGCATCAATTAAACAGTTCTTGGAATGTGAACGAGACTTTATGTAAAACGGCACGGTAGTAATAACAAGCAATTTTAATAAAAACTCTCATTAATCTAATAAATTCAAGACCCTCATCATTAGCATTTGAGTCCTTAATAAGGAACTTAGTTTTAGCATATAATTAAATCTATGTACCCTCAATACTTGTATTAGATGTACCCATAAAGATTTATGTATTTGAAATGAAAGATTTGAATGCTCATGTTTTTTTTAATTTTTAGCTTATTAGTGCAAAATGTAATTTCCATCCACAAAAAATATTAAGCAAACCAAGATGTCAGGCTATTCCCCTAATTTAGCAGTTTAAATCAATCATCATAATTTAAAATTAATAGAAAGTGTGATTGACGACCATACTTTTAAAACCTATATGCTTAAATATAGAATCTTATAGTTAGGGTCAACTCTTAGACCAAATTCAATACTTATTTATTTTATACTATTATTCAATGTATATAAATCTTGATTTTGTGTTGATTTCGTATTTAATTTAAAACATCAATACAATCATGTTCAGAAAATATGTTTAATGTGTCTTTTATTGTTGTAAACGGTGGCCAATAAAAACTCAGTCAAGTGAATATAATTATTTATATGAACCATAAAGTGTAGTTGTTTTATATGGAGTAGCTGAAATATTCTTGTACGTTTATTGTTTCTGGATGTGAGTATCGATAAGTATATTATGAAAATGGATGTTTGCTGATGTGTTTATTGAAAGCGAAAAGCTCGTAAATCCGTTTATACATTTTTGCGAAAGTCTGAGCGCTTGGGAGTGGGAGAGATTGAGGCGTAAGTAAAATAATTTATATTTCGATGAAGATGTCATGAAGATTTATGTAGGTCCCGTAAACGCTTTTTAATGTTGACCGTAATCAAAATTGAATTACAATAAAAGCCAAAGCCGTAAAGCGTTGATATGTCAAAAATGGCGCTGCTGCATTAAACATGAGACTTGGTATACTTTTGTTGGGCGTGGGTGTTTGTCCAACTTACAAATTCATTAGTAATAGTTTAAGAAATTGTTGAGAGTGGATTGAGTGAGCTGGGGGAGTGGGAATATCCCCGATCATTTCGTATGATATATTTCCCATCTGAACAATGGATAGGGGGTGTTTCCGATGTTTTATTTGCGCCTTGTTTTGCCGGTACGATCGGCCAGTCGCCGAAACGTACGAATGAGCCCCATAAATATTTTACAAGTTTGGCTATTTATTGCATGTCACATGAAGCATGTGGAAAACTTTAAAGTCGTCCATGACATATTTCACTGACGAAAGACGCTGATATTGCTGACTTTTGGATTGGAAGAATCAAAGTGTTCTCTCGTATGGCCAGAAAAGAAAAATATCTTCGAAGAGAATGTGGAAAAATTGCAGTTTGTTGTTCTTTTTCCATGAATCTAATTGAGCACCATACTACGTTTATATGACACAGAAATAACGTTTTCATATATAAAATATTTTATCATAAATGTTTCATCAATAATTCAAAAATTATTGAATCAAATAGATTTAAATGAACCTTGTTATTTAACTAATATTTTTCAATGCTTTAAAATACTAATATCGTTAAACGTTATTAATTTTCTAAATATGTTTTTATTCAAACAAAACTTTATTCGCAAAATATTCTGCAATTATATAAATATATTCATAAACAATTTCATGTGAACTATTTTAAAGATAAATCAATATTTTTCACAACGTCATTTTCAAAAAATTATCTTAGTATAGTGATATCAGAAAATGGTAGCAGATCTAAATCTGAGATCTTCTTTTTCTTACGATGTCAAACATGTTATCGATTGTGTGACCTCCATTAGACACTTTTTTAGAGAAATAATTTTTCATACTTGACTTGACTTAAAATTATCATATATTTTAAAAATATTTTATTTATTGTTACAATTCCAGTCACCCTTAAACGATCCTACACAACTTCATTAATCGTCTCAGTATTTATAATATTTTTTTACAACTAGAAAATCAACATAAACCTGGATTCAGACGATCGATCTGAATTACTAACCCTTCTAACTTCCTAAATATGCAGGTACATAGATATTTTTATAAGAAAAGTCCATGATCTAATTCAATATATCAATATTTCATACCAAGAAAAGTCTTCTATTAATTCCTATTTATCTATTGGATTTAAAGCAGATATTTTAAAATCAATAAAATGATGTAAACGACAGAATAAACACATTTCCTTTTAAGATTTATTTCGTGCTCATCCACCTAGAACTTGGGATTTTTGTCATGTCATTGCTTAATTTGTTTAGTGGTCCACCTTTTGCTTTTTTCTCATTGACGAAGGTTTACATTGACGTATTTTCTCAGTCCATATGCTTCGGAACAATTTGAATTATTGAGATAACTTTCATTTAATCAAAAACTTCAAATTCTCAAACAATATTTTAATAAAATAATGGCAGAATAAACTGTTGATCACGCGTGCCGTTTTCCTGTGCGGGCGCTGGCATTTATCAGACAAGCGCGCTTCATATAAATTTTAAGCTCCTATTTGTTTTGATAATTCCAACTGATATCAAAATAAAACAAGTTTGATATTTTATTGGTATATTTTGATCTATAAATATGAAGTTATCATGAAAATATATCTTTAAGATGTAAATAATCCTTGATATAGACTTAAATTGAGGAAATTTAGCCGCATGAAAGTCTTTATTTATAAGAATGATGGTATAACATCTTCTTGGAATTAGTATAAGCCAAAACACGATGTAACCCCAGCTCTCGCCGCTAAGCCTGGAGAGTTATCTCAGGTGAATTCAATATATATTGCGGCATATTTCGATTTGGTAGCTCATCCCTCGTCGTGTAAACCGAGGATCCCGGGTTCGAGTCCTGCAGAAGCATCGCGAAACCTGGATACCGCTTTGAAACGTTATCTTATTGCATTTTTAGGCGAGCGATGCTCTCGCTATGAATACGGAGCAACCGGTATTGGGAGGGCAATTTATCGAATCCCGCGGATTGTTGCAGTGGGGAGTGAAGATGTAATGCGGATAAAAAAGTAGGCAGTAGGTGTTTTATAAATATATTTATAATGCCCGGGACGGGGGTGTTAAACGACATTCGCGCGATGTAGAACGGAAGAGGTTGAACACCATATGAAAAAATAGATTGATCCTTCAGTTAACCCTTTTCAAAAGTTGACAATCAAATTTCCTCGGGGATTTTGGGGTGCAAACACGTGTATCAAATTTAAATTAATTTTCTTTTGTAATATTGATATAGGCTATCCTTTATTCAATCGGAATGGATTTTACCAAATTTATGTTTTTGGCATAAATAATTTAAAAACCAAACTCTGAACACAATGTATTGCTGAGAAATACAGTATATATTTTCAGATTAAATTGAAATATAATATTCCAAGTATTACCAAAAATAATATATGAATCGCTGTGTATACTATGCAAATTAATAATTAGACTCATCAAACATAATAAATTTGATCACGATATAAGTATTAAGGGATAATTAGGTTTAATTATTTACGTTACACAAAAGGTTTTTCTATTTTTCATACTAAGATAAGATTAATTAAAGATGGAATTTTAAAATATTAGATAATTAAAAAGTATGTTGTTGAATCATCAATATTTTCAATTGAAGTTTTAATTACTATTTCAAATCAATTACTCTTATACATCAAAACTTTGAATCATACTAGTCCCTATCCAATTAATGTGGTTATTATATAATTTTTAACCCTTTGCATTTTTTAAAAAAAGAAATATTCCAGGAAATTCTTAAATTTTTGTGAATATATATTTTACATTTTGTAATTATTATTATAGCTATATTATTTATTTTCGGTTTTAAGTTTTTGAATAATTATTCGGCAAATAAATTGTAATAGTACTGATCTTTGGTCAACAGAAAAATGTATATTTGGACTATAACCATAGTTATTGCTCACATAGTAAGGAGGAGTTGTTCATCAAACTAAAATCAATTATATCAGTGTTTTTTATAACAATTCTTAGCATTTTCCAATTTTGTATAAAATTTTTTGCCAAATGTGAGCCGTGGCGATATATAGAAGTTGAAATACAATCAATAATTGTAACTTGCGTTGGCATTTTGCATTGTGTCTTTACTTTGCGTATGATTTTTTAAAAAAAATAGTATGACCGCAAAAAGTTAATTTAATTAAATTATCAAATTTTATATATCAATCAATCAAATAAAATACACATTTCATAGTTTTTACCTCAAAATCACGCATGTAATTGTTTTTATTTTACAATTTTATGATTGTCTAAACATTTTATCCTATGTATAAAGTCTACAAATATACATGATGGTGATCATTTTTATGCCTAACTTTTTTAAAAAATCTTATATATTATAATAAATCGAACGATGAAGATTCATGTTGAAATTTGAACAGTAGAAGGCTATCGATACCAATATAAAAAGTCAATTGGATATTAATTTATCTACGTCGTTTGAAGGCTTTTATCTTCAAAGCGTTTTTTTACATTGGTCCAAATGAATGATAATCTGGGCAATTTATTTTACCACCGATGAGTTGCTTTGACCTTTGCCAAAGTTTCATGACGCTGAAGAGCATTTAGAGTTCTTCGTTCAATAAATATAAATTGAAAACGATGTTCGGTATTTTTTTCATATTTTTAGCCCGAGTATGTACAAGATGAAAGAGTATCATACATGGGGATATATCTTAGTATACTTCCTCTTTATTTTCCCTTGGGTCGTATTTCGGCAAAAATGAAATATATAGAATAAGTTTTCAGACAGCGTTTTGTAGTCCGGAGACACGTGTAGTTTAGCAGGTTTTTTAAGGTGAGCCAAGTCCTCCATAAGAAAACAAGGCTTGTTTCCCAGACGGTACCATTTGCCATTGCAAATTGCGTTGCATCAATCGCCGTGGATCGTTGTCGTCTGCGGATTTGCAACCGTAACCTGTGCCTCGACAAAGTGCTGCGCCATGGGAAAGAACCCTCGTCTCGTGAGATAGCATCGGATTAAAGTTTATCTCACAGGCTATTGGATACATAAATCAACCTGAGTGCAAAATTGGATTTCTACTATTTAAGATGCATTTGCACTCAATAACGCCCGTTCCTTGTTTTTTATTCGAAAAGGATTGAACTTCGAATTCGAAAGAGCGGTGCTTCTTAAGCATTCGAGATGCTTCTGTATTCATACAAATATATCTCACGGTGCACATCCCAGTGTCGTTCTTCTATGGCTCTTGCCCGTGAATAATTGAATTTTTATATGCCTATTCTTTTTCAGCATATTGTAGATGGAACATATTTTGAAATATTATGTAGTAGACATTGCGAAAAAGGCAAACATTCGAGTCGCATATTCAATTGCACAATAGCGCGCTTGTCCGAGAGGATTAAAGCAGATTGGACCGAAGGAGGTCACATAGCACATAATGTATTCATTAGGACTAAGTCTCTACTATCAGACTGTTGCATAACAATGCAGAATTCATTGAAATACATTAGTCAAAAAATATTTTTACTTTATTTAAAATAGAAATTTAATCACTTGTTTATTGGAAGAAAAAAAAATTAGACTTTCTCTGAAATATACGTTAACTTGAATAACCATATTTTATTATATGTTATGTTTTGGAATTTTAGTATTATGGCTCGGATTAAAATCCAGATAGTGGATAAAAAATTCAATATATCGTCAATTTCAAATTCTTCTCGATACCCATAATAAATAAACTGATTTTACATACCCCAATATTTTGTGCATTAAAATATTATCGAATCAGAAAAATTATTATTATACAATAATTTTGTATAGATATTGCATATTGCAGATTTTTTTGTAATGGTTTCTTATCTGCGTTCCCAATTCCACAATCTGGATTTGAATCTCAATCACTTCCAATTTAATTTAATCCAACCTTGTATTTTAAAAATATTTTTAGCTTTTAGAAATAATCGTAAATTTGCAAATTAAGCAGCATTTAATAATAATTGCACTTGAAATTATATCTATTCGATTTGGTATAATATCGGGCACTTTCACTAAACCATTTACATACTGTAAAAGCGTAAATTTGGAAGTAGCTTAATTCAGAAATGTATGTTTGAAGTATGATCAGTTCGTGAGTTGGCTTTTTGTTTTATGAATGTATTCCTTCCTACATGAATTTGCCGTATCAGTTTAGCACGAATCCCGCAAACGATTTAATTCGGCGTTGTTTGCCTAAAGCACAACACCTCCATATTATTGTGATATTAATCCATATTAAAAGCCTGCAAAGGCCCGCCACGTAAATTTTGGAACACGGAAATTGCCAATCAGGATCCAACCCCTTGGCAGCATTAAAAGGCTCCGCAAAATATTTATTAACTCGTAGTCGTTACAGGCATTAAGGGCCCGTTTGGCTCGGTTGTTATATTTTTATTCATAGCGTGTTTGATATTTGGTTGATTTCATTTGCCGTTTTTGGCTTTCTTGTAGTGGATCTTTAATGGGAGAAGCACAAGTACCAGATACCGTCGACAACGATTATACGACTTCGATGGCCACTCTGCCTCTGGGCGAACCTCAGCCCCTGCGGCCCTGTACGCCATTTGACTCTTTGCAACTCTCTCCATAATGACTCTCCATTCCGGATAATGGATTTTCTATAATAGTTCACTCGAACTTCTAAATTGTAATTACCCCCACGTCTATGCGAGTCGGCACCGATGCACTTTTATTTGATCGTTCGTCTAACTTTCTGAGTTAAAACTCCACGTATAGACGGCCATAAAGCTGTTTATGTGATTATAAAACTTATAAGATTATAAAAATAGTAATTTAATTTTAAAACTATACGATAGTAATTATTCGAAATAACAAGCACGCTAACACCAGCGCCATGCGGTGACAATTTAACAAACAAGCACGCAATGAAAACTATATTTCTACTATCAATACTTTATATTGATAATTAATACGCGTTTTAATTATATTCATACGGATCTTCCTCTTTGAATTATTATCCGCATTATATCAATGAATTGAATGCAAAGGTCGCAAAACAAAGCTCTCGCTGGGGAGCTTTATGCTGCTTCCAAGAAGGGCGCTTCGTTAAGAGGTTTTCTTTTACACGAGCGGTCATAAAGTGTCCTTATATATATGTGGCAAGTGGGTGGTTAAGAATGACCGCCTGCCCGCCCTGTCAACGTATTTTTCTTGGAGCATTGTTACTTTCCACCCCAGTGAAATATTTAATCGGCCTCCTATTGCGACTATCTTCCAGTACGTGTTCCCCTTGTGCGATGCCAGCGAATGAAGACGTATACAAAGCGGTAAATATTGCAGCCTTTGTAAGCCTTCCGTGGCTGCTCCACAAAGGATCTAGGACTTTCCGCTCAACCAGTACAAATTAATAGCTTTGTATTTAATCTGAGTGATATGAAAATACAATGCAATCTATCAGAACTATTTGCAGATATATCTGTTTCTTCCAAGTACAGTTGTAACGTCCTATGAATAACGAAAATAAACTTGGAAGAATATTCTGAACGATCAATTGAATAACGTTTGCAAATTTGAAATATATGCTGGTGGGAACTTATCCAAAGGTATTAAAAGAAAACATATACTGAATTTATGCTGCCAAAAAATAGGAACATATTGGTAATTGCACAAAATATCTCGCAAAAAGAATCTCAAAGCTAAATATCTGATTGATTCATAACATTTACTTTGCAGGATAAATACTGTGAAATGTTTATAGAATTCCAGATGGGACTATATTTAATATCTATTGCATATTTTATCACAATTTTGATAAAAATGATCATTTTTAAGAATATCATTATCAATATTAATTGGACGTCCGGAACATAAATTCTAATTTCTTCAACACATACACATTACATTTTTAAACCATTGGGAAGTCCTTGCACTGATAATATGTTCACCATGTACACTATTTTTTATAGCTGCAGATCTGACAGATTCGTCTCGCCAAAATAAAAATATATATCACAGTACGTTAAGTATTGATTATCGATATTAATTTTCAATGGGTACTAATATGCATCTGATGTTAACGAAAATTTGTGACAGAATGATTAATATATTAGTCTCAACTTTTGAACTTATCTGATATTTCTATGTAGATTTTCATTCCATAATAATACTTGAGATACACTGTACACGGAAGGTTATATGTAAATCTATAATCGCCAAGAAAATCATTTATGGGGAAAACTTGCATGTCATATACGGAGATTTCATAATTTTAAGAAGAATATAAATTTGTGCTTTATTTACAACATTGATACGCATGTATTCAAATCCATTGAATTATGAAAAATAAATTCTTAAATAATAATAAGGAAAAAATATACATTTTTCTATAGTTAAAGGTATAAATACATAAGCTTAAGATTGGATGCTCCCTTGATGTCCCACGAATGACATCAAATTCGTTCAATCTAATATCCATTATTTTTTATATTTTGTCTCATTCTGATTTTATTGAATATAATTTATTAAAAAAATTGGAAATTGTTTTACCGGCTTAGCTTGTGATGTTGCGTTTAAGGCTCATCCCTTTTCAGGCAAGTATGAATTTTTCATCTCCCAATATCCGAGGCAGAGGCGAATATATTAAAACGTGACGTCACCCAGTCAGCTTTATACGTTTGACGTGTCATGAAATATTCGCATCCATATTAAAAAGGGTTGAGCGTTAAAATTGAAGTTATGGATTGATAAATGTTACAAGTGAATCCCTTTCGGCAGCGCTATATCGTTTGATGCCTTCCACCGTGAGTAGCACATAAATGCTGTATGACGTGAAAAGAAACAGACGAGGAAGGGATGGAAATAGAAAGGCTTGATTTTCATGTGGTTGACATATCCATTATTCACTTCGAACCGGACATTTTGGCCGGTTCGTTTATTGCTTTCACCTTCCGCCGAGGGTGGGACAATAGGGACCCCGGAGAAGCGGGACCCATTGTGTTCGCGGACCCCGCGACTAGATCCTGGCATAACGGACGCTAAGAAAACGCCGGGAAACACGTGTTTCCGCCAAAAAGTTGCCAGTTAACAATGTGTCGAAAAGTGACGTCGATCTATGGAGGATATCTGATTGAAAAAGTTCAAAAAGTATCCTAGATGTCAAGGTTACGAATGTCAAGCCTTACTCCTTTATTTGCTACTTGAACCGGCTCGATGCTCTTTCAACTTTACGTGAAACTATTTAACTGTATTATGTAGATATATTTAGAACAAGTATATATTTTTAAATATAGATTATTTTTATAAACTAAAAATTAAGCAATCTTATGATAATTAGAAGTTTTTTAGTCAAAAAAATTGAGCTCAAATCCATGGCAAAGAAAACTATCATTGTATTAATATCAACATATATATATATATTAAAAACACAGATGATTAATGCAATAATTAAATCTTTCGTGATCCTACTAATCTTCGCAGGTGCAAATCCTGAAATTAACAACCATTTTTTCTGCGCGTGCACAAATCAGGATATGGGTGTGAATCAGGATAAAAAGAAAAAATCAATCGACGACCTTAGTTGTAGGAAGATGGGATCTCTCTCTCCATGCAGAATAAAGATCTATTTAAATCACTATTCGATCATCTTCTTTTTTTCTACAGAACTACCACGATACGATAGGAAACGAACTCACATGGACCATTAATTTTGAAATGCATGCGCATGGTGCCTTTATGAAAAAATACATAAATGTAACCTGTGTCTCTGAATAAACATTAAGAAAATTAAATTCTCCAATAAATTTCTTGTATCTGTTATAATACATTGGAATATGTTAATCTCAAAAAAGAATTACGTAATAATGTATTCTAAAAAACAGAGAAAATAAACTTTATTATAAGTGTTAACGCTTGATTTAATTGCTTATGTTACTTTGCAAAATTCATTCAAACAAAATGCATTGTTGATATAGTTCTACAGTTACAGAGTTTCATGTTTTTCTTGATAAGATAATGATGGTCATTATGGCAAAGGACGAACCGGTTTGTTATGATTAAAAATATATAGCATTTTAATAGCTTAAATATTTTAATCATCATCGTGATTCGCTCAATATTATAAACATTTTGAGATGCCTGTGGCATAAATATGGTTTGAATGTATTTAATACAATACAAACCTCTCAAAAATGCAAAAGTATGCATTGTATAAAAGGAAAATAACACATATTTAAGATTTTTATGATGTATTTGAGTTGATTTATTTTTAAATGTTAATGTGCATTTTAATTTATGTTATGATACATTTCGCACAGTGGACGCTAATTGTGAAAATTGACAAATGCAGCTTAGCACGTTTTCACTGTTTGCATTTTAAGTTGCCTTAAACTAGAGTTAGGAAACTAAAGTTTGCTGCATCACTGAGTACAAATTAAGCCATTATTATCACTTCAACTGGAAATATTTTTGTATTAAGTCTAGAATTAATTTTATTTTTTTATAAAAAAAATAATTCGTAGTGCGATATAAGGAAAATTATGCGGTCCGGACCAGGGGTTGTCAAACGGGGGTGTGGGAAGCTGCCAGACGGGCCGTAAATTAATTACGCCCCAATAAAAACCGTTGGGTGCACACACCCTCAGGAAGATTTATTGACTGCCCCTCGTGGGCTTCCTGCATGAAAAACTGCAGTTTGATTGCGCCCAGAGATGTGTCCAACTTACTATTGTGTCAGACCGATGATCAATCATTGTGATGCTGCTTTTATTGGACTCATTCTACATGCAAATTGGATCCATTCAAAAACGAATTCGTGCTTTATAACATCTACGTTGCGATTTCTATTTCTAGCCATTTTTAGGTCATGTCCTCTTTGAATATCTGAAGTTGAATCAAATAATGACTCAATATAAATGTCTAAGAGCATGAAATCATAGACGGATTTTGAGTCTTAATTATATATTACTTTCTTCATACACATGCGTTAAAGAGGTCAGCTTTAGCGTTCAATGTGTCAGTTGATGTTAAACAAATTCTAAAAACTTATTCTAGTGTTATAAATACAGACATTTTCCCTTTATTTCTTCACCGTCTTTGGCCTTTAGTAAAAGTGCAAAGGTCACATACAACATATGAGTGGAAAAGTGGGTAATCTAGCTTATGATGCTTTAAAAAGCCAAATGGCATTTAAGCCTTATTAAGTGTACGAAACGAGTGATTAACCTTTTCCCTTAGCACCATTCTTCGTTGGCTAATGTGCATATACTGAACGTACTTATGAGGGGTTGAGAAATACTTTTAAAAAATCACTCTATCTGACACTTGGATTTTTTAATATTGTTATTAATATTGAAATACCTCTTATTGAACAAAATGAGTTCATACATATAATTCATAAGGGAATAATCCAACTTGATACCGAAAATATAAGTACGTGTGTATGGATAATTAAAACGCTTATAAATAATTTATGACACTCCGCAAATCTGATTTTCATCACCATCTATGAAAATTTGCAGAATAATTTTCATCCCTTGCTGAAAATCTCCGCAACGAGAGGAAAATTTCCCAGCAGCAAATCCAGATATTAGCAAAGACTCGAACCATTTCCACCAGCGAACTTTTCGTAAGCAAACATAGATGGCAGTGGATTTTCATTTTAAAACCATTCAAACCCTGCAAATATTGCTATTTTCGCACAAATTAAAATCTTGCAAAATATTGATGAATTCAATGTTAATATGTCAAATATTAAATTTGATCATTTAAAATTAAAATATATTTTTCAATAGCGAATAAAATAAATTTTGAAATTTCCATTCTAATTTAATACTATCGAATTCGTGATATTTACAAATTCGTAATATATTTATAATAGCCACAAAATTCTGATTCCAATATTCAACCCTTTATAATAATTTTGCACCAGTGACTCTGGATATTTTTTAAATACAAAGTGTCATCTCAATTTATTCAAGAGAAGCATTTTGCGAAAATTCACAGCAATTTTCATACAAATTGTATCAAAAATCCATCTGATAACGCGATAGCTTAAAATATTATAAATTCGTTCAATAGAATCTTGATTCAATTAAGGCTTAACTATCAGAAAATTACAGGAATTTTTACGGAATATTGCAATTGAATTTTGAAAATTTCTTTGATAATCAAATAATTTTCTTGAATTATATATTCGACTTGTCCTTTACAATATTTGATAATCGCCTTTTTACTGTATAACTTAAACAAATTATGTTTTTGGTAATATATTATAACGGTTATTTAGGAGATCAGGTGTATTAATATTTCTGATCGATCGTCTCAATCCAGGATTATTTAATTTTTAAAAAAAAAATAGTTTTTTTAAAATACGAGCAAGTCGTGTAAAAAAACTTAAAATATGCTTTTAAATAATGATGATTTCGCTGCTCATTCATAGATTTCAAATTCAAATATTCTGACTCGAACGTAATCATATAAAAATTCATTCTCAGAAACTGTCCCAAGAAGAAAAACATTAGAATACTTGGAAAAATTAGCGATACTATACGTTTATTCGTGGAATTTTATATTTTGCCAATAAATTTCATTTCGACTTTTGACAAGCCCATGTTTTACAACGAATACTATAAAATGGAGTCACCTTCTAAAATAAAGCATTAATTAAAAGTTGTTGAGTGTCTTTTTAAGAATGTACTTAAGATTGTGTCTTTATGAAATTCCAAGAAACAATTTCTCAAAGGATAACTAAGCCTTTATTAGCCTTAGACTTTATTTCATCAAATGGTTTTTACGTTGGACATTTTTTTAATTGGAATCCACGCAACGATCCGACATTCTTTCCAGGGCTTGCTCTTATTGAATTGCTTCAATGAATACAAATTAAAAGCTCTTGTTTTAATCTCAGGGACTACAAAATATCACGTTTTGATTTCATTATCTCTCGAGCTCGGGTGAAGAAAGCAAATTGATATATTAAGCGCCCACACACGTCCGACATCTATTCCCAGATTTAAAATTCCATTAGTGTATCTTAAAATATTTTAGTCGCCGGTATCCTGTTGTATATATAGTATCACGGTCGATTGGTATCGACGCACACGGTTCGATTCCCCCGTGAGCTCATTGAGTTGACGGAATGGAAAGGATGCAAAGGAAAACTTGTTCTTACGAGAAGATAGGAAAATCGAGGCCAACAAAAAGGAGAGAAAAGCGAAGATACTTTTGAAAATGCGAGAGAAGAAGTAAGATTCAAACAAAAGCATCGGGTGCCGAATTTTGGGGTGTTCTAAGCGGGAGCGATGGCAGGGTGCGAAATCTAGAAAATGGCGGAAAAAGTTTAGTCAATTGAAATAAAGAGGTCAAAGATGATGAAATGCATGAATTTAGTCACATATACATTTATATATCATCTTAAGTATTTATTAAAATTAATTCATGAATTCCCATAATGTTGGTGCGATTTTCTTTGCCAATCATGATGAATAAAAATGTTTTTTATCAATTATATCAAGATTTGAGAGTAAAATTACGAGCATACCAATTTACAAAGTGTTCTTCTATACCTCCATAATCTTCAAACGGATTAAAATAAATTTAAAAGAAATGCAAAAGTTGATGAATAACAAAATTCTACTTGATCAACCCAAAGCAGCATTAACAAGCAACTACTTACTAGTACAATAATAAAATGAAGATTAATTTCCTTGATATTTTTATTTTCATTGCCCCTATATAAATGATATCTCATCTCTATGAATAAAATATATTAATATAATCTGAAACATCGTTCTTCTAATTTTGATAACTATTAATGATATCTTGGATAAAATTGATGCCCCGCTGGTATTGTTTTCCACATTACTTCAGGAAGACAGGTAATCTGACCTTGAGTAATTGACCCTATTCTAGTTTTGAAGAGGCGCTCTGCGTCTCTCTCTTTCATTGCCTTCTTTAGCGCTCAGAATTTCTTCCACGTAATTCCGCCAAAGGTCCCAGTTCTTCTTGCTTGCCATCATGCTATGGGCCATATTGTCGACGTTGAGCTCAGCTACCCCGAGTGCTTATTTCAGCAGTATTCTCTGGGTGCCCAAGCCTCACAACCACTGATGGTGTGCTCTGCGTCATCGATCTCCGCTTGGCAGTGGTGGGATGTTGCGGATGGTTCTTTGCCAATCCGCTTCAGGTATGCACCAAAGCATCATTTCATCGTGTTCCCGGGCCCTCCACCGACTTATGACCGGGATAAGTCGGTGTCCATCTTCCTTGCTGAACTGATCCCATCCCTGTTGCCAGACTTCCCTCAGTTTCTGGTCATGTTCGGTGCGATTTTTAGGATCTTCGTAGTCCAAGGCTCTCTTCTTTACCTTGAGATCAAGCGGGGGTATTTCAGCGATCACAAGAACCGCTTCTTCAGATACAATTCTGTATGCTGCGGTGACTTGGAGTGCTCCCTGTCGCTGAACTCCAGCCAACTACCTTATGTAGTTTTCGTATCTGAGCGACTGATGCCATATCGGAGCTCCGTACAGAAGGATCGAGTATATTACCTCGTTTATGGTACGTTTTCTGAAGGTCAGCTTGTTGTCCAAGAGGATTCCCAAGGTATCTCAGCAATTTGCTGTATTTAACCTCGTGATCGTTCACAAAAAGCCTTTTGACCTTCGGTCTTCTTTTTCTACTGCAGATCATTGCCTCCGTTTTTTCAGCCGCCAGCTGCAAGTGATTTTCTCGCATCCATGCGTTGATTCTGGTGAGGGTTTCATTGCCCGTCGCCTCCATTTCCCATGAATGTCGAGCTGTCACCAATCCCTAAGAATCATTTCCTACGAAACTTACTTACGTTCGATAATAGACACGGCATATTGAATAGAAGAAATAAAAAAGTTATTTTATGCTGTAGTCTTCATAAAAAATAAATTCAATATTATATGTATTAATCATGCATAATTGCTTAATAAGTTCTTATTGTTATGTAGTCTGAACTGAGTTTGTATAATATTTATTGGAATTCGGAATGTCTTTGATACATCCCGATTACTGTATCGAGGAACACGTGCTTGAAAATTCGACAAAACTACCTTCCAGCCGTATAATAATTTGCTTGTCTCTTTCTAAGGCTTCTTAGCATAGAAACACGTTGACATTGAAAGCGATTTTCAAGGAAACCGGTGAGTGGTTATCCCGTCATAATTCTCCCGACCCCCATTCTGTTGTGACAGTCGTTTCGGAATTCTTCCTTAGATGGAACCTTTGTCTCGCCATTGTTTCCATTGTTCCACGACCGGTCGGAGTCGTGAATAATGTAAAGACCATTGACAATTAAATAGCAAGCGATTTAATGCCGAATTCAACATCCCCCTAAAGCACCTGCTTCTTATGTTCTTATTTATTTTATTGACGACTTAAAATTTCAATTGGGTTCATAAAAAGGATTCTGGGAGGCGGCGAGGCAGGTACGAATCATAAAGATTCCCAACCCCTACGCCCGGCAGATGGGGGTAAATTTTACGTCTTTTCCCACTTCCATTTGAATGCATATATATTTACGAATGTCGACCGGGCTCTTGTATTTTTGTGATCTATATTTCATCTGAAAAAATGTGTTTTTATTACGTGGGCGATTATGACCTTCAAGGTTTACATAATGAAGAGATATTGAGGTTTTGCTTCGCTCCGCTGCTTAATAAATCTTGACGGGTTCTTTCAATATAATAAACACATCCTCGTATAACACATCAGACATGATATTACGTCGTTGAATATTCAAGCATAATTTTCGGTATTTATTCGAGATGAAATATATTTTTTTAAATATGAGAATTTCCTCAGCGTTGCCCGTTTAAATACTCAATAAGTATAGATATGTAGGAAAGAAATGCGTATTCCGGGAAAACCTTGTAGAGAGACCAAGCCCGAGGCAAGGATAAGAGAGCTGTTGACGTACAAACACTCAATACACAGATTGTTTCCATAGTGATCCATCTCCCCCCGGTTACCATAGTGAAAATTTCTTCAGGGCATCTTGTAATGTTCGTCCACTGAAATTATTTTTTTCAGTGCTCGAATACCGTTAACATCCCTGACTGATTGCTTGGTATAAAATATATAGCAAAAAAATATTTTGATTATATTTCAATTTTAATTGGTTAAATATGTTGTTGTAAACGTAATTCAACCAAGGCATTTTAAGTAAGCATCCAATACTGAATAATATAAATAGGCCGCGAACAATAATTCGTTAATGTGTTTTCATCTGCTCAAGGTCAGGGCATTTATTGATGATTTTTATTCATCAATATCTTTTTATAAATATTTGTATTTAAATCCTGATGATGTTAAAATTAAATCACCGAATCTACAAATTTGGAAGATCGATTACCACTTTTCAATCGGTCGTCTTGATCCAAGTTTACCCTGATTTCCTGAATCTGCAATGGCTGTCAATGGGTGATTGTATTTTCAAAATTAATTTAAATATAAATTTTAAATAATAATGATTTCATTACTCACTCATAGATTCTCTCTATCTAAAATTCGCATGTAGAAAGCATAAAAGGAAAAATTACCACATGAAAAATTCTTTCCCTTTGGAATTCTTAAATTTTGGCGATTCATTTTTAAAAGGTTGATCGAGTCATCAAATAATATTGATATTGATTAGCTCCATGCTTAACTATCAAGCTTATATGTGACTTAAACGAAAGGAATAAGTAGGAATGTGATAATTTAGCATCGAAGATTATTTTTGGCTGCACCCATAATTTAAATTTATGCTCATTTATTTCCATGTCAATCAGTAAAATATCAATCGGAAAGTGTCACATCTCACTACTTCAAAATATTTTAAAATTCAATTTTAGTTTGAATGAATGTATGAATATTAGATCAATTCCTAATTCAGATACTTGATATAAAGCTTTGTATTTAAATGATTGTAAAAATTCCCATTATTACAACTCGATTCAGTGTAGTAATTAATACAACACTAGTAAAGGAAAGATTAAATTACTTCATTCAAATTGATATCAACACGTAATTAGTCTTGAGATTTATTTAATTAATCTAATGGAAATCGAGTACTTTTAAGCATTTTAAAACATAACGTTAAAA
The DNA here is from genome assembly GCA_008973525.1 of Stenopsyche tienmushanensis. NCBI lineage: Eukaryota > Metazoa > Arthropoda > Insecta > Trichoptera > Stenopsychidae > Stenopsyche > Stenopsyche tienmushanensis. The sequence continues at coordinate 1,612,251 of WACJ01000552.1, forward strand.
GCAAGTGCATGAATAGAGTATTAATAGAAATAAAGTGCATTGAAAGGATAGAATTATATGAACGTATGATATAGATATATTATCACATTGTCTGGTTCATAAAATGCTTTTTAACACATATTCGTAAAAGGTAGCTATCTATATTTAATACATGTCGCTTAACCGCGTATAATGTCCGTCGGAAAACTCTCTTTAGGGTTGCACATACACACGATCGTCGAAAATTAAAAGTAGAAGTGGAACTCCACTTATAAGTTGGTAGTCAGAGGGTAGAGATGGGGGCTAAAATATGTGGGGTGGCACTCCCCAGCTACCTTGTTGTCACTATGGAGACCTTTGAGAGAGTCACCGAGAGGGAATATTACCTGTTTCCCAGTTGAGCGATAACATGGGCCGTACTAACCATTGCCTATACTTTATATTTCAAAGGATAATATTTTTTATCTAGATAAAAATTTCGCCAAAGCCCATTCGTTGAATGAGAAAAAAGGGGGCGACAAAGCGTTTAAGAGAAACTAAACGTTTCATTAAAAAGGCTCTCAAAATGAGAGCGAGGGGAGAATTAATATCAATAAAGTACACCCTACACAAATATTATATAAATTAAATTTTGATAATTATTCAAGTAATTTTCACCGAAAAAAAAAACAATGCATCAAAGGGCATGTGGTACCGAAACGTGATTCGTTAGAAACTTATCCCCTTTTAGGTTTTATACAATAACCATCCATTGAACAAAGTTTTAATTGATTACCAATGGTTTTCTTATTGTCCTTTTATAATCCGAAATTGCTCGCAAATATGTTTCTTAAGATTTGTTTGTATTTCTCAAACACAATTTATATTTCTTCGGTGATATCTTATGGCTTCGAATTCATACATTGCTTAAAGAAACAATAGCTCACTTTCATAACGTATTTTTCCTAAAATTCTTTTCAAAGTAATATTTTTCGTTTGATTTTTGACAAACGTAAATTTGTTTTCGCTTGAATATATTGTTTGTAAAAAAACATAATAATTGTAAAGAGATTCTTTATTGTTAGTAAGCAATTGCTTAAAGCTGTATAAATCCATACATTTTATGATTACACAATAACCAAGATTTGCTCATTTTATCTTAGAATTTAGTGATATAGAAGTATTTATACTCAATGGAACCGAAGTCAATGGAAAACTAATTGTACTTCAGGATGATATCATAAGTACAATTACGAATTAAACCTAGAAGTATAATCATATTTATCGTTTTGAATCAATACGTTGCCTTCCAATTACCATTTAGATGTTTAAAATATTCCAACCGGAATAAAAAATCAATATAATGATGAAATTATTGGAGATTCCCTTGAATATATTTCTATAATATTTATATAAAACGATCTAATAAATGTCAAATTTATTATGTAAAAATAACATTATGATCCGGCTCTGTTAAGTTGTCTCATATTAACTTCATATTTAGTATGTACATATTGTCGTATATGAAATTTTCGTTGTTTATATTCGATTAAAAGTATTTGATGAAACATATTCGTTAATTTGCCAGATATCTTTAACATAGATGTATTAAGGGCCAAAGCTTCCGTGTTACAATTAAATCTCGAATTATCCTAATAAGGCGTGTTTTTACAAGCATGAATTGATACGATGATATAAATGATTCTGATCTTAATAAATACGCTGATGTGTTTTTGCAGAAAATGCCAATATCTCGTTGCGGAAGTTGGTTTTGTATCACAACATTTCGCTGAAAAATATCCTTCCCTTTTACGGTAAAATGATCTTCACGCCCCAACTACTTAGTGTTTCGCAAGACAAAGAATATGACACGATGTGGAATAGTTGCTAAGGAAACGTTATATACGCTCGTTTTAATTAACCTTTAATATGGGAGATATCCAAATATTTTCTCCCATATCCGATGAAAGATTATATTGCGCATTTCATTTTATAATTTAAATCGCTGTAAATCTTTATTTTTCACGTAACATATACCAGGGGTGCATTTGGCAGCCATTTTACTCTGCTGTTCGCTCTAGTAATGAAATTCTGCGGCTTTGCTAGGATGTCAATAGCAAACAAAAGACTCGTCAAATTTAAAATTAAATTCTCAATAGAGAAATATTACGAAATTTAATATTAAATATTATACGGAGTTTCCATATAGTTGACAGCATCCATCGCTTATCAATTTGCTATACTGAAAATTATATAATGTACTAGTTTTCACAAAGCGCTTTAATCATTAAAATGTAAATATAATTTTTCTAAATACTATTATATTGACATAATTTCTGATTTCGGTTTTATCCTACACGTTTGTATAAACTGTGTAGTATTTCTTTACAACGTATATTTATATGTCATGTCATTTATATAACACTGTTTGAGGGAAAAAATATACATAATTAAATGATTAACATTTTTGATTTGTTCATCCATGGATTACGCCATGAAAAATCTTACCGAGCATATTGAGACTAGGGAATCCAATCCCGAGATCCCGAACAGTTTTAGGTGCCCATGAGTCCCGGGATTAGTAAACTTAGTCCCGAAAAATTCGGAATAATTTTTTTTATCTAATGGAACTCGTACACCTCACTAGCACAATGAAAGCTACTAAATCGAGACATTCCCGCCGAAATCTGAACGCTTGGAAATAGTGGTGTAACTACTAATTGGTGAGCGTAGGCGACGCCTAGGAGCAGTAATTGTTTAATCTATGTATATATACATACAGTACATATATATTTTTCAAATTGTTATATTGACCTTTCCTTACCGGTGATGTATTTACTACACCTCGACTCTAATAATGGGAATATTTATATGAAATATAATAGATATGGTGTTGAGAATTTTTGTATTCTTCCGTAATATAATTACAAATCATATCAAAGTATTATAGTATATAAATATTCATTTGCAGCGACGGAAATAAATAATTTGTCGGGAAATCGGGAATTTTGTTGAATTTTTATGTCATATTGATGGTGTTATACGAAAATGGGAGCTCACGCAGTCATCAACTCGAACTAGCATTTAAATATCTGATGACGATACCACCAACGAGTAAGGAGGCTAATCGTGCATTTTCAGCAGCAAATCTAAAAGCAAAGCAAAATATTTCAGAAATTTTGGCTCGGGGTGGGATTTCCTAGTTGAGACTAGTTTTTATTGCCAAATTTATAATCTAAATCTTAGACCAAGATATAATTTCAATATTTAAAGCATATTATATTCGTTGAGCATTTGATAAAGTATAAGGATACCTCGACTTGTGTCGATATTGTTTCTGCATTCGTTAAAGAAATAAAACAATCCACTTTAAATTCTTGCTGGAAAAAAACTGTGGCCAGAAGTCTCTGAAGAAAATATTTTACCATCATTAGAAGATGAACGAACGACAATAAACATTTGTCGTGATATTGGTGGAGAAGGTTTTGATGACATGGATATTTTTGACATCTAAGAAATTTTGGAGGATCGTACGTTAAAAAAAGACGAATTAATAGGAATATTAAATGAATCTATCACAAGTAATGATTCAGAAAGCAGTTGTAGCGAAGTAGTTACATGTTTCATATTAAAAACAATTAATAAAGGCATAGAATTAGCTATAAAATTAGTATTTTTATAGAAAATGATCCTATAATGGAAAAAAGTTTAAAATTCAAGAAGGATTAAGAAGGAAAAGATCTCGACAAAGAATAAAACATATAGAATTATAATTGATATTGATGATGAATGAACGGTTTATTTTATCTTAATAAAGTTTTTTTAACCTAACACAAACCCTAATTTTGTATGAACTTCATACCTTGTACAACACGGATTTGTATTACACGACATTTTTGCATAACCATATAAGCGTGTTATACGAGGATCGACTATACATTTTTTATGACATGTTAAAAATATATTTGCATCTCAATTCATCTGTGAAAAATTAAGCTCATTGTGTAAATGATACAAAGGGATTACTGATAATGTATTTTGGTTGTATTTGCATGATTACCATATGATCATCAAGATATCGCGCTGCTTCATGTCTCTCCATAAAGGACCTCTATCAACTCAATCAAAAAATTATTTAACATGAATTTTTACTACAGGATTTACTGTTTTATAGGACGTATGTGCAAAGCTTTATGTATCTATCTCGAACCTGGTACATAAATAGAGACTTACGCCTGTCTCGGTAGTAAAGTGGCGGTTACTTAATTGTTTGGTATACTGGAATCTTCGCGTTATAAGATTCGCCGGTGACTACTCCATCCATGAGACAATCTAATTAATGTAAAAGCCTAGACAGTGAGTTCATGACGGTGGAATAGTGGCGGAGTATACCAGAAATTTATGGGAGGCTCACTTCAGGAGCTGTGATGCGCTCTTGATGCTGGAAATTTACCTGAGTATTAAATTTTCAAAGGGGAGACAAAGAAATGCGAAATTTATTTGGAGATCCTCAGACGTCTTCTTCGGAGATGAACACGAGCTTTAGTTAAATAGTTTGAGAAGCGCTCTTATCAACCAAACGAAACAAACAATTCGCTCATTGGGAAGACTCGACAATGTCGAACTTAAAGTGCGGCATAAGACTTTCAACGAATCCGATATGAAAAATTTGTAAACAACATTTAGTTTATTCAGTATATTTTTCAGTAGTATAAGCACAAATATTATTTCGAACATAATATATTTCACTGCGCATTATATTAAAGTATTGAATAGAACATGCGTCGTATTCGGCAATCTCATATTTTATGAGACGTATATCGAATATGAAACCGATATGGTACAATTTACTAAATCAGATTTTCCATCGAAACACGAAATCAAAAGGGCCTTTGACGATAAGCCTGGATTTGTCTATTTATATGTAGATATCAACGTGCGTACAGAGAAAAGAAGACTCAGACGGCTTATTTCGTACGGCCTTTGTGCGATTAGGGCCATCGTGAAAAATCATATCTCTCCATATCCATATTTTCGCAAAATTCATAACGAATTCATACCTCGTCGGATCCCAATGAGATGCAGCACAATTTTATGCCCCTTGATAATTTTACATCATCCAAACCGCACTAGATCGAAGCCGCATGCAAATTCAGTGAGCATTTATAATTTTTCGCCAGACTCTATTGCACGCAAATTTTAATGAAAGCCTTTTAAAATCGGATGTAATCGAGTTTATAATTTAAAAGGCCTGCGAGACGTAACTTATGCACCATTAAAAAACAAACTTTGGCCCGTCCGTGATGTTTTAAATCAGTCTCTCCCTGGATATCCACTTATAAAGGCATCGCTTTTAGTGAAAGAATAATTGAGTTTGACTTTGGGGCAATTAGTTTATGTTCGTTAAAGCCCATATAATATTATATAAAGACAAAATACCTTATATTTGCACTAATGAGCTTTAATAAAACACACTCAAGAGTATTATATATTAACATAATTTAACGAAGGTTTTCTGCACACATTTATTAATCACATCAGAATTAACTTTTTCCGATTGAGAAAAACGAGATAAACGTGGATAAGTTTTTAAATCGTATGCTTATAATTTACGCCTTTTAAGAACCAAGGTAACGCAATCGTTTTGTGTGGTTTTATATTTTATATGCGCTTACTTTAATAGTATAAATAACAAAGCTAAAATTCATTGATAATCTAAATATAAAATACATCGTTCGAATTAGATTTTATTATCATGTTCAATAAGCTTGTAATCTATATTTTCTTCGTGCAATTACAGTACGGATAAAGGTTTGCAATTTGGAAAACTAAATGTCTGTAATAGAAATTACGTCCATGAAGACTTCCAAGGATCATAAGCTCCAGTCACTGATCATTAATTTTGCTACCAAAAATGAAAGCTAATGACCGGTCACTTCAAGCGCTATCCACGACGATTCCTAGACTAAACCGATAAAAATTTATTGTGTCCCTGTTTTTTTTTCCTATCTCTACATTCGATACGAAAGTGAGCGTGTTTGATGTGGATATGTAGCACTCGTATTACGTGGGATTTAAATGGTGAAAAGGAATACAAAAAGAGAGATTATAATATAATAAATATGGTCGGAATGAAACGAGCCGAGAAAGGGTCTAACGTTTTACTGTACCAATGTGGGAGACTATCGGGTGTAAAATTAGGCGAGAAAAATATGCGAACGATAGAAAAAATGAGGCGTATTTTTGATAAATTGAGAAAATATTTCATATACAGTAAATTTGTGGAAGAAGCTTGGGATTATCAATTGACGGTCACGCAAGGGTGTTTCTATATCCTCGAACAATATAATGTCCTTCATCTTACACATCTTCGATGTGTACGTTTATATAATATAATTCCACAACATAATGTTATTATATTGATGGATTATTTTAAATTGAACAGTAAAAAATGTATTGAGTTTCTACGTAATTCGAGTTTAAGTATAGAGTCCACCATCAGGTTCTAGTAACAACTCGTCGTGCACTTGAGCGCTATCGAGTCGGTGTCTTGCGACTTAAACTTAACCTCAGGGACATATTTCCGTCTGACTAAGTACTGGATGCAATTTTTGAGTCCATTTCAAGGAGCTTTCGTACATGAAACTGGTCTTGTAATATACTCAACTTATAAGAGCAGAGAGACTGGTTGTGTACTTGATGTTTAAAGTTCTTGAAAATAATTTGGAGTTGAAGTTTCATTAATTTTAATAGAAATACATAAAACATTCAATGACAATTATATATATAAAACAGCTTTTAATATAAATATCAAGAATTGCTATTGGATGACACAAATCCTGTACAATGGCTTCTGAAATTCTTAAAAAAATAGCTTATATTTTCTCAATATTTTTAATCTTAGTTTTAGATTTAAAATAAGTAAGAGTGTGTCTTTGATGGATATTGTTGAAACATAAATAGATGACAATCGTTTCATTTGGTTTGAGAAATTGAAAGCGGATCATTCCTCACATATCCCACAAAACACTCAAAATAACCTTATTGTGTATTAAGCTGAGCTTAGGGATTGAGATGAAAATATCTTTTGTGAATTATCACTAGATGAATTTTCTGTCTTGCTTATAAAATAATATTTATATTGCATTTACTGTTCTTTATTAATAATGTCCAAATATCTATTCTCATCACCATGTCAATAAGCTTTAAATGGTTTTAAACCGTGGTCGATAAAATCGTAGTTTCCTGCGATAATATGCAATTTAAATCGATGTATGGACGTGCTTAAGTTTTCATTTTCATATTTAAGGATTCAAAACTGACTTTTTCACCCATTGAGTTGAATACCTCTCCATTAAGGTTGTCAATCATTTTATTTTGGATGTTCAATCGCCTCTTTGTCAAGATCCAAAAATAGCTATTAGTTACGGTTTGACAACATTAAACCCTTAGCAATAAATCGAAATTAGAACATTGAAAATTATATTTTAAAAAAAATATCATGCCATATTACCAATGTATCTGTAATAAGTCAGTTTGAATATTTCATTAGATATGATGCTTTTTGCTTGATATTTTTAGATAAAAATGAGATTTTTTTCTTTGCATACATGAGGGTTGTTTCCATCGATGCTTGGCAAGTGTTAAATGTCATCGTCCATTGGCTTCAAGCTGAAGTCCTGACAGCATACATTTTCATTTCGCGGTGGTTGGCTGGCCCCGAGTTTTCTTCACTGGCGGAGTTAATTGTTTGCGAAGTTGAAGTCAGGCTTCTTGGTTTATTTGTAAGTAATTACTCGGTAACTTACTGAAGGAAGTTTGGATACAAGCTCCACGGGGGCTGATTCTATTAGTCCAAGGGTGAGTGCAGGTTCAAGTGGGAGGAAAACATTACATTTTATTGTTTAAGTTACCCCGTCCGGCCGTTGATTGTTGTTGTTGAGTGGCCACTTGTACGACGCATTGTTGTTGCCTTATTTTAGACTGCTTATTGTCTGCGCGAACCTTTGATCTAAATCAACCCTCAATTATGTATTTATATCAAGCCAAAATAACGACAGAAATAAAATAGCTATGAAATAAAGAGCTTATAAAAATAATTTTGAAGCCACATTTGAAACAATTTATTTCGAATAATATTTATGGCCGTATGAAAGATATTTATTTTTGTCGATATTCCATAGCATATTTTTATATTTGAATGCTGTGGAAGTTTGATTAAATCTTTATTTTTGGCAAGGATAGATTTTAAATTTAAAAATATTTCCCCTCGTAATTAGTTATAAATACATTTGTAGATATAATGGCATATTTTTAACCCAAATGTAAAAATCGTCTTTCAAATATATTTTTGGAATTTCCTTCGCAAAATCGACGGAACTTCACCCTGCACATAATTGTTACCCGAACTCTATTTAATGATATTTATATATTTAAAATCCAGATTTACAGACGGGGCTAGCTTTTCATCCGAGCAAATATACCACTCCAATTATTTTAATACACAATGAAGGCAATACCGCGTAAGCCCGATACAGTCGGAGCTCTTTATATGATTGGCAATTAAATAGAGATTTTTCGACCAGACAACTATTTATATGCTACTGTGCCTATCGATACATTTTCAAAATACGCACCCTTGTTAACGGAAAAACAATTATTTCAGGATTAGAGTCGAGCTCACTATCACAAAGAGTTCCATTCTGCTCCCGGGTACTTGCCATAATTGGAGGGGAAATCCGCACAGTGTGTAAGCGCTCATTCATTCGACTGCCGATGCACAACCCTCGTCATAATGCATTATACTACGGTATTTTTTAATAGCCCAATCCAACCATTTTATTGCATCTTTGAAGATAAAATATATTTATCATTGTGGGAAAAATATAAAACATTCAAAAATGCTTACGTGAATTGTATTAATTGTCCGCTAGAACGCTTGCAAATGCAAAAGATCAACCTTTCACAGAATTTCCGCGAACAATAACTCAACTTGTAAGGGTAGCTTAAAATATTTATACGTTCAATATATTTTATACAGTCAATTTAAACATGAATAATATATCTCTTGTTCCTTTATAGTTACTATATATATTTTTAAAGACTGGTTTCTAATCTAGATTTCTTATAACTTTTTCTGCAAGGTATTGCTTTTTTAACAAATAATTAAATTTAAAAAAAATAGATAACATCTGAAATTTTATTAATCAAACCAGCAATTGAATTTTCAGATGCAAATAATTTATCTACAATAAAACCTCAATTATCCGGACTAATTGAGGATAATCGAAAAAATAATAATTGACAGGGAAAGACAGAAAAAGTATGAATAATTTTTATTCGTCTAGATTTACATACATATACATATAATAAATTAGTTTTTATTAAAAAATCAAGAATCGATTTTTGCTTAAAGCTCGCTCTTCTTTTAGAAGCTGCCAATCGCGAATATTCTTAAGATATATAAGATGTCTTGATTTACTTTCTTCTTATTTCTCAAGCCATTTCATGACGACATCTAAACATCGAAAAGCTTCAGAAGGTGTAGGACCAATATCTCCTCTCTCGCAAATCTCTTCTTCGTGTTCTGGATCTTATTTTTCTGAGGCAGAGATTTATTCAATTATTTCCTCATCATTCAAAATTTGAAATCCAGGATCGATTACATCATAATTTAATCACTCAATTACACTCGATTGTGTATTAAGACTAGTGATCTAATTTTTGTTATACACAAAATGCATGATATTTTACACCAGACAGATAAGGTAAACCTATTATCCAAAACTTTTGCGACTAACAACCAGGATTCCCAGCACTTAAGTGACAACAGCAAAAAGCAGACGATTTCGAAATAATTAAAATATTTCTTCAAAAATAATCCTAAGATCTTAACAAATACTAAAATATTCACTTTGTTAGAAACTTTTATTGAGAAAAAAGAAAGATTAAAAATAAAAAATTCACAGGATTCGACGAAATCAATAATACAATCATTAAAAACTTCCCACGAAAGTTTTTAATGCTTGCATGCCAATCGGTTATTATCCTACCTTATGAAATTTGCAAAGGTAATTCCGATTCCAAAATCAGTCAAAAAAATGATCTATCCCGAAAACTATAGACCGATCAGTGTTCTGTCCGCACCTAATAAACTCTATATCTATAGCTTAAAACTAGGACTTCAATATATGATTTGCTAGACTTAAGTATATATTAATTTACTCTATATTGAGTTAATTAATATTCGGATATTGGAACAAATGCGCCATACAATTAACCAAAAAAAATATTTTTACAATCCATCACATACATGAGCAAATTGAACACACTTTTCCACGTGCAAATCAATAATTTGTATTTTTTATTTTGAACAATCCGGATAATCGAGGTTTAAATATATTTTTAATGGGTTATATTCTTTTAAATAATAAAATAAATATATATAACACTACTATAAATTATTTTAAATAATAAAAATTGTAAAAAATATCATGCATATATGAACAAGAGTAACATGAAAATGAACCATGAAAATTTGGCAAAATCAAACCAAAAGCTTCGTAATGATTACATTTAAGTTTTTTTTTCCATATTCTTAAATTTTATTAATTAAAGACATTTCTGGATACGTCCAAGAAAATTTGGTAGTTCGATTTAGTAAGTATTCAGGTTTATATGCAAGTATTTCGAATTTATGAAGAGTGCTAGGGCTGTCATTCAAAGAACAAACTAAACTCGTGTGTCGAATATTTTACGCCTAAATCGATACACATGTCTATATTCTTCTATATTTTTTTTACATGCACTTTTAAAATATCTACATAATCCAGTGAATACCTTTAATGGCTTACGTACTTTTATTTCACATTGGCTTAACTAAAGCTATAGTAACAACCCGAGTTAATTTTAAATGAATTATTTTGAAAAAAATACAACTGAAAATATTCAAAAACTCTGCGTTATATTACATGTAAGCTACTTTTTTAAAATTATATTCAAAATTTCATGGCCTATGTTATATGTGAAAGCAAAGGGGTTAAATCTACGTTTATTTATTTTTTTAAAAAAGATATTTATTATAGGCTTTTATATCATTTCTACCCTGGCATTGTTTTTCGTTTTCTCCATTTGCTTGAAAAAAATGCATCGCATTATTTATGGTCGCCCCTTTCAGCTTTCACGGATGAAAAACTGAGGAGCAAGAAATAGGCAGATTGGCCCACCGGAAACACGGAAACATATCTTTAAAGAGATTCGGGTCGTCCTTGCAGGCCGCACTTCCTGGAGGTAGCTAACTACATCCAGAATCGCATATCTCAATGTCAGGCCGCTTTCCTATAGCTCGAATATCCAGAGCCAGACGGGTCCAACGGCCAGACGGGGACGGGGTTGCGCCCAACCCCCAGTGACAGACAGGGACGCAGCCCCATCATTTGTTATCTCTGGGTGACAGTCTATTACCGTGGCATGAAGAACGCGAAACCGTTCCACCTACACTGGCCCAGCCTGATGGATGTTGAAGAATCAGGGAACACAAGCGAAAATGCTTAATAACTTTTACTCCGGGACTGTCACCGTTGAATTCATCATCGAATTCAATATGTCCCGGGAAGTGTACAAATCAAATACGGATGAGGACGAAAACAATTTATTGGAATAATTCAGTGCCATCGGAATTAATTTTTTAATTCAAGAATTAAATTTTTAAATTAAAGCGAAATGCTTAGTTTTACTTATAACACGTATAGCGTCCATGTAATGATATAGATCAAGCATTATTCAACTATTTTCTATGTTTGACAAAGTGCAATATGTGGGTTTGTCGCGACGATCTTTTTTGGCAAATATGATTAATATTGTTATCTGCATGGTCTTTCGATCATTGATGCTTCCATAAAATTGCTTATGATTTTTTTTAAATACTCCTCGGAAAAGTTGATTTTATGCATTGCTTTTTGTCCGTTTGTTAACGATTTATGTTATTTTATCCTGTGTGCCTGGCTTGATACTCTTTATTTATTTCTAAGGTACTTGTTGACACTTTTCTTGGTGGTTTATTCGCTTTCTTTCGTTCTCTCACGGGTCGCACTCTGCCTGTACTTTTCTCCATTTCACTTTTCACACAGTGAAAATTGTTAGCTAAAATATCAAACTGTTTGTGTAATATATGATAAAATTGGCGTTTTACTGGTTTAGTGGTTACTTTATGCTATGTATACATACAAGTTGAATCGCTGCTTGGAATTTCACTTTCCGTGACGTTCAAGCCAATTTGCCCTACCGCACCTATAGAAGCTTCAATTCAAAAATTATCAATAATTAATATTAAATCTATCATTACCAGTCAATTTGACTATTTTTACAATTTTCAATTTTACCGAGCACGGTAGAAATAGGTATTCAAGATGTGTCGGTAGATTTGGTGTTAACATGCTAAATGATCTTCCGTTTACATTGAAATTATAACAATCAATATATAATATTTAATAATAATTAATATTAAAAAAATACCTCAATTTATCAAAATTATGAAGTATTTTATATAACATAATACCTATTTAATGTATATTAGATAAGATACATTTAGATATAACTTTATGTATTATGTAAATTATTTAAATTATAATTTGAGATTGAACTGGTCAGTGTTATGTGCCTCTATATAATTTGAGCATCAAATTTCTGGCGTTGTTTAGGGTTGATGTCACATGTTTATTAAACTGCGGTTACAAAAATCCACCTTCATGAATTCCACCTTTCAAATAATAACCACTCAAAATGAATTGTAGTGAACATTTTTGGGGGAATGCAAATTGATAATTTATTGAGGAATTTATGGTTTGTTTGTCCATAAACCACGAGACAGACAAGGGCCAAGCAACAATGCGATGGGTGAGGGAAGGCCTAGGCGGCCAGAACTGAAGCCGGAGGAGGGTACGGAAGGAGGGTGGATTAAGGGTTGACGCGCTGATTAATGATGCTAACTCCATGTCGTTGTACTCTCCACGGTGGCTTGCTTACAAATTTCTCTGGCGATTGTTCACCCCCGACAAGGGCAAGCAGGGCGAAGCTTGTTGGGGCAGCCCTAAACGCCTAGTCATTGTTTTTGTTTTGTGTAAAATTAACTGAGTGCATGAGATGAGCTGGGTGGCTCCGGTGTGTTTGAGGACGCCTAATGAGGGTGCTTATCATTCAAATAGGGACATACTTGCTACCATGGTGTGTAACATCGTTCTAATTATGAAATATGAATGCGCAAGAGGCGTGCTGCTACTTACTAGCAAAAAAATACTTCCAGACTAAGGTCGTAGGTCAAACGTGATGTTTGGCGACACTGATTTATAGTGTGGAGATCGCCAACTTAAGTTCCTGAAGCACTGTAGAGGATGAGTCGAAGAACTGGAGTGCATTTTAATCGTGGTTCTAAAATGAAACTACCATAGTTCTATTATAACATACATACATTATCTAGAATTAAAGTGAAATTCAATAAGAAAACACAATACGAAAGATATACTATAATACATTGTTTGCAAATAGTGTAATCTAACAAACAAGTAACTTACTTAATGAAGTTCTTGCTTTCTTGAGTACTTTACAAGCAATTAAGCTCAACGTTTTTTTACAGTTTCAATCGGATCTTCCAAAGCTATTTGAACTATTCGATTATAGTGTATTAGATAAATTACTTAGTACTATAAAAAATACGTTTTATTGCCTCTTTAAATATTTTTAACTACATTTAAGATTGATACATTGTATCATATTGTAGAATAAACTAACACGCCATGATTTTTTTGTTCGTTAATGAAAACACCAACTGATGATCAATTAAAGTTTGCGAATACTAACAATATAATATTATACTATTATATGCTTTTTATATACTAATTTAACGATATATATATTCTAAAGATCTTTAACTTAACTATTAGAAAATTCTTAGAAGAAATATTTTTCTGCTTCTTAAGTGCCATTACCATTATTAGTTAATTATTAAGCTACAGAAAATCAGGATTGATTAGATCAATACAATTAGTCCAAAATATCAACCCATCCAGATTTAAGCCTGAATGTTTTCAATTAAAATTCCAAAATACTATCAATTTTCAATATTTTAGTTTAAAATTTTAACATAATATTAAGAACGATTTAAACTTCATTAGTTATGGTTAGATTTGCTCTGGATTATTGCTAATATAGAAGCTTATGCACTATTTTTATGCTGAATCGTTAAATTTTGCATATTTTTTATACTGTAAAACTGTAAATAGTCAATTTTAAGTCTTTCTTATTTAATTTGGAGTCTTTTCTCTTTGGAGATTTTTTTAAACCTTTGAATTCAATTTGTCATCAATTAGTTCTCAGCCATTATAAATTTGTTGCTGCACAAGCAAATTAAGAAATGATGCAATCTCTTTTGGAAGTGAACCAATTCATCGTTCATTTAATTGGTCAAATTACGCAAATCGATTCGCCATCCGCGAAAAGACTGCTGAAATATGTGGTCGTTCTAATTATTTTAACAGCGTGATATGGTCATGCCATCGGGTCGAAATTGCAGCTAGACCCGAACTTATAATCCTTTTGTTGATATTAAAATGAATTTAATTAAAACAGGCAGGGCTTAAAGGCGGAAAACACGGGGTCGGATGAGTGTGCGTCTGGGGCAAACTTGCACATAGGCAACATTGTTTCCAAACTATCTGATAGTTAAACTGCGACTTATGATGCTAATTTAGATTGCGAGCTGCTTGCTGAGAAAGTTACATTGGAAATTTACAAGTGTCTCCCGGCATCCCAACACTCGAATTTAGTTTTGACGGAGCAGTCCCGGTGCCTACTTCGCAAATACCCCCTCAAAATACAACCGACCGAGTGCAGTATCGAATCAATTTATTTTACAGCGACCAAAATCAACTGTAACTTGCTGATTGATCTTAAAAATAAGTTTGGATTCATTTGAACGCCTCAATAAAATCCGTATAGGGCCATAAAGCTGTGATTGGATACTTATTACGAATGCATTCGCTATATTTGGCGTCGTAACAATAAATATGTCTTTACAGCATGGAACCTTAACAAATCAAAAAATAAATGATATATCAAATTAAATAATCCTGATCCTGAAAAATTCACGACGATCTTCATTTATGTAGATTAAATTAACATACAGAGACTACTGCAGATTAAAACTCATTTACCTAGTCATAGTAAAACGATAAGTTTTTTCTCCAAATAAGATCACCTTGAGTACGGAGAAAAGAAGACTTTTTTTTCCGTCAAACTTATTCTGTTGTTGTTGATAATTACAAACTCACCAAGCTACGTGTTATCAAAAATATTGTCATAATATTAACAATTATTTTTAATAACAAAATGATTATATTTATGTTAAGTCTCATTTAACTTTAATTATTTGAAAATTAGCATGCTTAAAATTCTATCTTTGATGTATATAATATCTGACAAATCGGTAATGATATAGAAAAAATAAATAAAGCGTTCATCTCAGTATTGTTCTTCTTACTTATGAGGCGTTTTTTGTTCGCGAGAGCAGATGGGAGGCACAAAGCAAATATCGGATCCTTAAGGAACATATTGGTAACCATTCTCGTTAGCGTTGTTAATTATCATATAATTAATATGCGCGTAACGGGAACAGATTACACACACGACGCCTAAGTAAGCATTTATCTCGCTGTAAATTAATTATAATACAAGACGAGTAGATGCCGTATCAGGTTTCTTTCCTTTGTGATAATCGACATAAGACGAAGGAGCTGGAAGCCACACGAGACGTTGACATGATCTTGAAAGGAAGTTACTCCTTTGATTAGACATCACATTTCCAATCACGTGTCACCCGATCCCTTCACATGACCGTACCTTTCCTTCAGACTCTTTATTAGCTTGTATTGAAGTCTGTTCCTTCTCTGCTCCCGCAGCCAAATGGGTCAGGACACTGCCTATTTCTGGACGTTTTATCCAATCAATAACAGCATTGATTTCTATTCGGTGTTCGATGATGAGGTAAGACAAAATAGGAGATGAAGTCCTACAAACAAAAGATGAGCTCTTCAAGACCTCATTTTCTATCCAAGAAAGGATTTCATCCCTTTTGTTTTGGACGGAACTATTTATATATACAACATTGGAACTTAATACGAACAAACTTTTGTATATTAAATTTGTTTACTTTTTCTTAGCTCAGCTAATATATCAGGGTAACATAATATTTATCCATATCTCAAAGCATTATTAGGATATTTTAACATGAAACGACTGAATCTATTTTTTTCAAAAATATTTTTAACAGACTTACAAAACACACTATTAATAAATTAATACATTATCGCATATTTATTGAACAAAATATTTAAACGAAAAATAAAATGTTAATAGTTTCATAAATTCCTAAAATATCAGTATTTTTTTAATACATAATATAAGAACGTTTAGTAATATATTTTATCAAAATAATGAAGAAGCAGTTTAAAATGGTTTTGCTTTATCGTGCTAAATTTGGTTTATCAGAAAGTATGTAATATATTGAATGAAATATATAATTATAAATATATATAAATATATAAATATATATAAAGAAATAAATATATATAAAGAAATAAAATATTTAATTGAACATCTTGGTTCAGGTTAAGTCTAATAAAGTTGGGCAGAGCTATCCATAAATTATTGATTGCGATGATATTTTTGTTGATAAAAATGGCATGAAATATAAGATATAATCGTAAAACATAAGAGCCACCATTTTAATAATCTGATAAATTACTTATAGTACTTATGAAGATGGCGAGAATGCCAAAATATTATATGCCTGGGGTGCCCAGATTTCAACTGGTTCTAAATTTAAATATTTGATGTCATCAAGTTTTATGTATAACTTTAACTAATCCGGCTTAATTATTGCACTCAGATACGTTATTATTAAAGTTATCGATTATAAATAAACTATACGATAGTTGACACGAAAATATTGATACAATCCAACAAAAGGACTATTCAAGATGCATTGAAAATGTATGGCCGATCTTTTGAAGAGCATTGCTTATTTGAGAATTACTTAAAAATTAGCCAAAGCATCAGTTCTGCCGATGCTAATTAACCATGGGCCAGAAATGCTTTTGTCCGACCTATTTAAATTTAATAAGACCCCGGCTCAAAAGTAGCGCCGTAAAAAGCTCTCCGCAAACTTGATACTGTACAATTCAATTAAGTTCACCGCAAAAATGCTCAGAGCTTTTTACACAAACTAGGCACGCCAGCTACCATACACTTTTACATTTCGCCAAAGGCTGTTGCAGGCATTGCGCCAATTTTGCCGCAGTAGGCGTTTTAGGTGCAACCAATGCAAGGCTCTTATTCCAGGTCCAAGCGATGCCTTTGCCAACTCCACTACCAATAGTGCCTCAGGACCTCCGACTTCCAAGACAATGGGCATAACAAATGAACTCGAGAAACCAACCAAATTCCAAGCACGAGTCACGTGAGACCACTCAAGCGAATTTGACCCATATTCTTGCAGAAATAGAAACAATTTTGGGATGGCGAATTTGACTCGGTTTTCGTATCAATATGAGCCTATCACGATCGAGTCGGAGCATCGCGCGATTTTCCCAGGCGTATTGCAGTTTTGACAGTTGCATGTCGACGAAAGTTGGTGCATTTCACGCTATGCAGGCGAAGACTTGAAGTTTTCATTTGCGCAGTGCGCTTTTTCGTCTTTTTGGTCTCACGGGCGGGATCTCTTCCTGGTGGTGGCCAGTAACACAGCAGTATGTCGATATTGCCTCGGCATCGTGCCAAATGCAGTCCGTCGTTCCGTGATGCACTTTTGTATGCACGCGGTTTGTTTTGAATGGTCCACGTAATTTGTCTGAATTAGTTCCGAGAGGACAAAGAGTAGACTACTGCCAAAATTCTGCTTACACGTACAACTTCTAGCATGCAGTGCAATTTAATTTTAGCTAATCAAATAACTTTACAAAAGATAGACGCAGTCGTAAACAAAAGTTAGGGGAATATAGGAATCTAGTATAAATGAATTGTTTGGCAACAATTTAAAATTATTTAGCTTTATGCTGACTCCTGAAAATAAATGCGTTTAGTTTAATGCAGAAAACTTTTTAAATTAATTCATACATAAAATATCCAATCATAACAACATAATGTCAAGTACAAGTAGTTGTGCAAGTTGTCAATTTACGCCACTTATTGTAATCATTGCACCATGAAATTATAAAAGACTTTATGCAATTTTGTGCCTAGAAGATATACTTGATTAAATATTTTATATCGTCTGTCATGAATTTTTCATTCTGAGAGCTATTTTATAGCTATAATAACGCTATAAGTCCCAGAAAATCATCGACTTACTTTGCAAGGTATCACAGATATAATCGAATTGGACGCTGATCCAAATTGCAAGAAGCCCGTTGAAAGATCTCTTCTTTGCAGAACAATTAAAGTTAATAAAGACGTCGAATATTTGGGTCAAGGTGCCTGCAACAATGCAACAAAGAGATAAGGATCGACAAAAATGGCAAAATATGCTTTCGGCGATCAAAACTTTTTGATAGAAACGTTTGAAGCAACAATGGATGCAAATCAAATTCAACCTGTGTTGAAATATTAATTTTTAGTAAACTAAAGCATTTTTTTAAATTACTTACAAAATATCGACTATTAAATCAAATATTATCAAATAATATCTTCGAAAATTTTCATCGTTTAACAAATAAAATTAAGTATAAAGCAGAAGTGGATTGAGTTTCAAGAAATATAATAAACCCTAATAATAAGTACACTTAACTTCGTTGAAAATAAATGGTAACCCAAGAAAGTGGTGATGAAATCATAGTAGAATATTTATTTAAAGCCGATAAGTTGTATGGAATGGCCTTGTAAAAGCCGAATGTGACCATATGGTCTCATTACTATTTGCTTGTAAAAATTAGTATACTCATTAATTAATGTATCTATATAATGAAATAAGATTATATTTTTAGTATGAGTATCTTTCACTGTTAAAGACGGTTTTTTTATACGTGAAAAACTTATTTAATGCTTTATATTGGAGTGAGAGGGTATGGGAGGTAGGGAGTTCAATCAATCTTCTCAGGTTGCGTCCATTCAAAAAGATCAGTTCATAAATATCTGGTCTTATCCGAGATATATGTATTCAAAGTATCTTACATAGAGAGGGACCCCTAACCGCGAGACTCCGATGGCGAGAACCATCTCAATTTTGAACGAAGCTGAGTCTAGCTTTTATCAGCGTCGGAAAAAAGACATCAACGATTGTCACGGCTCTCAATTGGTCCTGAAAGCATCAGTCAGCATTCCTCCTCTGGAAGGACTCTTCTACTGGTTTATACCAGCTAATACGCGTCATATGTCTTCAATCAAACATAGACTAAATGACTCAACATATCAATACATTCATAAAAATATTTTTTTTTGAAAATCAATGCATTGATTTTTTTGTGCTTATTTAAAGATTAATAACTTAAAATAACAATATTTGTTTAATAATGGTTTAAATTTAAGACAGCCTCACAACAGATGGCGCTATACTATGGATATTCAGTTCATTCATTCGATTTTCTTACTTCAAGGCTTCATGCTCGTCAATAATATCTTCATTCGGTTTTAAACGTTTTCAGAGGTGTGCAGCAGGAATTGGGCCAGAGTCCTTCCGGGTGCATATCTTTTTACAGGAAGCGGCGTACCTGTGGGTGCGGTTACATAAGCTCGGAGGCCTAAACGGCGCGGGAGGAGGCTGTTTGGCAGAATGCCATAAAGTGAGCCACGCCTAGGCTTCATTTCATTGGTTATTATCAACGACCAATTGACATGAATTTTAGCGCTCATTGGACACGACGTCACGTTGCAAATATTCGGGTCACGTACACGTTACGTCACTCGACAAACGTTCCCGCTCCTATGCAAAAATCATTCGAGTATCCCTTTTTTGTAATCGGCCTCTCTGTTTATTTACCTTAGAAACGTGACCTACTTCCACCAGGCAAATACATGCGCCCTCTACTTATCCTTGTAGCATTGAAAGGATCCCCTGCATGCCTTTCACCAGGTAAATCAAAGTATCCGCACATGCCCAACGGGACAATTCACAGACTTCTTTAAGGGATACGAGTTTTATAGCCACAAATGATGTTTCTGATTCCAGAAATATTTTTATCACCAAAAAATGTTGTATATAATCATGAAATATCAAATTTTCTATATGATAAAATCCATTTATTGCTTTTTTTTTTTGTAAAATTTGAAAGCTTTATCGAAAAGATATTTTTGTGGGGGTTTTATTAAATTGTGTATCGTGGTACCACGTTGGCGAGACGCGTCGTATTATCAATATATAGATGGTTTTATTGGTAGCTCTAAAACTGTATATGAGTGCTGAGACATTTGAGATTTTTCTTAAACGAGATCGAATTAAATATTTTGAAGACAAAGATTTATGATAAGAATTAATTGACTAAAAAATTTTGATTAACCTAATGAATTCGCAGGGATGATATTATTGATATCATAAAATTATTTTTCATTGTATGTATGAAGAAAACAGAAGATCTTATACATTATTCAACAAAACTTATTACCTGCTCAAATTTCAGGCATTGGAATTATTACATTTGCTCTTCATATTATCATTATTCTTAGTAATAAGTAATGCAAACGTGGATTACGCTTCGAAATTACCATTGCAAAATTAATCCAATGAAAATTATTAAATATCTAATCAAATCCTTTAGATTGACTTTCAAAGGAAATGGAAGTACTCTTGAGTTCTTTTGTATGATGCATCCACAGTGGATGATGAAGCGTTTTAAGGACATCTTTGTTTGATCTGACTGTGTATGCTTGAGTGGTACGCAATGCAAGTAGTTTTATCGCATACTATTGAATCAATATAAGTAAGTTATCTTCGAAACACTCATAGAGCAGAGACTAACGGCAAAGTTTAATTAGATTGCAAAAAGCCGCAGGTGAAGTCATACAAACGTCTCTTCTGGACCATCATCAGCAGCCTCCTGAAGCTGCCGCATCGCGTGGATGTAATTGCAGTTGAAATTACTTGGTCGTCAGTTTTCAAAATTATTGGAGCGCAAATATTGTGTCGGCGCATGTGGGTATTCCCACGGGGGTGTGGGATATCCGCCCTTCGTTCCCCCGAATAAACTGTGATAGAATTTTATCATCCACATCACGTGTTTCGAATTTTCCCCGAGCAGTTCAATAAAGTTTATTATGTGCTACCCCGAAAAAGTGGATTTTGCCTTCCGGAAATATTTGATTTACTTTGTATTCTCCTTTCGGATCGTTTGTTACTAGTGCTATTGGGGCGCACTATGCGCTGATAGTAGATACTGCTGGGAGTTATATGCCCGGCTGAAATATTAATAAAAAAATTATGCAAATCTGCATGTCACGGTGGAATAGAATGATAATGAATGCTGAAAACTTATGAAAATAATGTTCCATGCTAAATTTAAAAAGTTTTAGCTAAAATATGTTTTTTAAAAATGTGTTTTGACTCTTCTATACACTCCAAAACATATATTTAATTATAGGATAAATACCTCCAGGTATTATCATCAAGTAAATGGAAATCATTCTGACTTCATCAAATTATCTAATAAATTCAATGCGTTCCCTATTATTAGCATCGCCATACACTCAATATTAAAGACATTTGAATTTACATATAAAATCAGAATTAACCCATTTTAAAAGGCAATGTATACAAATACTTTTTTTATGAAAAGCTTTAAAACATTATCTAATGACTTCTCGTTGTGAGTATCACTCTGCATTACGTACAGTTGATATAATAAAGCTTGCATGAGGAGTTCATATGAGTACACGATTCATACATGATACTCGAGTAATACGGACACATTTGCAAAAAATCGTGTGAATCGCGCGATAGAAGTGAAAGTTTTTCCCCCTGGGAAAAGTTGATTTTATGCATTGCTTTTTTGCATTTGTTAATGATTCTTATTATTTTTTGCCTCATTCCTAGATCGATTCTCTCTACTTCTTTCCAAGGTATTTGTTGGCACTTTTATTGTGGGTTTATTCACTTTCTTCTGTTCTTTAAAGGCTGGCACTCTATCTGTACTTGTCTTTTTCTCCATTTCGCTTTTCACACAGAGGAAATTGTTAGCTAAAAGATTTAGCTCTATTTGTGTAATGTATTAAAAGTGCTACTGGTTGCTTTATACTACATATATATATACACAGTTTTTTTAATAGACTTCTACGTAATGTACAAACGAATCTGGGATTATTGGTTCGAGCACCTGGAAAGATGACTCAGCATCATCTGGGTGAGCAGAAGCGGGACCCTTGTTGAGCATCAAAAAATATGACCTCATTGTTTATTCAAACCTTCTTGTGCGGAATAACGCTGCAATTATATGATTTACATACATGATATAAATATGTATGAAAATTTACGGAAAATCTTCAATAATATATTATCATATTTTTGCGTTTATATTTATTTGCACTAAATAAAAATATTGACTTTTTAAATTAATTTTATGTTTTTTCCTTGTTTCAGGTAAGCTGCTTGTATTTCAAATTATAGAAAATATAGGAATATTGACTATTGAAGAGTTGGCTCCCTAGTGAGTATTTTTTCGATTTAAAATAATCTATGAAATGTTTTGGCTGAATTCTGATGCCAGCTTTTTGGCTGAACTTTTTTCAATTAGCCTTTTAAAAACTTTTTGGTTCGCTGTGAAATCCAACAACGCTGTGTCATAGAAATTTGTCGATTCGCCAGAACGAGTTTTCATTATTTTCGGTTCGACTTTGCTGAAATTTTATTTTGTTTGGTGCATCACACATCGATTTTGCAAACGTAGGTAGGTGTGTGTGTTGCGAATGCACCTGCTGTCAATTGCAGTTGTAGCATTTGTGTCCAGCCTAAAATGTACGCCCAGAACATTGGATGTGCGCCATTTGTTTGCCATGGTATAGGACATGACATTTTACGGACGGATAATACCTCTCTGTATGTTGATGTATGCGTGTCAATCTATCGCTAACCGGAAGCCCTTTCCGTCAAAGCCTTTTCCTATATCCTGTCAATGAACATGATTAAAAAATCCATCGCGTCATAAAGGCAAAGTGCGAAATGTCGTCCGTTCGCAACGTGCACACATTTCCTTTGTGCACTTATTGAAATAGATTCAAAAAAGTGATGAAAATTTCAAAAATGCTTTAGGCAAAATGCAAAACGCTCCCTTAAAAGCATTGACTATATAGGAGAAAAGCTTTTTAAAAAAAATAATTTTGAAAAAATATTCATATAAATTCCATATAAAATTTATAAAAGAAAGATCTTTTGCTGAAAAATTTTAATATATTTTTTTTCAAACAAAAATTAGCATTTATTCTTGTATAACTTATCAAAGCTTATTTATTCTAGTTGAACTGCCAACAAATTGCCTCTTACTGTCCGGATGATACGATCAACTCTTTTACCAATATGTGACAAATTCATTTTAAAATCGTTTTAAAAAAATTGTTAAAAAATTGGCTTTGATAGATCAAAATGTGAATTCACATCGAGAATAGATAGACATACATTCGATATAAATTATATATGAATATTATTATAACGTATTTATACACGTGAATAATTCATCGTATTTCAATATGTCCCAACAAAGCTCAAGGAGCAAAGCCGAAATATGTCTTTCAGTTATCAAAAAGAGAGTTGGTTTTTTGATATAAAACTGTCTAATAAAATTTGGAATCTTTGCTGCTAAATGCAATTAAGGCTTATATAAATTCACTTATAGTTTTCATACTCTTAAATTAATACAAAATAAATACTGTAGATTCCAATAAGCGATAATTGGCTAATTTTTCCCAAGCACTACCAAACCACATTCGCCGGACCGCGTTAATTTTTACGCCCGGGGTTGCTTGCGCGCGGTCGAATGTTTCAAAATAGCGGATGCATCTGAAACAGTGGGTTTTCGTATTTATTGCACCGGATGGGACCAGCTCCGGTTCTAATAGGCACAGATCCTGTTTATTTAAACTTAACAGGAATGCGAGATACTTAACTGCAGTGGATTTATTTGGGAGCTTATTCATGGCGCTCACTAATCGTTAGTGCGCTCAACGCGGTACTCAATTTGTTTTGTTATTTTTTTAAATTATTAACATGACTTTTTGGAATTTTAATGCAATTTACCTTATGGTATTTTATTCCAATTTAAATAAATTAATATATCATCATTACAAATGTTCTGCCGCGAAGCAATAGGAAGTCTGAAAAATTTTAGTAATGCATAACATTGAGCAATATTTTAATAAACCTATCTGTTAAGGCTTTTTCAATTTTTCCTTGTGTTTTTGTTGTACATATTTGAAATATTTCTCCATTTCTCCGTCGAACTTTTGCGATAATTCACACACTTTATGCAACAATTTCCAAAAGTATAAAATATTCCTGTAATGTTACCCATTCGTCAAAGTTTTCCTAGGAAATCTTTTATTGTTTCTTACCATTCCAAACAAAATCTTTAGAATTGTTAAATGGTTTTAAATAAAACGATTTACGAGAGAATAGACAAATAGGTCATAAAAATATTACTAGAGTTAAAGCTACTATTAAATGTTCTTAAATATCGTAGAAAATCTGCAAAGGAAGCATGAGCTTTGTTAAGTAATATAAAGATCAGAATTTATCAACATTTTGAGATCAGGAGACACACGTCTGTGAATTATTAAAAAGGAAGTTTATTTTTTTAGGAAGAATTATAATGAGAAAGTCCCGTACATTGGATAATGATGTAAGTATAATTTAAGCTTCATCAATCAAATAAAGAACCGTTTAGAAATACGTTATGAATTGAATTGAATTGTCGTTAATCGCACAAGAGCAACAAAAAACAACTTGTATATATTTTTTATTTAAGTTTTAAACCTACCCATTATTTTGGTAAATTGTGTGTAACACTGCTTAACATCCTGTTCTAAAATATCATCCTAGAAAATTAACCCCTTTGGGCTCCAAGATTTTTCATAAAAGTTCCCAGCAAATCCAAGCCATTTTTTGTATTTCTTAAAAAAATGTTTGTATGGAGTAAAATGAAAAAATAGGGGTTTTTGAATAAAAAAAATAGTAATTTGTTATGCAGGACGTTTATCAAGTATATTATGCATTTTATTTGATTTATTCATTTTGGTAATCGTTGATCGTGATCAGTTGACGACAATCGTCCCAATTTGGATTTCGTAAAATCGCGAAAATTACCAATAAGTTTCATCAATAATTGTCAGCGATTTTTTTAAATAATTTATTAGTTTTCTATTTTCTTTGACTTTATATTCTTTGTATAAAATATAAGAGTTTACAATCGACACTTCAAAATTCCAAAAAAATAACTTCTTCCACCACTTCAGTCTTTTGCACGAAACAATATGATGCTGCGTATATCTGCCGTGTCCACACCGCCCATATTTTTAATGTAATATAAAATGACTACTGGCTTGTTTATTAGCTCATATTGATAATGGTGTAGTCCTTGCTATTCTTCTCATTGATTGAGAAGTTGACGTATGCTTTGTACTAAGCATTATGTCTATTATTTAGTCTCGTCAAGCTAATACTAAAGTATCTTGTTTCTGTATGCTATCTTTTGTCCCACAGCTAATGTGAGATTTTTTTATATGATTAGGGTATACTCTTTCTGTTGGTCATTATCGTGCCTTTTATGTTGTAGATTTGCCTGTTGTAGATTATTAAAAAGGCGTAGAACGAAAAACGAATAAAACATAAAAAGTATGCGTATTATCAAAATAATATTGAATCACTGGGCACAAATAATTTTCAAATTGTTTTCCATATTCCAGATGAAAAATTAATGGTCAGATAATAAGACGTTATTTTTATTCACTTGATTCTTACATTTAAAAAATACCAAAATGTTATATGAAGTTCATAAAAATTGCCCGAGAAAAATTCGGCCACACGTAGTGGCCATAGAAGTTGGTGAGAAAAAATATTTGGTCACAATGTGTGGCCATAGGACTTGTAAGGGTTAATTCAAGAAAAATAATGATACTTGATATAGAACTCCTACTCTCTTTTTGTGAATCCAGTAAAGAGAATATTAAGTTCAATATTGGAGAAATATTCTTTTAATTTTTTTTCCGTCCTGGAAAAATAATGTTTGAAATTACTAGAAATATTTTTTTACATTGTTTTGATTTAAAATGTTTAGGTTTAACTCCACACCCCATCGTTGCCGAATTATAATGAATACTTTTTAGGTCAAATTTTTCAGTTCTCAATATTTTAAATTTCCTTGATAAACAAATTGAATTAGTTGAGGAAATTAATACGGAAAAATTAAGCTCATCATAATTATATTAAATGCGCAGGATTAAAATGTTTTTATGAGGTACAAGAAGGGCAAATGGATGTTAATTCAGGGACGTGCTCTATTTAATAATTATCAAGGGCCGAAAATAAATCCGGGAATAAAACAATTAAGTACTCCAGTACACTTGCCCAAGAGATGTTCGCATTTATTATTTCCCGAAGACTACTTCAGTAAATAATTCTCCGCTCTTCAGATTTAATTAAAAACATCATCCCGCCCTGCTCCGGTCTGGAACACTGACTGACTCGCCACTTGAGAATTAATCACAAAATTCTTCGGACAATGTTATCCGATCGAATTTTTGTCGTCGAGTCGCGACTCGCGGCCCGTATTATGATGAGCCCTCGGCCCGGGCGGAAGCGTTCCCGCTTCATCCCTTACGAGGGCTTAAAGCCTTCAGACGATTGTTTTATGTTCACGCTGCGAGGCGGCCTTGTTCCCTTAATGTTTTAATTACCCGGGCTTTAAAGCACGACATCATTCTGAGCCTGACACATTTTTTCCGCGATTCATCCCCGTCAACTGCGGGCGAAGACGTCCCTCTCGGCGCGGGGATGGGGCGCAATAAAATTTTGAATATGCTGAATTTCAGCCACTTTTAACAGCGCCGCAATAAAACAAGTATAAAAGTGCAACGAGCAGAATATTTTGAATACAAATTACACGAAACTCTGAGGGGCCCTTTGAAATTTTACGGGTTTCGGCTTCCGTGACCATCACGTGGTATCAGATTTTGTTCTTGGTTTTTATTTTCATACTTGCTAGTAGGCAATGCGCCCATGAACGTTTCGTGATATGTATTGCTCTACGAGGGTGCTTATGTTTTTATTTAAGTTTTTTTATATTCGTATAAAAAATAATGTTCATGCTTTATTTGGAGATAAAGAGCAGACGAGATTCGCCTTGTAAATAAGGGCATAATGTTGTACATAGTATTTTATTATCGTTTAAATTCAAAGTCGATTTTTATTGAGTGGATTTCATATGTAACGAGAATAAAAGATTGTTTAGATCTTAACCGGCCTTTACATTGCAAGTATGGTCGAATGTTTTCCATTCGATTTAAATTAATTTACAGCGCGAGTTTCCTATTTCTTTCCTCTTGTTCTCGGCATCTCTCCCTGCTTTCTCCATTTTTCACCACTTCCTCCTCCCCCACGGGAGCCTTAAGAATACAACAAATGCTCCTTCCTCGATCCTGGAGCTTATTCGCCTCCCCTTCCTACGGTAGACAACTTACAATTATTTCCTGGAACTTACTCAAAATGTGTTTGTGGAATTTAATTTCGGCTGTGCGCCGTAGATTGGTATTTATTTTCGCTTGATTGGTTTTGCAACACTTTCACCACAGCGGCAAAGGGTCTGCTCCAGAATCGGGAAGTTATGGAGCACGGATCTTCCGGATTAATATAACCCTTTTCAAAATATTGCCAACCTACACTATATCATCGAATAATTTGCTAATTGTTCTTTTCCTGCTTTGTTCGATCTCTTTTATTGCTTTAGATTAGTGATAAATTCGAGCAACTTTCTTAATTAAATACAGAGTTAACGTTTGGAATACTGTCGTAATTTACTGGAGGGTGAATAAATGACAAACGGGCATTTAAATTTATGTTTTAACCCCAATTATTTTCCATAGCTATTTTTTAAAGGCCATATTGATCTACATCGTTGAACATACATTCTTAATTATGTATAAAATCAAATATCAATTACAATTAACAATCATAGTAGGAACATTTTTTATATATTTAATATATACATACTACTATGTAGGGTTGATATTGAATGTCCTTATGTAATTCCATTTACTATTTAACACTTTGGTGCATCATCATTCCATTTGATAATTACAATCCAATTTTAATCCCTAACAGCTTTGGCTTCACAATGAAAGCCCAGTATATGACGCAACTTCCTCTTTAACACCATAATGTGTAAATACTCAATACTATTCTATAATTTTACATAGAATTAAATAATTACATTTGTGACAACATATTCGCATTTAATTTGTGCTTTGTTTCTATTGTTTTGTATTAATTTTGTTGACAGTCTTTCGTTAAACTTTCAACGTCAATAATAGGCTAATGATCTTCAAACAAGACTACTTCATTTTTCTAATTATAAAACCTCATATTGGATGTACTTTAATTTTTATTAAAAAAAACAAATCCTGAATTGAATATATTTATAATTGATGAGACCTAGGAATATTTATAATAAAGTCGCATTGCATAGTCTGTATGAACACTCAGAAATACTACATTGAAAAACGAATAATATAATTTAATGTATAAAATATCCTAATTATGATTAATATTAAACATATTTACCATATAAAATAATCTAATAGTATTTGAACTGATCTACTAAATTATATTCATTTCAAGACTGTAGAGTTCATCGTTAGGGCGGCGATTGGATGCTGGATGCTTGGATTTAAATTAGGAGGGATTTTTAGGAAAGTCATGCAGGATAACTAATTAATTAAGATATTGAATGGTGGCAACCCACACAAACAAGTATTATCTGCGTTTCCTTTGAGGACGCGATTTCCGTACATCACAGACGACAAGCCGCACTACATCAGATAAGCCTGCGGGGCTATTAGTTAATGAATTTCCAATCCGGATGCGGTGAAACTGCACCCCCTGACCCACCCAGCCTGCATCTGGATTATTGTTCGAGCTTAAAGCTCAAATCATCCAACAGGAATCAATTCCTAGAACCGGTGCGACAAACAAAATGCCTTTGTCATTCCTGAGTTTTTTTTTGATAATTCGCAAAGAGCTCATATGATTTGAAAAATACACTTTTTATGCTTTTAATAAAATTAAAATTTATTGAACATCTAATTATTTTTTAGTATAATGTCAAATCGGGATTGGAAAACTAAATACATTTTTAGAGCTAGTATTGAAAGATACAAACGGAGTTTTATAAGGTTAAATATTAATTTAGAGTATTAAAATTCAATAGGGATAATTTTGTAGTTATTTATCAACTTGCTACTCTATAGATTTAATTGATTACATATCATATAATAACATATTTACAGAATAATATGATTATTTAAAAAAATGTACATATAAAATAAAGTGAATAGGTTCTTGTATCCATATGTACATCATCGATTAACACAATATGTATGTTCTATAAAAAATCGTGTAAATAAAAGCCCGAGTAGTAAGTAAGAAAAGTAAGAAGTAAGAAAAATAAGAAGTGAGCTTCGATGAAACCTATAAATACTTTATTATAAAATACAAAAAGAGATTGTTGATATTGTTGTTTTGTGAAGAAATTGTTTTTTCATTTTCACATTCGATGATCGAGAGTCGTCATATTTATCGTTAGAAATTTAAAAAAACATGGCTTTTTGGCTAATAACATCTCCTGTTTGATCTATGATAATTTTTTGCTTTCATAAATTAAGTAGTTTTTAATGATTTTCTTCATATTGTATTTAGATATTTTGAATTTTAAGCATGGATGCTGTATTTTAATAGTCTCTTAACCAAATTTGATTCATTGCAACGTTCATAATCATCGAATATGCATATAAAGTCGAAATCATTTTCCAAGCGTGTGCACGCGAATCAAAACGCATACAAATTTGATGTTGTTTCAATTTATATGCAAATAATGAATACCGCCCGCAATAATATCGTCCAATATCCCGCGGAAGCCTCACGGGAAATACTTTACAGCCTCCTTGATTACCATATAATTTTTCACAGTGCGTCGATAAAATTAATACCACGGCACTCAATAACATCGTCTTGGTTTATGAGGGGGCTTTCCCGGGGTAATAATATTAAGCGAAGGGTTCGCGAATCCCGTATGTGAGTCGTTCAAGTGGAACTACGCGCTCTGGGGACATTCGGATTGCAATCATTGGGATTCCATTGTCGTAGATGGATTGAAATGGATTTCGAGTAAGCCACAAATGTTATTTAATTTAAATGACACGACTTTATCCTGATAATGGTTGTGGGATAAGTCGCTTAAGCGGCGAGGGCGGATATTGCGGCTCTCCAGCCAAACCTTAAACGAACCGAAACGATATATTATTGGAAATGCTGTATCGCCTGTGTATAATGGATATCACAGTGTAACATGCAGGAGGCGAGATTAAGCCATGGAAGAAAGCAATATGTTCTAAATATCGGCGCCCATCATCATCATCATCGAATAGCGCCAGTCTGTGATCTTCAACGTTGGATAATAAACGAGAAAAGTAGGACGCGCTAGGAGACAGCTGGGATTAAGTAGTTAAAAACGATGAAAGACTTATATAAACTCAGGGTTATTAAATAGTAAATAAATACATATTAAAGATCAACATCATAAAATATATTTGACATATTAATAAAAGAAAGCTTAATGAGTTGAGGTTGTTAAATCATCAGTCATTTTTAAATCTATTCATTTTCTAAATGAAGATATATGATATCTTCTTTATTTCTCATAACAGATAAGCCTCTACATAAGAATCTTCTTATTTTACTATATTATTAAATCAGAAGCTAACTCCATATGAGATTTTATTGAGGACGAGGAAATTTATACGGTGGGTTTTCATCGCCTTCCTAACAAAAATAAAATTGAATTGAATTCAAGTCCATTATACCAACGAATATCATTCCTTTATAAATGAAAATGATATACATATATTTTTATTGAATATTTTCATCTTGACTGCGTTTTAATATCGATGATTTTGTGGTTAAAAATTGAATAAATCGATTTTATTTCCGATATTTAAATATAATGGTACGTATATGGCATAAATAGTCATTCGATTTTTAATTGCTATTTTAGTAAGAAATGTATGTCTATTTTTTAAAAGGATGTACATATTAATTCTAACTAGTAACTGGTTGGTATATTGAGTTAGATTTTGGATTCTTATTACAACTATTCTCTCTTAAATTCAAATTTTGGAAAAAAAATACCGCGATTATAAAATTTAAAGATCTCAAATTAAAATAAGTCTATTCTCATTTAGCTTTACGATGAAAACAATGAAACATGTCAATTGATAAATTATAGCCTTAGAAAAGCCTCTAGATTCAGTCCTTCAAATTAAGTTTTTTTTTCATGCTGAAAAAATCTTATAAATTGTTCAGACAATTAGTGCTTTTTCAAGTTTGAAAAATAAAAGAGTTATTGGTAAAAAAATATTTACTATAATGCAATTCTAATTTTAATTAGAAGAAACATAATATTCAAAAGAATATCTGAAGTTCGACTTTACTTACTTGTCTAGTAATGAAATAGAAAAGCCATGCGTATTGTGCAAAGTTGTTCTCAGTCACGAGTCTATGAAACCTTCAAAACTCAAACCTCACTTAGAGACGAAGCATTCAGAACACAATAAAATAATTTGAAGTTTTTTCGAGAGATTTCATCGAGAGAACATCTAAGATTTGATCGAACAGAATGTTTTTAGCATTGCTAAGCAAAAAAAAACCTCTTGGAGAAAGGCTCATCAAACCCTGCATGTTAAAAATGGTGAAATTAATTTTTGGGAATTCTATTCAGCGGCGTATATCAGGACTGTCCGTAGATGTTAAAAAGTAGATTTTGAATGAGGTCAAGGTTTTACCATTGTTTTCTTTTCAAGTTAATGAATCAACAGACGTAATCTCGTGTGCTCAGTTCCATGCCTTCTTTCTGTGTTCTATATATAATAGATTATTTTGTGACTTTTAAAGTATATACTTTAAACTTAAATGAATGCTATTCATTTCTTATTATTATGATATAGTTTATATAATAATCAAATCATTCCACTAGGCAATATGAAGATTTTAAGCCATTAAATGCTAATAAACTATCGTTGATGCATTCATAAAACACAGTGCAACGGTTGATGGATTTACTATGAATTTTCCAGTCGAACAGAGCACAGTGGCGGTAAATGAAATATTCTTTTATCATTGGAATATTAAAGAAGCCGTTTGCTTTATTGGCCTCGAATGAAAGCTTCTTTTATTTCCCCATCTTCATATTCAATTACGCGAATTCGCTTTTCGAGTTGGCAGAATAAACTGATTGCCATTGCAAGAACAAACTGCAATGGCTCAGTGATACGGCGCACTCGTCCAAGACAAACACATCTGATCAAATAATCCTCAACGTTTATTGTTGATATTGTTATTGCTATTCAATAACCACACTCCAATCATACATTCTTTTTGTAACGTTATATTGAGAGTGCTCGATGAAACGAACTCGCAACCATGCGATTTTATTTATATGTGTGTGCTTCTGACAAGGGATCGGAATGGGATTTTATTTGATTGAAAAATTCATGTTTATATATCTACTTTATAGAAAGATTTACTAAAGAATACGGACAGATTAGGATTGCATATTGATGCATTATGCGCTGGGAGTTGCATTCAACATCGATTGATGCGATCATAATACAATAATAAATGGCTGAATAAATGGGTAGAAGCATCTTACTCCTTCAGATTTAAATTGATTCTATTAGTAAATAATCTTAAAATAAAAATACATATAAACATTCGGAATTAAACGTGTTTTTAAATAGAAATTTAGCTCGGTTCGTAGTTTAGATTTAATGAACCGCGCGCAGAAGACTTTTTGTGTCTCTCGATGTCCACGGAGGCTTTAATTAAAACTTCAGGCGAATATACGATTTCCGAAATACTATCGCACTGTTTTATATCGGATTTTGATGCTCCAAAATTGAGATGTTGCTATCACATATAATTGATAATATTAGACACTTTTATATGAAATTTAATTAGGAAATGTGAGTTCACAGACATGTTCTTTATGTTTGATTGATGAATTATTTCCAAAATCACCAGACGATTCAGTGAATATACATTCATTAATAACACATCACTCAATAAGTTCGTAGGATAATTAATAAATCTGCAAGGTTTAGGCAAAATTCAATTTTATTCATTTACATAATCTCCTTCAATTCAATGCTTTTTTTAAAAATTTAATGCCATTTTATGTAGAAAAAAATATCTTTGGCCTCAAAATTGGCTTCAGTTTCAGCAATCACTTCTTCTTTTGAGCCAAATATCTTTTCTTGGAGGGAAAATTATATGTTTTACGAAAAATTAGTACAATAAAGATGTTATTATCAGTAATTCGTCAAGTATAAAAAACTTAATTTGGTATCATTTGATTTGGTGGATCTTATTTGAAATTATTTCAATTTATTATGGAAAGCTAGATTTTAAATACATCCAGAGTGGATTTAAAATCGCGTAAATATTTAAAAGGTACAAGCACAATCGATAATTAAAATGCAAATTAAATCATAATTTAGTACATGTTTTGGCATTTAAGCTGAAATATTTTTGAAATTGAATATCAATCTCATTGGCCCTGTATTTTGCGGAAATAATGTTTTCATTTCAAGCAGGCAGGCAACGCATGTACATTATTAAATATGAACATGCAAACAAAATGGATACGTAAGCTTAAATGAAAGCTCGTCAAGCGCATTATAGTCGATCATCGCTTTTATGATGTATTCATTTTCCGTTCGGTTGCATTCGAGGCATTCATTTTAATTAAGTTACAACGTCAAACGATATTGACTGTCGACAATATGTCGATAAAGTACTGTCATTATGGAATTTATACTCAAATTTTGCTATGAACGCTACGTATTAGGGCTTAATTATAAAATAGTTCCCGAGCAATGCTTACAGTATGATATTTTGTCAATAATTATATTTGATTTCATCATCATACATCCATAGGGTAAATGAAGCTTATTTTATTACTTTGTTGATAAGTTTGGATCCTAAAATCGGTTTGTATATATCATTGAGCTGTGTTTTTCGTAAGGAGGAAAAACGGTCCGTCTTTTTGTCATTCTGCACCGAATGTTTTCCTCGGACGCGAAAATTCCCTCCTACTGTCTTTCTCCTGCAGTCTTATACAATTTTTTTCAGCGGAAGAATAAGTATCTAATGATGAAAAATATGGCATTAATGTCCGTGTAAGATGTTATTAATCGCGGTAATTTTTCTCCGTTGGTATTTTCTGCGACTCTTAGCCAGTAAAATCCCGATAAGAGATATGCTTAGCCTTTTTTTAACACTGTTTTGATTCATTATATTACATTCGTCGGGCTTTGTCTCATATAATATTTTACGGTTTCGCAGACAACCAAAATATCATTCGAAGGACTACCCTGCAAAAATCTTTGCGACCGTACAAAAAGCACAATACTTTTGATTTGATTCGGACATTTTTTACAGTCGAAATTTTCCCTTGGATATGGTCGACAACCCCTTAATATGAAATATGGGGAGCTCAAAATTAAACGAGATTTTCTTCTTTTAATTTTTTTCGTTGTTAATTATGCAAAAGCTAGCGAGACTTACGGCAAGGAGAGAAAGCACATAATACATTCAACCGCTAAATTTATGATTTACAACCTGCACGTTTGCTCACCTGCTGGGAATGATGCTGCTAACAACATCCAGGGATGAGATAGCTTTCCTTTATTTTTAAATGTTTAAATTTGTTTTTAACAATCCAACAGCGCTTAATAAACATTTTTTTTTAAATAACGACCGCATATTGTTATAATGAGATAAATCCTGATTTTTTCTTGTGAAGATTCGGTTTTAAATCTGGATTATGGAAAAAATATTTGATAAAACGAAACTATTCATATTTTTCATCAATCGTATCGATTCTGGTTTAACTTGATTTTCTAGATCTGAAAAAACAAATACAAAAGCGATTAATAAAATCATGCAAGGACAGTGGAAATGAATCATAAACCACGTCATGAAAAGCTTTATGCAACAATCAATACGTTAAATTAATTTAGCTATTTTTTAAAAATCTTAATTGCTTAAAACGTTGATATGAAATAAATTCAGTATAATTTTTACATAATATTTGATTTATTTAATAAATAACAGCACTTTTTTCCGTCATATCTTTAATTGAATGTATGGAACGTTCTTGAATGGTTAAACGAAGGCTTTTATATGTTGGTTTCCCATTGCCTTCAACATATAAATAAATGAATATGAGATTATTTATAAAAAAGGATCTATGATCGATGGACCAGATTACTATTTACTATTATTTTTAAATGATCTTTTGATTATTGTTGCAAGTAATTAAATTTTCAATCTTCCCGATGAACTAAGCAACTTGATATTACCTATTATTATTAACTATTTTAAGATCAGGATATCGCTTACTTTAAAATTAAAATGAAAATCGAACTCACTTAATCAACACATGATCATTAGTCTACATCTGAAATCAATTTTATAATTGAAATTGGACTTTCCTCTTCATCCTCTAATCTCATCACATCTTGAATTATTATATAATTAAGTGTGTTCTTTCTTAACTAACATATTAATCATGTATTGATGGTATTTTTATGCTAGGCATATATTGTTATGACTTTAAAAAAAATTATAGTGTTGAAATCCTGCTGCAAAATGTTTTCGCTTAAATTCTATTATTATTATTTTTGAAGGGAAGTGAGCAAAGTTTGGATTTATGTAAATTTCTCAAGAATCTAGGTCCTTTTGCACCCCTTCTAGTGTCGCACGATTTGCAAAGGAAGCGGGTCGTTTCAGCGGTTTTCTGACTCCCGGCCTGGAGACCGATGATAAATGCGGCTGAAATCCTGAAAGTGTGTATGTGTGTGTGTATGAAAGTCGTTAATAATACTCAAAACGAATCTGCATAAGCAGGGTTGTGCGCCGCGGCGGCTAGAGCCGATAAAGAGTTCGCTCCTTTCGATCCTCGCGAATCGGCCTTCGGGAAATCTTAGCATAAATCAAAGTAAGTTATGCACTTAAAAAACCGGTTAAATTTACTCCCGAAGACGTCACGTTCCTCCAGTAAAAGCATCATTATGGGCCAACTTTTGACGACGTGTCGAAAATTCGGCAAGCATATAATACCTACAGATTACCTTTTAAAGTTCCAGATTTATATAACCAGAACCTTTTATATAAAGACGGCTTTAATTAAATTAAAAGGATATGAGTTCTGTTAATAGCACTGTTATGTATGCATACTGTTAGTAAATTTGGTGACAGCGCCTGGGCGCCAATAACTTTCGCCAGGACACCTCGGAGGCTGAGTTCACGCCGCCGGGTACCGCGATAGTGTTGCCTTACCTGCAGAGCCTCCTTCCTCCGAAGCTACTTCCCCAACATCGGGTGCTGAGCCCTCCCCCGACAAAGTAAGGGTTGATCTCCATCGTAAGACAACGCAAATTTGTGCAGTAAAGCCTCTGTACTCTGACACCGTACTCGCTTCCACCTGCGGAATCTTGCGGAGCTGCAACCATATTACTGTGATAAATGAAGACAGAGATACGTTTGATTAAAGACGCTGTTTTAAGTCAAACCTATAAAGATGAAAAAATACGCTATACATTTACTTTAATCAAAATAAAATAATTTGTATATAAACCAGCCATATTTTTAGAAATTTGAATAGATGATACCAAATATTCAGGTTTATTAGACAATTTATTAATGACAAGGCATTATCAATATTATTTATATTTAAGAAACTATCTAATATGAATGCCTGTAAATAAATCAAATATTCATAGAAATAAGCTAAATATTGTTTTAATGGAATATTGTATCCAATACTGACATATAATATTATTTTTAAGAGTTTATATAACATATTGTGTGATCAGAAGTACTGACATTTGCAATCAATCGTCTTGATTCTGCTTAAGTTTAATTCCCTGAATTTAAAGTTGTCGAGTTGACTAATTTTAAAAATTGCTAAAGAGGATTGCTTAAGAAGAATTTTCGTATTTAATATTTATTTCATTAATTTTTAAACATTTTTACATAATTTATTTCATTCTTGTTCTAGCTTACATATTTTTTAAAGTATAAAATAGAATTTATTAAAACCGCAGGATAAAAAGCAGTATGCGCCAGAAATTGGGGTATTAGTTTGGATTAATTCAGGGATTTTCTGGAATTGATATTTGGTCAGAGTCATGGTGCTATATATCCTAGATATCTAAATAAATGCCGTCCTAAAATTAATTAAAAAATGTATTAATATACTTCTTAAGCCGTAAAATCGTTATACTATGTACGTTAAACCAGTGTTCCCCAACCTTTTTACACCTACAGACCTTTAAAATGGATATTCATCTTCCACTGATATCCAAAACTAAGGCAATATTAATGTTTTGTGTCTGGATATCAGAGTGACATTCGAAGACAACTATATTAATTGTTCTTTTTCTCTATTCATAAGAGATATACAACATAAAATAACGTTCTCCATGAAGGGATTATTAATTCAAAGATTTCTTTTATGAGGATCAACATTTTCGGGATAATATTGAATAAATTTTAGTACCAATGCCTTTAAGTGTTAACTTACTACATTTAAAACACTTCTTCTGTAGACGTCAGCAACAATAATAAATTCTTGCAAAAGTGGAAAAAAGAATTAAATCCTTCTCTTGTACGCGACATCCCAAAGAACCAACTTTTTTTATATGCATCGACTTTATTTCTCAGTTTAAAAATAATACAAGTTTACTCATCCATTCTTCATCCAAAAAATATTATAATATGGCCGAGTTGGACCGTAGAATCATTTTGGAGTGAGTTATTTAACCGAGTATCATCACTGTAAAATCTTTCCATTAAGAAGGTAACTGACTGAATGTCTTGAAATTTGGCTTACTGTTTGCGACCCGGCAATGGGCCGTGGACCACCGGTTGGGGAACACTGATATATATATATGATATCTTGCATGCTATTTGATAATGAAAAAATCCCCATAAAGCTATGTAGTAAACACGTTGTAACGTCGCCAATACCAATACTAGTGAGCTTTAAGCTCACTTCAAAATCAAATAAAAGCTTTCCCTGCTAAGAAACAAGCTTTCATTGTATAATCGATATTCTATCATGGAAAGCGAATTGCATCCATCGATTTTACCATTTGTATCCGAGTGCAATGTGCAGAAACCGGAGATGTAATGGTGCACTGTCAGGACGCACGTTTCACGTTTTCCGGACAAATAAATAGAATGTCGATGGAATATGTGCCAACCGATTTCAGCACAGATCGACACCTTTGGCCGACGCGCACAATATGATATACCGGTTCACCGGTTTTGCCATTCAATTATTGCCATCCACCATTGACTACAAGTGCTTAACAATTCACCGAACAAACACTCTCATAGCGCAAACCGTCTCTATGAATCTATGCAAAATTGCGCCCGTTTTAAATTTAATACCATACAAAATTCACCAAGGATTAATTCACGTTAATTAACGAGCCAAAAGAATCAAAACCTAATACCCTTGCCTGATTATATTAATAAATCTATCTAATGTACGATATCAATATTCAGCCCCCGTGTTCGAGTATGTAATCCTGAATAATAGAAATAATACGTGATGTTATCTAGACTAATATCGTTGACAAAACAAAGGCTGCTTATATTTGATACATTTAATACGTATCGATGTTGAAGATTCGTACCATAAAGTCGAATTACGCTATTATGATAAATAATAAATTAGGATTTATAATTAATGGAATGAGAGCTTTCCGCGTTGTATTGAGTAAGAGCTTGTCTTGGCGTTGGATAAAATTGTTTTCCTTAATCAAAACTCTTCGGTGGTTAGTGTTTGATTATGAGGAGTCTTGGGGTGGCAGATTCTGGCTTTCCAGGTACGGTGGTCCCACAAGACAAATTCTCTTCCTCCTATCTTCAGGCTCCCAGTATGTAATCAGCCACCATGGGTTCACTTCCTTAGAAACCCCCACAGACAACTGCACCGTTTTACAAATTGCTGCTTAATTGTACTGCACTATTTTCTATTTATTAATAATATATTTCAATTAAAATTTACTTAATCAACAACTTATTCACAATAAAAAAATGTGTTTATGCAATCAATATTATTTATGGCTTAATTGGCATAAAATGCACAAATACAAATTATTTCGTTTGATATCACATCATCTTATAATTAATTGGAATATGTTACAGAATTAAATAATCTTTTTGGCTTAAATCCTTAAACAACCATTAATAAGTTTAAAAAAATAGAATTTACTTGAAATACCAACTGAAACAATATTTACAAAATAATGAAGTTGATTATACTTACTGTTCTGAAATCCATAAAATCAGGGTTAACCCGATTGAAATTATCTCTTGAATTTATCGCAGAAGTGATTTTCTCCCATTATCAGTATTTAAATCCAAACGTTTTTAAAAAAGAGTCAAGACTAGGAGTCCCAAATATTCATAAAAATCAATTATTCGAATAACAAATATGAAATTGATAAAATATTCGAATATTTTATATTCATACGGGAAATTCAAATATAATCCGAAATTTTGCTGTACAAATTTATTAGTGATATTTAAAAATACAAATAGAGTGTCTTATTTTTCTACATAGTTTCCTTAATTAGAGGTAGATTTATTAAATCGGATAGAAGCTTCTTGATCCCGTCGCTGAAGAAAGAAGGCTAGAAGTAGAATCCACTGTTGCGCAACGCATTTTGCGCGCGCAAAGGGGTGAATTTTAGAGGTCAAACAAAATCAAAAGGATTAGATTTTCATTTACATTTTAAAAATACATATATCAAAAATAAGAGGGTATTGAACGTTTTTACTTTTAAACTTGGACTTAATTTCGTTTTTATTGAGCCAACTGTCGAAAAAACTCTTTTAATTGTCGTTAAGGTTGGTTGTATAGCCAGTAAAGAATAACTAAAATATCACAGCTTTTTTTGACGAGATCAATTTAATGAATAGTTTTTCATTGAGACAATGGTGAAAAAATTGTCACAAATGCCACTAGAGGCAAAATTGCTGACATTATATCATATAAATAGCCTTTTTAAACCAAGCATATGATATTTTAAACAATTTTATATCATTTACCGCATTAAAAAAGACTTTTTGCATAAAATTAGTAGAGAATATCGTTTAAATGAAAAGGTCGTCGTATAAATTTTACTTTATATTATCCTTATAAACAACTGGTGCGTTGATTTCAATTATATCAGCAATTATGCTGTTCAACTTTTTTGTAATGTTTCTGATTCTATAGCATCTATGTCTATTTCTAAATCAGATTTGTTTGATGTCTGGTTTCTATCAAAATCTTGGATGCCGATGCAACGAACTCCTCTTTAATGAATATTTTATAATGTATATTCTATAGAGGAAGGAACATTCCCCGTGTCTAAATATAATATTAACTCTTTATGGAACGCTGACATTTTATAAAAAAAATTGTTGTAGTTCGCCTTTTTTTAAAAAACGAAATAAAATTATGTATGGACTTATGGGTAACATTTTGACAAAACACAACATATGTATTGACGGCTCCGTAAAGAGTTAATTTGATTAGGGTTACATTTGTTATTTCTTCCATTTGCGTTTTGATATACAGTAACATAGTTTTGCTTATTTTTTCTTTTGTTGCAATTCGCATTTACCAATATTAAGAAAAGGGGCAAATATATTCCAATATTGAATATTCGATTGGGAACCCCTAATCAAGACTAATCCACGTTTTCGGACTGGAAAACACTTCAGTATTTATGTGGTTACCAATCATTTAAATTTACAAAATAAAGGTTCAAACACAATTCATATTAGGTACTTCAAGAGTGATTTGAGAATCAAGTGAAGATATGAAATAATTATTTTTTACTTCCCAAAAAATATATTTTTTATAAAAGTGTACTGTATTATTGATCTGGAGCTCGATATGAATATCTTTGTAATACAAGTATCGACAGTTTATTAGTACGCATGACGCAAATGTATTTGGGTCGGTTGCAAAATAGTGACGTCAATCATGTACCATAATAGCCGAGCTGCATTCTGATTCAAATGAATCGTAAATTTTTGATGCTGTTTCCTCGTGATTGAATCATGGACCGAAAATAATCTCTATTCCGTTCATTTTATACTTCGATTAAACTATATTTTTTGTTCTATTAACTTGGATGCAAAAATATGCATTAAAATCTCAGTGAGAAGCTAGACAGGTTTATTAGACCGCCTGGACAAATTTCATGCTAAGATAAGAAAGAAAATGAGAAGAAGTAGTTTTGTGCAGGTATAGCTACACAAACATAGACATTTGGTGAAAATTCACTGAGCTCTGTCGTAAATTTTCGTAGATAAACATTTTGCTTAAAATACACCCGTTATTTACAGAAGAGCATAAACAAAACGGGAGAAGAAAAAACATCTAAATTATTCACTGCGAAGGAATTTCTCGGGAAACTTAAAGAAAAATACGCTTTTAAAGAGTCTCTCGGCAAATTTACGACTATCAAATTTCACGGATATTAATTAAGCAGCATATCGATTCAACCTCAACCCTCTTTTGACCATGGGGGCCAAATTCATACTCCCGTTCGCATTGAGTGTTGTATCGCGCATGATGTTCGCCGAGGGTAAATACAAGTTTTACCGGTTGAAAAATTCCCTTTTAATAAACACACAAAGGATTTTTATTGCGAAATATGAGGAGAAAGATGTTTACATGTATTTTCGCTAATAAAAAAATCTCCACTTGAAAATCTGGAATAAGCGTTCCCGTCGTATTACAAAATCGCAATATCTGTGACGCACTCATCCGGCATAATTGTGCGAGCTCAATATACAGGCCATAATCCATTTACAAAATATTCATATAAATATTTAGGGAATATAGAACCCTCATTTTTGTTGTATTCCAGGATTTATATATAAGTATGAATCGTCGCTGTATGTTCAATTATGTAGATTGATCGACGCTTTTTTGCTCGGTGTGTATATATATACATCGCATATAAATAAGAGATGCATCCCAAAGCAACATAATTTAAAATAGTTATTAAATCAAATATGAATATTGTTTAAATTACACATTTTTATTAAATTATATAGATGAATTTAGTATAATGCAGGCATTATTTGTGTTGGTATAAGTTCTTCTGTTTGCTTCTCCTTTAAAGCTGGTTTGCAGAGTTCGTGCTCTTGCCTACCAATGAAGGATTTCGCCTTTAATGTACAACACGAATAATGTAAATTTATAGAACCTTGCTTAGGTTGTTTACGTAGAGAAACAACCATTTAACACCTCTTTGGGGCTTTGGGATTATTAATACAGACTTTTTTTCCTTCGAAGACCGCTCGTAGTGACATGCACGGTAATATTTCTGTAATAAAACCCAAGAAAAAACTCAATTGCTTACATGATACAAAATAGCAGTCTATTTCTCTCGGTGGATGCACTCAGCCGAATAAAAACGAGCAGATACGTTTCTGAGAAAAGGGAATCGTTTTTAGCGAAAGGTGGGTCGCTCAAGAGAAGAGCAAAAATAAAGCCTTCTGACAGGTAATAAGACTCGTTATACAACGACGTACGAAATATCATTCCATGCTATTTTTAACATCCAATCTCGTATACGTTTGTTTGAATTGTTTCGAGATGCGTCATGCATAAGGAATACCGCAGCATGCAGGACAATATTGTCGTATAGATCCAATAATGTCATCGG
Organism: Stenopsyche tienmushanensis; assembly: GCA_008973525.1. NCBI lineage: Eukaryota > Metazoa > Arthropoda > Insecta > Trichoptera > Stenopsychidae > Stenopsyche > Stenopsyche tienmushanensis. Next base: position 1,655,247 of record WACJ01000552.1, read on the forward strand.
ATGATTGGTTTTGACCGCACAATCACTGAGCCTTATGTTACCAGGAGGTCACAATATATATCTAATGGAAACCCCGTGTAATTCAATATCCGAGACCATCCATATGTTTGCGAATACCTTCGGTCTACCGAAGTATTATCAATTTCGAATATCCAATTTACATACAATGCTCACACAGCTTCATTGTATTTTTTTTATATATTGAGAGCACTTATGAAAAATCTTGATTTTTCAACATTCGTACGTTTCTGCTCAAATGCTTTGTCAGATTTATTCTTATAAATGCCATTGGATTTCAAATATTCAATATATATCTGATTCCCTATAAAACGCTTTAGAAGACGTTGAATAATATGTATAAATGTTTAAAAAAGGGGAAAAATAAATACATTAAAAGCTTTTTATGGAAAAAAACTCCAAGTTATCAATGTTAAGATATTGATACCATATTAAGAATTTAAAAAAAAATATTTAACAACTTGCGTTGAATGCTGAATTTTGAACATGAGATAACGATAGATCCAGGAACGACAAATTAAACACAAATATACAGTGTTTTGCACACGCTCCGACAAATATTTTTTAGGGTTAGGCGGATCTTTTGCTACCTTTGACATATAGACGTCTTATGTATCAGAATTGTCGAAATAGATTTTTTTTTCAACAATCTGTGGTCGTAATAACACAAAACAGCTGTTTTGAATTTTAAAATTAGGATTTCTTTTGTGGACAATTTTAGCGTGTAAATTATTAAAATTCATATTATATAATTCAAGGTACTTACTGTGGTTTTTTCTACTTCTTTTTGTTTGTTTACTTTGAACAGATTATAAAAATACCACAAAAATTGTAAACACCAATTTTTGCAGCAAAATCTCAGATGACTTTGAAAAATAATGAATCTACACGCAAATGTTAATCGATTACAAGGAATTAGAATGATGGGAAATAAATAGGGATTCTCTAGGAAAAGGGTCAATTTACAAAACCTGTTAAAAAGTATGTATGTATAAATTTTAGCTGTGTTTTTACGTTTTTCTAATTTAGATCTTTTTGTCGACATTTTTTATTTCATTTACATATAATATTGATCATATTTAGTTTAACGTGCTTTATTTTGTATACAAAATTTAAGTGATGAAACGCACAGGTATTTATGGGGTTAACATGGATTTTGTCGCTTGCAGACTTTCGTCATCTCTGGTCTCTTTGTCATTTAAAAACTCTAATAAGGGATTGCCTACTTTTATTGTGTAAATATTTATATCTTCTATTTACCTCTTGAATTCTAAGATCGTATCATAGAAGCATATGTCACAATTTTAGTGACAGTATAAAATGAAAATCGTATTATACGAGGATTTATTGTATCTTTTTAACTTATTATTCATGATAACACACAACTAAATAAGTTATATGACGAATTATATTCTACGAACTTATTGAGTGATGTGTTATAATATCACAATTTTCCAAAAAAAAAAAAAAAAATGTTGAATCCATTTATTTATGGAAGCATTGAACGATAATTTATGACGGAAGAAATCTAACTTAATGCAAAATGACATGCTTTTATACACTTTTAACTATTTATCTTTCATATGGCAATGTATGAAATTTAAAGTCTATCATATATATTCCGAAATCTAGTCCATGATTAAAGAAATATTTAGTTGAGCCGTCTTTGGTTGTGTAATAATATAATTAGCTCGGAGTATCAATTATACAAACATTTCCAACAAGGTTTGCATATATTTAAAGAGCGGTCTTATTAAGTAAGTTTGCTCAACTTCATAAAGCCATCTTCATCTGGTAGTCTGCAGGTAGAAGCAGAACAAATTTAGAGCAAGTTGCAGATTGAAATAGGTAGATGAGACGACAATGTTTGCTGAACTGCGGTCAACTCTCTATTGTCAATCTTGCGGCTCCGGTCGGGTCCGTGTGACACGTCATGTTTACTTCGTGTGTCTGCTGAGGTGATGTTGGCTGTTGACGTTCCTCCGGAGTCACACATTGCGGACAGACTGAATAAACATGGACCGCGGATGGTTTTGTCTCACAGAGACGGTTTTCATGAAACTGCGTGGAAATGGCCAATAATGCAATTTGCTTGCGCAAACAAGATTTTGTTTGTCGGCCTCGAGCTGCCTCAACCAGTCGTTTTTCCTTTTTCCGGTTCTCCTCTACGGTTTTCTTCTTGCGTTTTTTAAGTGCATCGGTGAGCTTTCACCGAGGAAATATATTACCTTGCATTCATGCTTTATGTGCCCTATTTTAAAAATGCTATTTTATGAATTTAATTGTAAATAAATAACGTTTCTCGAGCACAGGAATACGTATTATATATTTCATGATGCATCGTCCATATTTATTTTCTACCATCATCTTTCTGATTTATTTATTAGACTTAAATTATAATCTGAGTAGTCAAATCATTAAATCCAATCTTAAGTTTATGGATCTTATAATGTTTCAGATGAAATTCATTTTCTCTGGTAGCTAATGAAATCGATTGATAATCAGTATTTAAAAATTATACAATCCCAGCAGAGTGAATCTGATGGCTCTTATTCTGATAGCAAAAATTAAACATCCTATTCAATTCTAAATAATGCAGTTACAATATAAAAGCTTGTTTATAACTATTCGATCGAGAATTCATCTAGAATATTTGTCGACCATAATAATTATAGCATAACATGAAAGCTTCATTCGGTACTGTTTTAATAACAGCTTTGGTCGAAAATAATTAAATCAAGAATGTCTTCGATAATAATCTCTGAGTTCGTCATTTAAAAACAATTTTGATGTTGTAAGAACTTACATTTATACTCTGCGGTCATTGATGCAAATTTTGAAAGATGAATCTGTTTTCTTCTTTATTGTTTCGTAGTATAGTATGTACACTGTGTCCAAATCAAAATGATACGCTGTCGAATTGAATGAAATCGATTCTAACGAACATCGGCACGTATCTATAGTGACCATTCCACCAGATTAGGAACAATGGAGTCGATGTGGGGATATTACGGAAACAATAACACTTCGTGATGTGAGAAATTATGGATCCTGTGCATATTGAACAGGACCACCGCCAGGACTAAGCTTGGTCTATCTGACACTAATGTCAATCAGGACTAAATAGGAACAGGTGCATGTACGGATAATGTTTTCATCAATCTGAAATATTCATTCTCCAGCATTTATTCAAGCTTAAAAGCAATAAAATTTTACAAACATAACATTAACACGAGATGTAATACGCATAGTGATAATTCACATGGGCTAAATTCAAGCTGCAAATCATTATAGCTTCATCTATTTGATATTTTGAGAATTTGAAATGGCTGGAATCTCAAATAATATTCAGGATTAGTTTAGAATGCAAGATTCATAAGTTGGTACCATGTACTTGATGTTGATGAAAGCATCTTCTCCGCCGTATCGTTCAAGAAGTTGTAAAGTTTCGTCAATTAAGCCTCCCAAGTTTTCAGTTCGATCCACTCCTTCGCCTATATTTTCTACAAATCAAAACGAAGATATACATTATTAAAAGCTTGATTATAAGAATAAAATAATCAAAAAATTGTATCGATCCATTTGAAAAATCCAAAATTAAACCATATTAATTATCCAATTCTTGATTAAATACTGTGATTGATTTTTAGCATTAAGCTTTTTATATATAAATAATTTAAGCCAATTTGATAGCAAATAACATCCCTTCTACTAGAGATAAAGCAAAGAATCACAAAATGTATTAGTTACTTAAACCTGATACGTTTTCTTTATCCTATTCATCTATTTTAGCTTACGTCAAGATGTCAGCATCACAAGAAAATAATAACGTACGTATGTCTCGTATTTTGAGAACTTTAGCATTATTCCAGAGTCTGATTCTGTCGCCGATCATATCGAAAATAAGATTTTAAAGTACACAGCGAAAGAAGTGCAAAGTGGTACTTGTTAAAGAACAAACAATTATAACGAAACATTTTCTTTCCTTGCGGAATTATTCATTGCGTCATTTAAATGTATGTATTCCGGACGGCCGGAGAAACCTTCCACTTCCAATTACTCGGGGGGGTGCGCCTCCAATGGGGGCGACTGCCCGGGGCGCGATGCCGGCAATAATTCCTCAAATAAATGATAATGATCTGTCCCAGATATGGCTACACAATGGCCGTCGTGACTTTTGCACCAAACACCCGATCTCCACAATCGCTTCCCTCGTCAGCCATTAGCTTTGACGGCCTTTAACACGCGCTCTTCAAAGAATTCTTCGCACCCCGAAGTGCACGTAATTAAATACCGGCTTGTCCATGCACTCGATATTATTAGTCAAGCGCCTTTATGTAGGGGCACTTCATACGATGCATGAACTCTAACTATTCAATATTTCCCTTTTTGGCTTATTTGCACTCAGACGGGTTATTAACGCTCGATCTATGAAAGGAAATCGCCAATCTCAATTAGAACGTGAAACCTTTGTGCGAAATATGAAAAGCACATCTACAGCCAACAATTGAAAACTGATCGTAAATAGTTTCTGATCAAATAAAACGTCGTCAAATATATCAAACGTCTAGATAAATTGAAGCAGAATATGTTTTTCATAAATTAAATATTAAATGTGAAAAAAATAAAATAAAATGGGATCTTAATGATATTAAATATACTTTTCTATTGATCTGCGATATTATATGTATTCACTCAAAAAAAAATGCTATTAGGTTTATCATGTTGAGTATACAATGCCAAGTAATCAGATAGTTTTTGCATGAATTAGAAAAAGCAACTATATAACATATGACAGATTTCTAACAAAAAAATAGTGTCAAAATACGATACCAACGTGAAACAAGAGGCTGTCAATGTCGACTATATTCCTCACAGATATTTCATAGTCGACGACATAATACATGAAATTGAGATCATAAGATCTTTATATCACCTTGCTTATTATCACATAGTAACATATGAATATTTGAAATTACTGTTAGTCAAAGAGCGATGATGATTGAGAAAGGCTCTGTGTAATATTTTACAAATTTGACTATTTCAAATTGATAATTAATTGTCTTATAATACGGAGTAATTGTTGTTATTTGTAATGTTTTCTATTCCGTTTATTTTTTTATGCGTTCAAATTGAAAAAGAACGCATCGAAAGCAGATTAAAATATCAAAAGAGCTTTGGAGAAGGATCCATTTGTATGATAATAATTTAAAAGCGATACTAAAAAAAATTGTTCCGATAATATGAATTATCAACAATGAACTCGTAGAAAAGCCAAAACTGTGGCTAGTGACGAAGATTTAAAAGCCATAGTGGAAACTAATCCACATGCAACAGTTTGAACACTTGTCTGTGAGTTAAGTGTTAGTATCACGTCCATTTCTCGCCATACGCGCTTCAATAAGAAAGATTTAAAGGCTGGATAAGTGTGTGTTGCACGAATTATTATAAAATCAAAAATTGACATATTATACTTGGAGTTATTTTCTTTTGTATAGATAATTCGTAATGATAAAAGTCCGTTTTTAAATTGCATTATTGCTTTTGATGGAAAATTGATTTTTTAGGACAAAAGGAAAAGATTTGGGCAATAATTGAATAACGATATGTATTTAAAATATTCACCCAAACTCTTAATGTATCAAAATAAGGTCATGGTTGTATGTTGAAAAAATCAATTATAATTACCGCATTGTTGTGAAATAAAAATATGTATATTATATTCCTAACTTTCATGTAGTATGCCTATGTTAATCTCAATTATATATTTTGTGCAAAAAAAATCTTAAAACACAGATTATATATATAATTACTCTAGAACCTCGATTATCCGGACTAATTGGGGATGAAAGTAGTCCGGATAACAAAAAATCCGGATAATCGAAAATAAGATAAGACAAGATATATAAGTTCTGCAGAATTAAACTTTTCTTGGTTCTCAAGCCATTTCATGGCGACATCTTAACACTGAAAAGGTTCAGAATGTTTAAGACCAATATCTCCCCCCTCGCAAATATTTCTTTCGTCTTCTCGATCTTATTTTTCTGAGGTAGATATTTCTTCAATTATTTCCTTATCATTTAAGCTTTGAAGGTGGAATTTCCATTTAATTTTATATTGAAAAATATTGCTTTTTCACACAGTAACGGATCAGATATTGGCTGTCCAGTTGATCGTTTGATCGTTGATGGTTCATAAACCACATAAAAATATACTCTTCGACTTCTGTATTTCCTGATTTTTTCCTAGCTTTCCGCTCTGAGCTTCCATCTTCTGATATCAAAGAATTAGTTAACTTCGTAATATTTTCTGAAACTTATTGAAGACTAGTGACCTAATTTTTCTGTACACAGAATGCATTATATTTTACATCCTATGTTCGTCAAATCGGTCGAACAAACGGGATTTCGAGTACTTAAGCAACAATAGCACAAAGCACACGATTTCGAAACCGTTAAAATAATTTAAAAATAATGCTTAATCCTTAAAAAGTACTAAAATAAACCTAAATCCTCAACAAATGCTAAAATAATCACTCCGTTAGAAACTTTTATTAAGAAAATGTATTTTTTTAACAATTCGGATAATCGAGGTTCTACTGTATATAATATGTTTATATGTAAATGTATGGCCTTAATTAATTACTGTAAAAATGAGTATGTATCTAATTAAAATAAATGGTCCTATACACTCTCCTCATCATTATTGTGTATTTTTATAAAAAAAAAATACATCTTTAAGTCTTGGTTGTAGATAATGCACGAAAAAGATCACGCACACTAATTCTGATTTTCCGAGAAATTGCTAAATCCGGGAAAGCGTTAATTCGGGACAGAGGTGCTCACACGCGCGTGGCCCGTGACATAATCAATTTCTCACGGCGTGACATATCTGCGTTGTCCCCTCGTCGCGTAACCGATATGTAGTGGCAGACGGCACCCGTGTACGTACACCGGTGTAGTTTGCCCCAGGTTGCGGGAATACACCCCAAAGGTGAAAATAATGAATAACACGTCGTGGCGCGTCAGCCTGCCGCCACACCGCTAACGAGTTTTGACACGTCGCGCATTATTTATGATCGAAATTCGAGATTTTCTGATACGCCTCACACCTCAAAAGCCTCCTATGCCTTTCAGTGGACACAGGGTAACCCACAACTTACTGAGCCCTGAGGCTCAGCAAACTCAAATAACTCACAAATAAAAAAAAATGATCTATATACCGCATCGCATAAGAGACTGAATCAATTAATCTCTTAGATATTACTAATACAGGCCCAGTAAAAAAAGTTATATAAAGATACGCGACATTGAAATTGACGGATTTATCCAACCACAAACACAAAATATTACCCTAATAAGTGTTCTATAATATCAACTGCATGATGAAGTGAGCATTCAATAAGAATACTCGGTTATAACGAGGGTAAAAATGTTGACCAAATTTATACTAATTCATAGAAAAATAGTTGAAGATCGAAACTCCTTTTTTCAAACTCATGGAAGTGCTCCCATACGCTCTAGATAAGCTCTCTCTATTAAATTTGGCAGACACGTGTATAATAAACGTTTTCATCATATCGACTACAATTATTAAAAAATATTAAAAATTGTTCATTTAATGAACAAAACACTACAAAAAAGAAGAAAACTTAGAAACTTCCCTCAAAATGAAGAATGTAAGAATACTTTTATATAACTAATTAAAATTCAGTTTAATAGTTCAAACTTTGGGAAAGCTTTGAGTTACCTTAAGAAGTAATAATATTGTTTTAAATTGTATTGTTGTTTCATCGATTAATGCTCATCAAACATATTTTAAAAATATATTTGATGGATGAAAATGAGGTATTGTTTAGCGTAATTTATTTTGTATGGCAGGTGAAAAGAGCGTGAAGGATATCAATTTCATTCAAGGTACTCACGATTTTTCTCCTTGAAGAGATTGAAAACCGGCAGTAACTGTCTATAATACGGAACCAGGGCTTCCCCTACCCTGTCACATGATATTACCAAATTCTGGATGGCCTTCAGCACGTTACATATGACCTCTTCGCGTTTTGTATTCAGTGAATCTGTTTGACAAATATCTCAATACATCAACCAGGATTATTCTCACATATACAGGACATTACGGTGGATATTTTCACCATACAGGAACAAATCATCCTATATCGCTACTCACTTTTTATGGGTATTATCAGCTGCGGAATAACGGGCAGCACTTTTCCGGCGCCGTGGCGGATCATATCCTTAATGCCATCCTGTGCGAAAAAATTGAACGGAAACTCGGTCTCGACAAGGCCGTCGAAAAATATCGGCAAATAGTGATGAAAGTCCAGCTTTTCTATCGGGACCTGGAAGATAAAAAGGGGATCGATTTTTATATTCACCCGATGAACGTGATTTAATGACACGCCGTCCCTTAATTTGAACGAACGCGTTTCTATTATCAATCAATCAATCGAATAAATGGATGACAATTTTCCTCTGATTTTTATCGAGGTGACAAACGCTTTGTCGCTAAACAAGCTTAGTTGCTGGTGTTTAACCACGGACATCATTATCCATATATCGTCATAAATTGATTTAGATCAAATAAAAATATTTGGGGTTGAATTTACCTTCCAGCAGATGTGTCGTCCAAACGTATCAAAGTCGATGGATATTGGAAAATCTCCCCTGAGATATGCCTTTTTGAAGTGTGAATCTCTTGGAGGCTTTGGGTCAAATATACCACAACTTGGTGGTGCTACAACTTTGACATTTTTTTGAAGTGTTTGAATTGTAAAAGCTGGAACAGTTCTGGGCTTGGGAGGAATTTTATATGCAGGAGTGCCCGGGAATGGCTTACGCAAAGAAATTCTAAATTCTTTTCCACTCTGCTCAACACCTTGATGATATTTTTTCACCATGTTGCGATCTAAAATAAATATTTTTATATTAAACCAATAATAATACATACCTTATACAAATTAGGACAAAGGAAAATATATAGGTTAATGGGTTACGCTACGGGTTATGTATGCGTTTTTCACAAGTCCTTGTATGAAAAGCACTGTGCCGAACGATGGTTGTACACTCGAAGCTCAAAAAATCGGAAAAATATGAAGCACTAACGATCTCGACCCCTTTGTAAGGGAGTTATATAGCGACTATTGCAATTTGGTTTCGACTGACACTTGTATATCGAGGTTGTTTATTTTGTAAGAAGATCGTTGTCATACCGACGGTGTTGGTATCGATTTCGCCTTCAGACCGGCTGAAAGTATTTCAAAAAAACCGAACAACTCACTCTATATTCAATTTGTATCTATAACATAACAACCTTCTAATCGACCATCCTTAATATTAATCAGGGGAATAATTACTATAAAAATTAGTCATGTTACAATTTAAATCTTTAAATGCTACTGAAATTCTTATGTGTAAAAAAATATTTCAATTTTTTTAAAGTCTTTTTTCAATTTAACTGAAGTTATTTTATTTGAGAAAACCCATTTTAAAAATTTACATACAATAACAATTTTATATGTTCCAAATGGATACATAAATATAGGACAATTGATTTTTTTCGATTTTTAAAAAAGCTCAATTTCATTCAAATAACGTCAGTCTTTTGGTATAGAAAAAAAATATTTAAAAAAATCTTATCACATATGTAAGGCTTTATAGGGTAGTCAATTATAAAGCTACCTTGCGAAAATTGACTGAAATATAATATAATGGATTACATTGTTTATATATTTATTAAATCCATAAATTTTAATAAGTCAAAAATTTTGCAATAAACGTCTAACAACATATCAGCCATATATTCCTGAGGCTCACGTTTTGCTCATCTAAATAATATTGTTCATTTTATATTAATGTTAACCTTTTGAGGAGTAAAGTCGCGTATTTGCGATCGAATTCCAGTGATTCAGAAAGAGCATTATTGCACGTTGAGTTTGGAGATTGTGAATGGGAGATAGAGACGAAGAGTGTCTTGCGTATATCATACGATTGTATAGATAACTCAAATGAATGGATTTCAAGTTTTATGTTTACGCAAAGAAATTAACGAATATTGTGTGCTATCAACAGTGTTTATTAATTTTTATACAAACTTCATACACGTTGCGCGGTCTTGATAGATAAGATGATTTGTACGAATGACAAGTGGCGGACATACGAATATAGCATCTACGTTTAAGTCATTCTAAAATTAGCTCACTATTCAAAGGGTCAACAATGAAAATGTTCTTTATATCAAGTGGCACAAATATTTGTCTCTTTCCTATAAAGGGTTAACAAATAACTGAATGACTCGGGTAAACTTTAAAAATTCCAATAGATCAAATATCTAAAAGTACTATATTTATTTTTGTGGTATTCTATAAATTATTTGTGCTTTTAATAAAACATAATATGAATTAAAAAATCGATTGATGTTCTAATTGTTAAAACTAAGTTCAAAATAGTTTTTTGTTCAAAGAATTTGAAAGTTGACACTTCTCATTCGTTTTCACATTTTTTGTGACATTGGAAGCTCAAAAGATTTTTTTTAAAACCAATTGCATAAAATAATGATTTATTTAAATCAAGAATACATTGTAAAATACAAAGAAGAAGTCAAAGCTCAATTGTTCGTGTTGTCTTGTGAACAGGAGTTTGTTTTGATAATTAAGATACTCGCATCATTTATATCGTTGACCAATTTTGTTATTCCCCCTTAAGTGTTCTGGAGTGACGTTATTAGCTGAATATCACCACTCCTTTACAAAATTTACTATATCAGAAATATACTGGCAGATTTGCACGGTAACCCTGAAAAAAATAGCTGAACAACATAAAACAGATACCATGTAGGTTGAATATTAAGAAATATTACGAAGAAATGAACGAATATTCTGTGCTATCAACAGTGTTAAGGTTCATTTATTGAGCTTGGTTCATTATCAAGCTTGTTATACACTGTGGTGGAGCTGACAGAAAAGTGAATTTACATTTGAGCGTAGCGTGTATGTTCTCCGGTGTGAAAGGGTTAAAAGTGAAATTTTGGGCATTTTTTCGAAATGTTGAAAAAAAAATCTATTTCGACAACCCTGACACATAAGACATAGAACCTATGTATGAAACGTACAGAAAGATCCCCTAAACTCCCAAAAAAAAAAAAATGTCGGTCTATATACAAAACAACCTGTATATATATTTGTGAGCGATCTTATTAATAAAATTTCAAATAAGAGAAAAATATTATTTTCCAAGAAACTTATTCCATTGCAAATTTTCATTCAAATGCTTTCCTGATAAATCCAATTCCAATGCATTTCTTGGTATTCGTATATTTCTTAATAAAACTGCATGGAAAATGATTCATTAATGTTTTATTTTCCTTCAATGTTCCAATGAAAAAGCTGCAAGTTATGAAATATTAACGTTATTAAGAGCAATATGCGAGTATTTATGATAATAAAATTTCAGAAATTTTCAATATCGTCCAGATTGAAAGTAGAGAACTGACTATGTATCACGGGGCCAAGGCGCTCATCCTTCCTCCATAGAAGAGCTCAATACGCTGACGCTCCATTCGACATTCAAAATTTAATATCACAGCGTGCTAGATTTTTTTCAGGGAAATTTTAAAATCCGCCTTTAAAATTTAAATTAAATCCTTATAAGAGTGCCGTCTGATATTACTCGAAAATTACGATTCGGATTAAAGAGCAGACACCCTCTGCGTCCAGCAAATTTACTACCTGTTTCACAAAGCGAACCGACAAGTTTCACGTAATCGATGTAGAGAGACTTGTTCAAAAATCAAATTAAAAATTATCGTTTTCCCCGCTGTCATATATCCTGTTTTAAGCCTCCATATGGCAGTTATTGGTTTCTACCTTTAAACAAGATGAGCGTGATCTCGTTAAGGCGGTGCACCCGCGCCAAATGATTGGCCCATACATAATTCATCGAAGTGGGGTGTGATGTGCCCCGGCTATACACGGTTAGAGCGGATGTAGGTGGCGCTGATTCATCGTTCGATACAGAGATAAAGCCTTACACCCTGGCCACGGCAATGCATCAAATCGCGAAATTACAAGCTTTTCAAACCGGCGTCCCATAAAAATGTTCAGATCCGGTGAAATACGGTAGGGACACGACCAAAAAGGCCCTATTCGGCCACATTTCATTAGGAGGTCTTGCTGCGATGCCACACTATGATGGGAGGGGTGGTTTTCATAAATGAAAAATATTTACTACCTTTTCATTGGTGAAACATTTTTGCGTATGAAATGTATTGCGGATGGTACAAATTGCATTTTTGATTTAATTAAAATATGTCCTGTATAAAAATTCTTTCATTATGATAAAATTTACAAATCTCCATGATGAAATTTATTTTTATTTCCAATTTCAGTAGTTCAGGTAAGATGTTATTTTTAAGATTATAATTCATATTTGCAAATCTCATAATATCCATTATTAAGATTATTGTTCAAATAATAATGTTTTTTACTAATAAATTGGCAATATTATACAATTGGACGATTGGGGATAAAAATGCACACTGCTAAATTAACTGTTATTAACAGCTAGAGATGTAAGATTAGGAACCCAAAATATTTTTTTTATGAAATATCTTTCTAATTAATGAAATGGTTTTTCAATACTAACTTTATTTGCCAATATGAATTTATACTAATTATTATTGTTTTTTTTGTTTTAGGTAAGACTTAAATCTTTTTCTGCTGCATGAAATCTTAGTCGAGATAAGTATATATTTTCTTCATTATAAAAAGTTATTTTAAAATCATTTTAATTATACAAATATTTTTTAATAAAAAATATTTAAAAAAGATCAAAGCACAGATACAAATACATTTATCGTCATATTGCAATTTAATAGTGAACCGAATGATGCAGAATTCCCACTTTGATACGGATGATGCATTTGACAAATTTTTGCTTTTATAAAAAATGAATTTAGGGTGGTTGGCTCTTTTGTCCTTTAGTGGGGTGCACAGGTGGAGGCTTTGCCTTCCGTAAAAGCCTTTTGTTTCGATTTGTTCGTCGACGATCCCAACCATTTGTCATGGCAATTTGGAAAGGCGCTAAAATTGTACGGCGGCTTTATTGCATTAGCATTTACATATTTCGTAGTCTTTGGGCTCTCCTGGACCAAAACCGATGCATTTTTTATCCGGAAAATGAGGCTGTATTTTACTTGAAATTCTGCACGCCTGAATATGAGCGAAATATTTTATATGTGGAATTTTATTTTCATCACGAAATCCCTTGCGAGACTGCCCCTTTCATATAATCCTATATGAGTCATAACATCAATATCCATTGCCCGCTGGATATGACCAGGATTCTTTTGCATATTTCTATAGAAAGAAAATGTTATTGCATAAAAGGACTAAGGCTTCTACCGTAACCTGCCCAGACGCAGCCATCACCTTACATATCATAAAGTCTCTATGAAGTCTTTTATTTTGTTTTTGGATTCAAGTCTAAGCTAACATTATGCTTGAAGGCAATGAAATGTGTACAAAATATTATATTATATTTCATATTTATAAATTAAAAATGTATATATTATATATATATGGTTGAATATAGATGAGGCCACATTTTTTACCCTCAAAGGATAAGATGTTTGCATACGAATAGGGTATATTACCTCATAAATAACACTTTCTTTTTAAATATTCTAACGTACAAAGGGATACAAAGACGCTGTTTTGACCATGAATTTAAATCAAATTTAAAATATTTAAAAAAACACAATTTAAAAATAAATTAAGGCCCTTTATTTAGTCTGAAGTATTTAATACTTTCATTTAAAATATGCATGAATTATTTGAAGAATTGAAAGACAAAAATGCTTATGAACTATAAATTTGTTTTGTTTCAATAGCCATACGTTCAAGCACAACCATAACTCTATTTTTGTGTTAAACCATTGGCTCATTCAACCGAAAATATAATGATGAAATTTGAATTATTATCGGGGCGTAAGCCACTTGAATACCTAGTATTTTTTGCTAAATTGAATTATGAATTTCGAATATTCGCGGATGACCGAACAGAGGTTTATGGGTGCCGAATTTGAAAAGGTATAGTTGCATATGCACATGCTATTATAGGGGTGCATAGTGTCGAATCTCCGCACAACCTTTATGATTTTACCCCCCAGCCTCCCAATAGATGAATAGGCTGCTCTCTGGTTGCGGTGTTTTCAGCCGCTCCATTGTTACGGGGTCGTCCGGTGCCCGTGATATTTTCAATCTCCTAACAACATATCGAAATAAAATTTCAAATTCGAATGGTTTCCCCGGAATATTCGACATTATTCTGGTCATGGTGTGCTTGCATAATAACCGAGCCAAAGTGCGCGTGTGATCGATTGCTATAGTTTGCGTCTATTCCCGGTGATATCTATCAGGTTTGGTAAAACCAAAGTCGTTTCTCGGTTCTTAACCTTCGTCTGCCGGATCATCGACACACGATGTATCGATGGAAAGACAAAGTTTGTCGGCCAAAGTAGAATAGTTGACCGTCTTGTGGTCAACGGGCGACCAATATCCTCTGCATCTTCCGGTCGTCCAGGTTTACTTTGCGGAAGACTTCAACACGGGCAATATATTCTTATAAACCCAAATGTGTCCTGGAAGTTTCAGCGTTGACTTCAATTTTCTAAAAAGCTCTGAAGAATTCCTATAAATATTTTCCTTCTATTCTGTGCACTTTAGTTTTTTGCCATTGAGCAACGACCGTATGTAAGCTTTTACATAATAAAATTGTAAAATCGATGACATACATTCGTGAGGGATTAGAATTTAATTTATATATTTTGACTCAAGTATTTTACAATATTTTGATTCAAATAAAACATGGCAATAATTCTACGTACCTGTTATTTTCGATATATTTTTCTCACGTTTTCACACGAAATACTCAACTATCGCTTAAATAGGTTAACACGATTAGGGTCTCTTCAATTTTCATTCATAGTATTCACATTCACCTCTCCATGCTTTCAATATTGAAAGCAGAATGACCTTAGAGCTATATTTATGAACGCTCATCCAGCTTGTCACCTGAGTAAACGTAATATATAATGCCACCATAATAAAACACCATGCGCTCTTAATACCCCATCCAATGAAGCCACGAATTTAGATTTTATCTTTCTCAAACAGAAATTATTTACTTGGCTTTATTTAACTTTATTAAATATTTTGTAAAAATAAATGCTTATATTTTTAGCACTCCAACAATTTAAGGAATGGCAATAGACTCTATATACCTATTTAAATTTAATACCTTCTCTTTATCTATACGGCATTCTTAGGACTTCTTAGCCTTATGCAAAAAGACAAGGTAAAAATAAAAACTGCTACATATTATAATTTTGTATATTTCAATATCTACTCGTAAAGAATTACTCAAGGTGGAATATATTGAACACATTACATATATCTACTTATGTTGGAAGTCAGTCAAAATCAGTTTGGCTTTAATTCCGTCTCCGTATAATAAAGATTTACGTGTATATGGCATAATTTTAGTGTACCTTTTAATGATATCTTGTATATGGTGTATTAAGGACCATGTTTATTATGCCTTATAAAAAAGTTCCTTATTAAAAAATATATATCACACACTTTACTGCTAGTTTTACGATAAGGTCGTGACACATGCCATACGTATTATTTTGGTCAGGGCTTAATAAACCTTTTTTTATTTCTTTCGCATGACTTCCGGTCTTAATGTGTCCATAATGGCTCCAACTTACAAACGCTGCAATGTCTGCGCTGGTCCATTGTTTGTTTTCTTATATGTGTGTATGGAGGCTCTTATCAGCGAGTCTAGCAAAGACTCTGGACTCGAAATGTCTGTATATAGCTCGTTGTTCTGAAGGAAGAGCGGAGGAGGACCAAATTTTACGACGGCTTAAAAGGCGAGGCTTTAAACCCGGGATGTTGTCAATCCCTCTGCAAAGTTTTATGTTTGAGACGAACGCCCTGCTCACTTTATATACAACGGAGGGGATTGTGTCTGACTGAGGATTGTCTTCATTATGCCATGTAAAACAAAGATTGATTTACGGGATGATACCATCAGGTTTTTTCTGAAGGAAATAAAACAATCCCAGTGCAGAAGGATTGCAAATGAACAAAGAAACCGAAGCAATGAAGTTTGCCAATGAGAGCATTACGGAAAACCACCCTTCACTCTGTTTCCCCAACAAAACCGATTCTCAAAGGCAATATTTAATTTTTCAAAACGAGTCGCAATCTTTCTAATTTAACGATTCTTTTACGGGCACTCATGGTGTTTGATGTGGCGACCATAAACGTTCGCCTGGAAATTTAATATTTGCCATAATAGATTTTAACACTCTCGGTATTCCTAAACTGCAGTAATACGCTTTGAATAGAATCTCATTAGCCATAAAATTGTCGGCACAGTCAACTTCAAAGCCAATTTTTATACGCCCTCAAACTAACCTCGACCGATGCTCAAAAAAAAAGGTCGAAGCTTAGAGAATTTAAAGTCGAAATTCTGCAGGATTATTCGAGATTTCATTAGCCCCTCTTTCCGCCAAAGGACTCCATTTGCATATAGTGATCCAAATTTTTGAGATCCTGTGAAATATACAGGGTCATCAAGGCTAGACGGCATTATTACAGCAATGTGCTGATGTCGAAAACTTAATATCGGAATATTTTGCATCTAAACGATTATTATTTCTGCAAAATACACTCTATATTTATATAAGATGGTGAGAACTAGACTTGGCTCTGAGTTCTACTGCATATTAAAAACGAAAATATTAACCAGTTTTTGTACATTTATTATGCTCTACAGAGTATTGAGTAAAGTTACAATTTTTAATTGAATTTTGGGTATTTTTAAAAAGTATTGCGCTCAAATATTTTCAACAATAAACGCATTTAAATATATTTTTTACACAAACATTTTAATTCTCTATATCGATAATGCAGTTCAAATATTAATACATTTTTAATATAGAAATTATTGCATGAATTATTAAATTATCGCGTAAATATTATAACACACATAGATAGATAAATTACATACATAATAATTGTTATATTTTGAATTGAATGCATTTAAATGCAACAAAGATAATATAAAAATTATGAACACAGAAGTCTGACCGAATTTAATTTCATTATTTATGTGAATCTAGGACAGTAGGAATAAAACACTAAAATGAGTTGCCTTTGCAATAGATTAAGCTTCACGTCTCTTTGCGGTACACACTATTAATATTTATTATTTTGGTACACACTAAAATATTTGGTTTTTTTTCAAAAACTTCCTTTATTTACAAAGAGATGTGTTTCATCACGTCTTCTTCAAATATCTTTAATTTTGTGATCGCAGATGGTTCGATCATCTGTCGTTAGGGTCATAATACATGCAATATAATGGCAATCAAAGCAACGTCAGATTTTGACAACGTTCAAATCTAAATCCTGGTGCCATGTCGAAAAGTATTTAACGCAAACGGTCGACTCTAATAAAGCCACTTTTACGACATGTCTGGACAAACGTTATAGTCCAAACGACGAGTATAGCAGAGGCCATTATACTCGCTGTATCATTTACAAACGCATATTCTGCAATCCCTGTCGTCTATGAGAATCTATAGGATATCATTTGAAACGGGTGCTTTATCTAAAAGAGTCTTTCATCCCCATCTCTAAGGAGTCCATAAGGTTATATAAGTGCCATTGACTTTGTTTAAAGTGATGAATACCTGATTGAAATGCAAAAGAAAATGCTTCAAATCGATTTTATAAAGCGGCAATTTTTTCCACTCTCCCGTCTCAAGCTGAATCAATTCGCGGCTGAAAGCCGCTTAAACACGATACTTTCAGCTGAAAAACATTTTCCTTTTTAAATGCAAAATAAAATCTGCGCTTGTTCGCTATTTTAATTGGCTATGCCATTAATTTGAAGTCAGCTTTTAAAGAAGAGTTGGTGGAGGAAACGAACGCGCTTTTCCAGCAAACCCTCTCGGAGGAAACTCACCCCTGCCGGCTGCGCCGTTAAGGATTAATTCCGCGTGAAGAGATTAAAATCATAAAGAATTTTAAGCTGCACTCTAAACAACTATCTTCAATTTGCAAAAGCAAGTGCCAATAAAATCTTTTACGGCCAGCCGTGTCTCTGAATAATAATTACTCGGGATATTAACTGACTGCTGCTCACGAATTCTCCTCTAAACAATTACTTACCAGGTTACACCACTCGGGACTCGACTCCAAAGTTAATTCAATGATTCCGAAAATATGCCAAGCCATTCAAAAAACTTGGATTAATTTTTTAACAACCTCCGAGATATTTTGCAAAAAAATAGCACCAAAATTTCATTGAATAACACAATATACATTTATTTTAATGAAATAAATTACTGTATTTAATAAATATCTTGGATATTTTATTTTTTTAGCGACTTTAAACTCTATATTGTCCTTTATTTGAATGCTTAAATAGATTTTACTCTTTGAAACCATAAATGAGAACACAAATCAGATTTTAAGAATATTAACCTGTATTATGCAATTGGGTAAAAAAAAATCAACCCCCTAAATTTATTAATATATATATTTTTTTCCGTAATATAAATTTAAACCCTAACCTTGATTGATTTTTATTAAAACTAATAGTTACAAAATTTAGATTAAAACAATGAAAAAATAAGCTCCTTTGTTTAGAAATTGATCTTCAAATCGAAATTTTGGAACAATTACAGGAAATAAGAAATAGATATTTTAAGTCATTAATAGAAAAAAAAAAAACAGAATACCTTTCATATATAACATTTGTTTCTAATTTTAAGTCAGGATTACACTTTGAAAGACCCTCTACTCTGGCATCTGATGGGATGCTTTAAATTTTACTATTATATTAACAATACATGAACATATTGAACCAAAAAGTTAAAAGAAAAACATCAAAATTCTGCTCGTTCACTCTGCCATAAATACAAGTGACAATATTCAAGGGCTGAACATGGCATTACATTATTTGAAATTTAGATTAGTTAAATATTTATTATCCGCAACAAGAAATAAACATAAAGAGCAATAAGAATGAAGATACTTTACAAGTCTTTCGATGAATAGGGGTTGATATATCTTTCCGGTTTTAAAAATATATTTTTAGAGTGTACCTCGTAATTCCCTTCAGTGTTATTTATTTCTATTCAAAAACATAGTTGTAAATTTTATTTGATCATTTGACTTTTTTTAGTGCATAATTAATGTGTGTATTAGACGTGTTAGGTCATTTTCGACATGAGTTATATCTTGTAAACATATTTTCAAAATAGATGTCCCATAAATCTGTTTAAAGTATGGATAGTACACGTTCATGATTTGTTGGGTACCTTTAGAAGATTTTGCAAATCGTTAGCAAAACGCCATTTGCACCCCACTTTTATTACTTTAAAAATCAGTCGCGGAGGGAACATTAAAACGTTGAATAGCAACGTTACTGTTTATGGTCAGATGGCATAATTCACGCGGGGAATTAAACGTACCGAAAATTGAAAACGTAGCCAACTCGAATAGGATGTGTAGCTACAGCATGTTTTATCCTATTGTAGTTTCTCTGCAAAACTAATACCCATTTCCGTTTTGTGCTAATATAAAGCGTAAAGCCATTAACAATGCGGACAGAATCCATATATTTTACCTTTAGCGGGGCTCCCGGCGACCGGGTAATATTCCACCTACGTCCCGTTGCGACTACACCGCTGATGATGACGATAACTGATACAAATGACTGATTTTCAAGATGTATACTCCGTAATTATGCAGGTACGTGATGTGTGCATATTTTGTACTCACCCTGATAAAGAACAAAAGCAACGAGCTGTGCGCCACTTCATGCTGCGTCGGTTGCAATTTCAGCTTCAGTTATCGTTCTATCTAACGCACGTTCTTTAATTGTGATTGGAAAACTCTAATAACGTTCTCATATTACAAGAGGTTCTCAATACAAAAAAAATCTATTCATATAATATACTAAATCCGATAATATACAAATATAAATGATACAAAAAGGAGATATAAGAAGCATAATTCGATTTTTTGTTCTGAAATAAATTTATCTCGCAGATAAATAGCGCTTCCGAGAGTATAAATCAAAAACCACTCAGTCGAAATTGCTGCGAAATTGTTCATTTCAAATCAAAAATAAACACGTGTACTTTTTATATCTTACACTCCAGTCGATTTCATTACCAGTTGTTTACTATGGTCCCTAAGAACTCCAATCGGGACGAAACGAGCGCAATGAGCCCGGATTCATCCGCGATCCGAATAAAAGTTTTGATTGCCAACTTATCTAATATAGTTGGGTATTAAAAATTATGACACCGAAAGTTACGGGCCAAAACGATCAATCAACCCAACGAAATAGAGTGCTTTTTCTTACTTCTCCCCGAGTTATTTCAATCACTCGTCTCCTCCCTGCAGCAAAGGTTGGAGAACACTTGTTGTTTCTTATTCGCCGTAAGCAGCAAATTTCTCCGGCTCCCAACTTTTATGAGACCTTCATTCGTGGAACAAACTTTGATGAATGATGGATTCGTTCCTCATCCACGATCCAGCAGGGTCGGGGGGCAAATAAAATTTATTCTGAAAACTCCACTTTGACTTGCTGGCGAGGTCGCCTGCCCCCCGCGCCCATCAAATTTCCATGTAGCGCCGCCTGTAATTATCATAAGCTTTCATCAAATTTTAATCAAGTCGCAGAAGTATATTTAAGTAAATTTATTAATTTGCACCGCAAACGGCGCTTTAAAGTATTCATTGAATATTAAGCACCGTGACCTTCCTTTGAAAGCGGACTCCCCGTTGAGAAACCGTGGTGAAGGGTTAAACTTTATATCGAGCCAAGACAATGTGCAGAGAGCATTTTTTTATTTATTTAGATCTAGACTGTGAAATAAAAATCACCCTACTTTGGTGGACCGAAAGTAATCATATTTATAGATTTATCCAGATTTTTTGGATCTGTATATTGCTTCCTTGCTTAAAGTATTTATCGTGTGCAGATTATAAAGTGCATAAAGCCTTCAAGCAAAAAAACTGCGTGACCATATGATCATGCCCACTATTATATATTTTTAAAATCATTCCTTTTGGTAAATTTTCGACGAGAAAAAATTATGTTAGAAAAAAATATTAAAATAATGTATCTTATTAAAATTGGTTTTAACTTCCAGAAACCTGCTCCCGTAGCACCGTAGATATATTCATAAGTGGTTAACACTCGGCCAACTCGAATTGGTTAAGATGTCTGTAGCAAAGTTGGTCCATCCTGAAATGCAATTTCCTAGACAAGACTATTGCAAAATAATATCTCAGTTGAGAAAGATAAATATTGTAACAAGTTATATAAACAACTTTAAATGAACTACTAAAATACTAAGAAGGATAATCTTGACGTCGATCTATATATAGTGAACGTAGCCCTACTTGTGATAAATGTATATTCCCACTGGACAAGTTTACTTGGGATTGTAACGTAGAACTCTCAGGGCGGAATCCCTGGGCCACTCCTCGCTCCCATGAGTTTTTTGAGACGGCTGCGCTCGCACGTGGGTTTGTTCTTCTATCGGACCGCGTTGATGCCGAGCGGTAGGATGCAGGTGATCGAGTACTGATTGATCTCGATATTCAGTGCCGGGCAAGTTAAATTTCTAGATGAAAACGTTGCTATCCCGATCATCAGGGGGAAGAACATACGAGGCTGTGTTAGAAAGCTGGCGGAGAAGTGGTTCATATCAACTTCAGGCTACCATCTCTAACTA
Organism: Stenopsyche tienmushanensis; assembly: GCA_008973525.1. Classification (NCBI taxonomy): domain Eukaryota; kingdom Metazoa; phylum Arthropoda; class Insecta; order Trichoptera; family Stenopsychidae; genus Stenopsyche; species Stenopsyche tienmushanensis. The sequence continues at coordinate 1,677,111 of WACJ01000552.1, forward strand.
TTCTTCCACTCAATTAGGCACCATCTAAATCGTTCTAGGCCACTGGATGTTCCAGTTCCTCACAGGGCACGAACGGTTTATGGCTTTGCTTTTCATGTGGAGATTCGTTTGTAAAGGCAGATCTTACTCTCTAGATATGTTTAATTGTGAGGCGCTCTTTCGTTGTGTCAGCGGTCCAAATTATGGACCGGTTGAACACGCAAACTTTGCGATCACTCCCTCAAGTTCAGAGTAGTTAGGACATTCTGTATCTTTCAGTTTATATTTCCTAGCTTTAGACATTAGCTTTACGTAAATTCATTATTTAGCTTGATTCCTCCCGCGCTCAGAGGAAAAATGGTCTCAAAAAGTTGAGAAAGAGCCAGACCTTGTAAACATGGTTTTTGATTTTACATCATTACATGCACTTTTGTTGAGAGCTGGCATGGTGGATCCAATATATAACTCGAGTCAAAGAAGGGTTATGTCGTCTTAACTAATACCTTCTTTTAGCGAAAGTCAAGGTCATCCGACGATTTTTTTAAAAAATGATATGTTTATTAATTTTAACATTTGCCACATAAACAATTTATTTTGGAAAAATATTTGATTAATAGCTTTCTTGCAGAAATGTAAGCGACAAACGAATGTATGGTGTAATTAGGTTGTTTTTATTGTCCATTAATAAATGTTACATAATATTATAAAGACGTGTTCGCAAACCTATAATTTCTATCCTTTTTGTAAAAAAGCAAAAAAATATGTGGTAAGAATGACGATTTTCTCACTTAAAATGATATTTAACTTATTTACAGGATTTTAATATATACTTTAGGTATGTTGAAGAAATATTCAGAAATCTAGACGCACAGGTATCGCAGTACATAATATGATCTCACAGTACTTGTCTCATTCCCCAAAGGAGATTTCCCTGGCAACGGATTTACCCTACAAATAAGTACTTCATAGTCGATTTGCTTACTTCCAGCGGTAGATATTCGTAAACAAACTTCGCGAGTGGCTTCGGGACGTTTTACACATTCGCATCGCACTGACAATGCGAGCTTTTATTATGCGCGCGATACGAATGGGCCGCCGAGCTTTCGCGTCCTCTTATGCGAGCATCCTTGATAAATCGATGGTCTCCATGGCGGAAAATTATTAGCAGACATTTTCTCATCCCGATATAACTCAGTTATTGTGTTAGGGGAAATCAGTCGGCTCTATCGATGTTTGTTGAATTAGGGCCACTGATTTATCTACGCGTTACACTAATTATAATTTGCTTACGCGCCGCAAACTGCTTCCTTGAAGATGACAGCCCGATACTAGTTTCAGAGTCGATTGATTTTGCGCAATAATTTCAACAGTATAAATTTAATTATGCTTCGGCACCACTCAGAGCAACCCCGCTTCATATTAAGGCTTTATAGCATCTGCAGTTTCATAATATAGCCATCAATCATACATGTCCCACTACAAATATGAATTCTTATATCTGTGCTAACAATCTCTTTTTATTATGAAATAATTTTATATACATAATCGATTATAATATTTGTAAATATGTTTAAAAAGTCATCCCTTATAATTGTCCTCAAAATGTATTTATTAGGTAGGATCCCTATCAATTCTATCCTTTGATTTTTTTAATATAATTAATAATTTTGAGGTGGACATAAATAATTTTATATTAATACTGGATTCAACAGTAATCTGTGATCATTTAAATTTTACTTGTTTTATTAATTGAGCTTAAAAATCGAAAAAACACGATAACTTAAAATTATTCATCTGAATCATGTTAAAATGCAAAATCAAGCAGTTTATATTCTGATCCATGTTTCCAATCGTTGTTTTCACACGGTTCTTCATGTAAGGTCTTCCCACGAAATCACAAATGACATACTAATCTCAATGGTTTTAAACATTTTTTATATTTGTTGAAAAGCATCATGTAAGTCATTTTTATCGCTGAAATTCGAATTTAATATTAATTTTTTTGATATTCGCTATTTGAATTCTACTTTAAGCCTCAATTTTACTACTTAAAAAAACACATTGACAAACATACAATCTAGGGCTCTTCTGAACAATAAACATGCTCCATTGCATCTTCCAACAGTTACAAGGTACAAAAAATGCCTTCTTCGCGTGTTAATAATAACACAAAATTGGTATAATTAAAAGCAAATCAATGCACATTACCTTAATTAATGGAAGATATATTTGTCCTTGAGTTTTCATCATCAACTACATATTGCTGAAAGCAAACGAAGTGAAATATCTTCGTTTAAACCTAGACAGACGCTTAATATTGCAAAATCATTAACACATAAAAAATGGAGCTTGAATACTAAAATAGGACTGTTTTAACTGAAAGACTTAGACTTAGGAAATATTATACTACTATATTTAATTCGATTTAGATATACGAGATACAGTATCAACCTCCAACATTGACATTCTTCAACGTTTTCTATTCAAAGAGTTTCATATAATAACCGACACTTCATCCATGAAAAAACGAATTATAGCTACAAGAAAATATCCGTTAAAGCACTGACTATAAAAGCTTTTAAATCTTAACGCAAAAAACTAAATATTGTATGAAAACTAATCGTTTCAAATCTATATTGTGGAAAAACTTTTGACCCAAATTTTCACAAGCCAAAAAAAATGGAATACGATAATATTAACGTTTTTAATCGATTATCCTAATCTAAGATTATTCCATTTTCCTGGATCTGAAAAAGTAAATTCTGAGGCTATTAATTAAATTGAGCTATCTATGGATAACTGAATTTTCAGCAATACTTAAAATAATAATGATTTAACTAATTACTCATAGATTCACTATAAAAGCCTTAACATCATATGAAAAATTATTTCCCTTTAAAAGTTTCCTATGAAGATCACATTCACCAAATCACGAATAAAGAGAAAAATAATATTGAATGAATGTCTTTCAATTTTAAATGTACTATTTCATTAAATGAATACAAGGAATAAGCTTAAACCGTAAACGTTTTCGATAAACGGTTCAAAGAGTTCGATGAACGTTTTATGAGTCCCTCGATGTAATTTTATGTGGATCTTTGCCTTTCAATATTTGTATCGAAAGTTCTCGGAAGTTATTTGAAAGAAGATACATGTGTATAAGAAACAGCTATCAACTTGCACTCACCGTGATTGTGCATTTAAGCAGATTGATGTTTCGCGCAGGGCATATTGAGGCAAGTGCTTTCATCGGGAAGACAGGTGGAAGATATTTTGTAGGGGGTGGAATATTGAGGAGTCTTCACTTTCTTTTTTTGATAAGTTTCGCGCAGCAAGTTTACCGTAAGTTTCCGCGTATGAAATTTCGAAAGTTCTCCGAAACTTTCCATTCGATGATGTATTATTATTTCGACCTGAACGCTTTCTGCTCTTTTTTGTCCTGTTGTTAAGAAGTCGCCACATGCATCGTGTAAATCCTGGATGGTCCCTTTGTTTTGACGGCAATCACAAAATCATACATGGAAGGATATAAACTGTGGGTTCTTCTTTATAGTTGGTAACCTTTGTCGTGCCATTTGTTTCTTTTTTGGGGAAACTTACCATAAACCCTTGGGTCGAGCGGACCTCGTCACTTTGCTATATTGAGGGGAACAGAGAAAAATATTTACCCGTATCAATGGGACATTGTTTTCACCTCTCCTTTCTCGCACTTTAGGCTTTTTATCAAATTGAAAAAGTATTGATTTCTGACACACATTTACTTAGTTCCTTTTAGGATTTCTAGTACTCTGTTTGGAGATCACCCTTTTGTTTTTTTTTTCAGGGCAAAAATTTACACAAAGATTACCATCAAATACACTTTCGAGTGTACTCGGAGTCTGTTTTTGTCTAAGCACTGTCTTTAACTTCAAAGTTGGCCAAATCGATGAATATATTTTGAATATTATAAAGCCTCCATTTAGATGAAAAGTATTATAGTTTAAATCCACGTAACTGGTTAATTGAATAATGCACATGATATCAAATTAAGCTTTTAGAGCACGTCACGTCCTATAATTTTGAATGCGAGCCCTCAATATTGCGCTAATTTAAATTGACGTTATTGCTGATACACAAATAGTATTATCAATCCATCCCCTTTTTGACATAATAGACTTAACTATTCAACGGCTTTTCCCGAACAATATTCGGACAAATTTGTAAAACCTTATATTTATATATCCAAATAGATGACATTAGTATATTTAATGACATAAATTTAGAGCGATATATTGTTAATACTGGAGAGTTATTTAAAGTATTTAATACAGATTTGTTCTTCAATTTTTAATGATGAAATCACCTATTTTTTTTTCAACAAGGCTATGAAAATTCCATTTATTCGAATCTGGACATCTAAATAAAATTTTGAAAAACTTAAAAAAATATGCAATAATTTATGTTGAGAAAGAGTATGCTGTATTTTGGATATTTGTTTTATGAGGAACAATAATATCCTTTAATAACATTAATATTTGAACAGCCCTCTCAAATTTATCATGAATTTATGAAATAATTCCATAGATTTGAATGATTTTTTTAAGCTACTACTGCATCCCTTAAACTTAGGGTCTTTCACAAAATTTATATAGCCCTAAACAATATTTTTAAAGAAAATTAATTTTCTTTAAAAATATTGTTAATAAAAAGACACTGTCCATCTAAATGAACGCAGATATTCACGAGGCAAACAGGATATACAACAATACCGAAAAGCCTTTCGTTTTGAAGCACAGTAAAAGCGAAAAGTACTTTACTAACTTATCCCGACAACCGCGACGCATAAAACCGAGCCAGGTTAAAAGCAACTCGCAAAATTTATCGCTAATATTGAAAGTTGTCTGTGCTGTAGGAAAAGTTTTCGCAGTTCCACCTGAGATTCGACGGGGATACCATCTTCCCGCCAAGGAGATAACATGTTTTCTTAGGTTGGTCGACGAGAGAAGTCTTCCCTTTTTACGGCTGCCGGGTTAAAATATTGCCAAATTGCTAGATGAAGTGGTCCGATGCAACCTGCAGTCGCGAACTTCCAAGTTTTGACCCCCGAGGAACTTGGATGCGTCCATAGATTTGCGTTAGCTCAAACAGTCTGCACTCGGTATGATTTATAAGTGCACATGAACTAGACCCATAAGTGCATAACGTATTGACTTCGAGAAGAAGTTACATTTAATATCTCCTCGATAAGGATTTATCACTCTGGAGTTCTTCAAGCAGTCAGCCAAAAATGTTTGAGAATCTTATTTGAATCTGATTTATATTACATCTTTTATGACTACTGTTACAAGAAAACTGCTTCAAAAACTATTTATTACAAAGTATCATGCTATAAATTTTATTTTATTGAATTCAAAAAGTATTATCAGTAAAATTTTAGAACTTGTGATTTTCTAACCCAGTTGTGATCAATTTTTATATTAATTCGTAAATAAATTCGATTATTCTAGTCTAATATAATATTAGCATAATATATTAGACTAGAATAAAATAATAAAGAATATGAATCTTCTCTTCCTTTTATATTAAGAAAATATTTTAATCGCTGGAATTCTTGCATCTTAAATATTAATATAAGACAATGGTTATCTGTTTTGCTACTATTTTTTCGCTATAAGTAATTATTATTTCCAAGAATTAGTGTCTTTCATCTTATGCTTGAGTGCAGAAATGTTTATATTTTCATTGCCTTTTTTATACATTTCCTTTTATAATGAGAATTTTTTGTACTAATTATAAAAATTGAATAATTTTCTTATTGGTTTTAGTATTGATTTAAATTATTTCTTATTTTATACTCATTTCGAGATTATATATCTCTGTAAGAATGCTCTGAAGACATATAATAATAAAAATATACCATGACCAAATATTAGTCTAGCGAATTTTAAAAAATAAAATGCCCATATCAATTTGGAAAATCGCCCGCATTATTTTTTCCTATTTATCATCTCGTTCCAGATTTATCTTAATATCCTGGATGTGAAAAAGTAAATATTCAGGTACTGGTCAGTAACTGGACTTAGAACACTACTTAAAATATGATTTAAAAATAATATTAATTTCGATACTTATTCCTAAATTCTCTCTTATCTTGAGCATTTTTTTAAGATTCTGATAAAATATTTCTTATTAATTATAATACACTTTTACTATGTTTTACACATTTCTCCTAAAAACACAAAAGAGTTATTCTCAAGGTTAAGCTGTGCTATATTTTTCATTTAAAATTGTCTTGAACTATACACTACCTAGTTACAATCAAAATTTTATAAAAAAATAACAATATTAGATTGTACGTAATTTCCTACATGTGGTGTACAAACATCAATTATCTTCACATAGCCGATAAGTTTTGAATTATTCTGGACTGTGGTTTTTGGAGTTCCATGTATCTGTCATAATTCTATGATGGATTAGCTTGTGTCTAATTATACTAATGATGTAAATACACCATAATCGAAATTTGAGGTTCTTCCCAATCTAGATACATACTTCAAATCCTGTTGCCTAATTAAAGCTCTCAGAACCAGCATTGATATTTGTTGAATGACTACATTATGAATCATCCAGGACGACTCATACGCCATATTGTAAATGATACATATTTATGCCAAAACATTAGATAGTAACTGGTTATTATAAAGAGTTTTTTTTAAATATATAAATTATAACAGGCTAAACATAATTCATATATTAAATACTTGGTTTGAATCAAATATTTCTATTGTATCTATCAGTTTTATAATAAATTTTATGTTAATAGAGTAAAAATATGCATAATTTGTATTAAAAATACAAAAAGGCTGAAAAATGCAGAATTCCGGGAGGACAAATAAAAATGACATTTCAACGCCAGCAAAGGGACTTTATATATATTCTACTTACGTATTTCATTATTATAACATAAATATACCTTTACGTGAATGAAAATGGGAATAATGCCTTTGAACATTAGTTATTGTTATTATAAGAATGTTTATGAACCATACGTGTAATGAGGGCCTATCTGTTTCGCATAATGTGGTTATAATTTTGCCTTATCCACGACGACCTTTTCTTTGTTTCCGAGGGCGAGATTCTTTTTGAGCAAAGGTGAAAAGCTCACATACATGCTCGAACATTTTGGCACCGGCTGATAGCACTATTTGATATAACCGTATAACTTAACCAAGTTTCCCGGAATACGTTTTCCCGCTTTTCCTACACGGCGGTGAGTAAACAAGTCAATAAAATGACCGCCCTATATTTTGCCCATGTATCCTTCATGCGAACAAAAGATGAATAGGGTTCTAAAAAAACTTGGTAAACATCTATTAAATTTATATAGGGAGAAAGTTGGCACGTTTGCGCGCCTTGTAATAAAAAAAGGAAAACCTAAGCGGTTCCCTTTCTTGTTTCTGTCGATGGGAAAAATGATAATGCGCAGAGGCTTGAGGGAAAATTCCGATTACCTGTAAACATACCAAATCGTAAATTGAGTTTTATTACCCAATTATCATATGGACCTTCATTGCACTTTTTCCTTCATCATGAATGAATGGCACCCAATATGTAGAAGAAAATATCTATAAATTTTTCAACGGTCATAAATTTCATCTTCGGTAATAGGACTCTGTCATATCGATGAAACTGATATGACATGATTTATTAATGGACTACATAATATTATGGGATCCTCTTATCGACTTTCATATCGTACTTTTGAAGAGAGAATATATTTCTTTGGATTAAATATCCATTTATAATATTTTCATGATTGAAAGCTAGTTTGAAACAAGGCTTGATTCAAATAATTTCTTATTTCATACAAATTATTATTTTTTATTAAGAATGAAATAAATAATTATATACATATTTGTGAAGCTTTTTTAATGTAAGTTATAAGATAATGCATTTATTTCTTCAATTTATATTCAATAATTCAGACATTTGTTGTGAATATTAAAAATTACTATATACTTTAAAGACTTTTATAATAAACATTTTTTTTTTTGACTAACAATACTTATTTATTCTTTAAAGTAGTGATATTTATGTGACTTCTTTAATTTTTTTTTGATTTACGAATATCGACATTCAACAAGGAGTTCTATATTTCAATAAGTAATTTCATTATTGTTAATTTGAACATATCTACGTTTGATCATATTGTCAAATAAGTTTCTTGTCGGTTTTATCATCAGATGCAAGGTTGTGTTGCTATTAAATGGGTTTTAATGCATAGAAAACCATATTGATATTATAACAGCTAAGCCAACCCTTACACAATTATTAAGGAATGCATTGTGGATATTTAATTATGGTATAAAGCTTTACGCTCGCAAGAAACAAAGAGAAGTCTCAATTACAGACATACACAGGCAGGCGTGGAGAGCGGCTCAAACAGGAGTGGATGGAGGCTCTAACGTCATCGCAAGCAGAGGGTAGTTTTAACCCCCTGCGCACGGACATATAGGTGTAGAGAAATCGTTACCAGGGGGTGGCCACCTGTATTTTCTGGCTCTCGATCGCCTTCTCCGATGCATTATCGTTATCTGCGATCGTTATGACGCTCCATATCGTTAAAACGGCGTTATACTCGGCAAACTTTGTACATCTTATCCAACTTTTGTGTTTGTTCTTCTCTTGCCAAACTGAAAACTTTATTCGCCCTCGCGTATTCGCTTATATTACTATTGAACGCTTCCTCATTATGTGCTCAATACTAAAATTTTACTAGTTCGCTACTTTACAACTATCGAGATAAATTCACATCCCTAATTTATAGACGCTGAAGTACAAATCTACCATTTTTACTGGCAGAGTACGCATTTTGAATAGAAAATATTTTTAAAAGATCCAAAAAAAAGACTCACGTGCTTTAACTGATTAGCTTTTTAATCAAATCTTTAAACTAATTAATATTGTTATGAATATATTAACTTCAAAATAAATGTAAAGTTCTTCTTCTAAATTTAATTCAGCAATTTGAGTTTGCGACATGCATTCTATGATACTTTACATTCAAAGCATTCATTTTTTTATAGTGCATGTATCAGCTGAATAATTAAAACTTTGCAAACTAAGTTTATTTTTGTTCCTCTTGCAATATTAAAATATGTTCATAATACAGTAATAACAGTGATATAGATTGAATAAGGATTTATATATACATATTTTGTAAAAAATATTTGAATTAAGTTTTCCTTCATTATTATGTATTTACCACAACTCGACTCTAATAATGGGAATATCCAGATGAAATATAATAGATAAGTTAAGATTTTTTTCAGAATTTCATATGGTGTACCAAATACATATCATAGTAGCGCGCGGGTGTGTTAGCACGGTAAGAGAAAGTTCGCGTTGAAATTTGAATTCTTCTTGCTGCTTTATGAGTTCATGAAACGGAAGAGCTTTCTCCTTAATTAAATATTCACATGTGGGAAATCGTTTTTGAGATTAATCTTCTTTATTTTTCTTGACTGCTCTAATGGTCCCAATTATTATCAATTTTAAATTAAATTATTAATTTTGGTATTATCTCGATAGGATTTTGTCCATTTGTCAAGTAATCCAAAATTTCGTTTCTTATCAAGAGACTTTAAAATGCTAAAAAATAGTTAAATACAAAATTAACTATATAATATATATATGAACTATCTTAGCTAGAGATCGTCAAAAATATTTTTTAATTTTGCTTTAAATATTATCAAAGATTGGATTTAACCATCTCAAAGAATTTAAGCTAATTTAATATTAAAGTAATCTTAAAGAATTTAATAGGGTATCCGACAAAGAAAATCTTTATTAGAATTTTTTAAAAGTGGATCGCCTGGATACGTTAGGAACTCTTTATTGTATATTAATTTATTAAATACATTGCAATAGGCATTGATATAAATCCTTATTGCAAAAATCATATTTTAATATAATTGCTTTGTCCAAATATAGGTATAGCGATCATCTTAGTCCGGATTTAATCTAATTTTCTGGATCTGAAAAACTTAGAAATGTGTTAATAATGCAATACTCGCGGTATAAATTTAATTAAAGTGTACTTATGTAAAAAGTACTTATGATTATTATGGTTTTCCTGGTCATTGCAGCCATTTTTATTGCATTTCTTCTTCGTTTTTGAAGCTTCCTGCTTTATAATATTTACCAATAACATTGAAATGGGTAAATCAATTATACTATTAGATGTTCCAAAAATCATCTTTTAATTGTCTCCCTTTCCTTTTCTAAGCCCTTCTTTTTGACATCGTTTGAAAGATGAGCAGCTGCAAATAAAGAGCCGCGCCCTTTTTAGAAGGCAAAGAGAATCGTCATTTACTGAAAGCTTGTCTCGAAAACGTAGCTCTACGCCACTAAGATTACGGGCGCTCTCATTATTTATCAGGAGGTTTGATCATTAAGAATAACTCTTCGACGCAGGGATTAATAAAAAAGACCTCCTTGCTAGAAAATATTTCATTTTAATAAATGACAATTTTAACATAATTATTATCGTATCAAAGCTTAAGTTTAACATGCGGTACGAGCGTCTGCGCCATCATCCTTTTTAATATTTGCGCTTAATATTTGATATTTGCGCTTGCAAATTTTATGATGCTAAATTATTTTAGTTATTTATGCTGCATTATACTATTTTATTTAGATTTGAGTTCAGATATATATAATAGATTGTCCGGTTAGGAATGTCGTTTTTTTAAATGAAAGAGTCAAATTCAAGCAAAAAAGTAATTAAATAATTTCATAGATACAATGTATTCTCCTTCAGTAGATATACTTTTTCCCATCTATTTAATTATTTTTATTCCGGAAATTTTTATGACGAAAAGAGCAAGAATTCCTTTAATTTGTTTTCGGTCATCTTTGATTTATGGGGTGGCGCATTATCGTATTGCTAAAGAGTTTGGCAATAGTTGACTACACCTGGCGTCTTTTGCACACAACGCCACTTTTAAAATATCTAATTGTGAACAATAAATCTCCTTTATTATGGTTTGATCATATGGAAGGACTTCGTGGTAGATTATCCCTTTGGAGTCCCACTAAACTTTTAAAAGAGTTATTTCTACTGTTACACCAGGTCGAGGGGTTGGTTTCTTTACCTGCTCCTTTGAAAGCCACTATCTTTTACGTTTTTGATTTGAATACAACACTCACTTTTCATCTTCAGTGACAAGATAGTGTAAAAACGATTGTTTCTTCTCTTTATCGATTAAATCATGACACGTCCTTCCGCGCACCTCATTGATCTCATCAGTAATATTGTGCGGGCACAAGCCTGTTTTATGGTTTTTTTGGAAGTATCCAAACTTGTTTGTTAATTTTCGTATGGTTTATGTTGGATTCGATTCAGTTGCAGCACGCAGGATATCTTCATCCAATTTAACCTTTCCCTCACTTCTGATTTTTTTTTTAAACTAAAATTTTCACTTTTAAATTGTTTATTGTGTTGTGTTCTGTTGTGTCACAAATATTTATAGTTGCAGTTGTTGCATTGGTATCATGATGCTGTTAGAATTTAAAAATACATTATCTTAAAATGCTTAAATATGAAGATGTGTATCTTCTTCGGCTGGACAGCATCTTGTTGCCGTTTGCAGATACCGGAAGCAGCTGTAGGTTACCAGGTTAGGTAATAAATTCGACCTTACGGTCACCTACATACATCACCTCCGTGGAAAAAGCTACATAGGCTCGGATAAGGCTTTGATAAACACACACCGCGAGTGGTAGGCGTCTCCATGGAGACGCCCGCGGGCGCAAGCGCGCCCCTCCTTTAGAGGCGGGCCTGTTCAGCAGCCTGTTGAGCCCGTGACAGTCGCTACAAGACCGCCGGTGCTACACCACTGAAAGCACCTACCCGATTAACCACTAATTACAACAGTCGAAAACAAAAAATAACAACAATTCGAAGTCGAATCGGAGTATTTTTTCACAGCACACGGATCACCGCGATCACTATAAAAAGTATAACAAACAAATAAACTAACGTGAAACTATTACAACCGCCAAAAAATCCGTCATTAATAATCACCGTTGACCTTTAATTGTGCCCCTAAATTTTAATTTCGTTCAGAACAAACGATCGGCGAAATTTTAAGTGTAAAACATTTATTTAAAAAAAATAAAAATATATATACACAAGCATTGTTGAAGAATATATATGTCTATGTATATTATGTAGTTAAACAAAATTTTTGCGACAATAATATGCAAAGTATCCTTATGATATAAACCCCCATCCGTTATATTTAATTCGTTTCGGCATCCTTGTAAAAAGTACATCCTATTTGGTTTTAACAAAAGCGGACGTCGTTGCTGATTGGTGGGTTGCGTCGGCCTGCCCAGTAATACAGGAAGTACGAGAGGAAGGTTCTTCATCCCTGTCGTCGACACGAAAGCTGTAAGAAACCATCCTTGTCTATGCCTAGCTGTGGAATTTGGTACTTATATTTATATTATACACATGTACACACATCATAATCCTCGAACATATGCCACGTGGCTTGGAAAATGAGGCTAAATCGTCCAAATCGGACGATGAGAAAACTCGCGAACTTCGCCCCGTTCGTATTGATATTTTGACGTGTTAAATATTTGAATCTTCGGAAGATAAACAGTATAATCAATTTTGGCCATCTTTGATGTTGCGCAGTAGAGAACCTTGAAAGAAGCAAAAGTACTTCATTCCCTTTCGAGTCACGCGGTCGTTATGTCATCCCTTAGCGCATACATTCTAAGCGTCGATATTATGCGCTTTTTAAGCATACAAATTGCATGCGAACGATTTAAATGCTTGTTATAATTTAAATATAAAAAATACGCACCCGCTTAATTAACACATTTTTGCATTTAACAATGTTTTTGTTCGATGTATGTGTATTGATTTGATAAGTGTATTTGGTTGATTTGATTGTTGTGACTGTATAATTCTTTAATCTTATTGTTTGAATATAAGCATGCTGCTAAATCATATATCATCGTCAAAAACGATTGCTTGTACACTTGAGATTCGCCCGTTTTAATCCACCCCCGCGTAATGTGCACCCACCGGGGTCCATTGTCTATTTTTCTCATACCAGACACGGAGGGAAAATTAAATTCTATCGTCATACATTCGCCGGTGGCTGCGGCATAGCGGATATTATTCCGTTAGTCGGCCATTTGTTTGAGGCAACTCCATTGTTGTCAACCTTTAAAACAAACGGCGAATTTATCATAAACACCGTATTTACTTCGTCCGGTGCAGAAAGCCATGCCGACTGGTGCCATTCTGTACGCCCCATAAAGCTTGGAGGTTTTGTTCGATAGATGTCAGTGGCAGACATTTATCTGCGTGGATTTCACCCACCGTAAGAAAGCTCACTACACAATAAAGCTCTGCACTCGATGACACTAAATAACTTTGTAACTGACATAACACGAGATGTACCCCTCCCCCTTTAAATATACCGTTTGTGGAGTTTTATTCCGTTTGCGAGACAAGCGTGACCCTCCCCCGTTTATTCATGTAAATTGCTCTCGATATTTGTCCCATTTAGCCACATACGGTATCGTAGCGTCCGTATTGTTCGGCGAGCATAATACTTTTATGGCGATGAGGACGAATATTGTCCTTCGTAAATAATGGAATAATTTGCAAAAACGTCATGACAGATAAGAGTCCTTAATTGAAAATAATTAAAATATGCTTTTGTCGCATAGAATTCATATGACACATATTATACCACTCTAGGATAAATCTAATGCTTAATAACGCCATTGTTATCAAAATGTGTCTAGACGCTTTCCCCCTAAATATTTGCATATCGACCCATATATTCTCTCTATAAAATAATTTTAGTACTTGCTTGAAATTTTATACACACTAAACAATGAAATATTGCAAAAAGATATCTTAAATACACACATTAAAACAAGATATTACGATATAGATCTCATTATTGATAAAATAGCGTTATATTTCAGGTCTTGCTTTTAGGCTACAAACATTCCATGGAAATATAGTCCTATGTAATAATGAAAAAATGCCCGGAAATCAAGAGATGTTTGATTTAAATTCATAGGATATAATAATTATTATATAAAATCAAACTTTCACTAATTCTAAGATCTAGATAATCATTATAAATTTAATTTTGACATGTTTTTTATCGTATGGCGTTTGTTGGAATACAATATCGGATCTATGACAAACATATGTAATAAATGCGACTGTAAGAAATTAATTTGATTATGAACATAATTTGCATGTCGGACGTGTCCACTGAATATCCACTGAATGTTCAGCAGACGTCATGTAAATATGTTTTTACAGATATTTTTATAAAATGAATTATCCGAGGATGCTGTTTTTATGCTGTTATGTTTTAGAAATTTTGTATTTTTCTTTAATCAATATTTTTCTTAAAAATATTAGTTGCAGCTCATTTATCTCTAATATTCCATTCCCATATGAAAAAGCTGAATGATGTCATTTTAAACCCCCCTAAATTTTAGTTTAGGGGGATTTAAAATGTTACATTTAAGTATATTCTGTTTAAGATATTAAATCTGTTATCATATACAAAAGATCTGCATCTGATATTTTTTCCAGGGATTTTAGTATGATATCATCCCGTTGCTTTTCAAATGTGGTAAAATTAGGATTAAATATTTCTATAGGTATCTATAATTATCTATCATCATCATTATATTTTAATAATACTTTAATTTTTATTGTAAATTAATCATCCATAGATGGCCCTGCCTATACAATCTCTTATCGCATATTTTTATTAAGTGTTTAAGAATATATCTAATATGGACCATTAAATATAGCAAAAACGCATGTTAGTTTTTTAGTCTTTTTGATGCCATCTTAAAAACTCCTGCTTTAAATTTTGCAAATTCAATCAATCGTTCATAGTCTCGTATACAAAATACTTTTTTTCGCTAGGTCGTTCATCCCTGCGTTTAAAATTCATTCGAGCACCTTGTGTTTATATAACGATATTCTATACTGATATAAGATTCCCAACCTTTATAACATGGCTGAAAACTGAAAGTACAAGCAACATCGTCCTTTCTTCAGATATTGGTAGACAAAGCAATTTCCTCGTTCTGAGAAAGCACCCCGAGGCCAGAGTACATATTATTGAAAGTCAAAAGAGCACTTTATTATTTTGTATGCAGATAATGACATGCCATGGTGTACTTATTTTCGAACAAAAATCAATAACGATCTGATACAGACGGGCTTCAGATTAAAAACGCAATTGTTAAAATGATAATTCTATTTTATGGTTTATTTTTCAAGACGTGAAGCGGAGCTTTAATGAAATGATGCAATTAAAATGCAAATTTTTCAATTGCGCTTAAGACTTTGGACAATTTTTCATGGCGGATTCTTAATGTGACTTTAAAGTATGTGTTTTTGAGGATTTTATGAAGATATATTTTAATTGTAATGTCGTTTGCGGCTTGGTTATGCCATGATTCTGATAGAGGAATTCTGGTGATTAATTCCAGTTTCTTCCCATCGCCGAGTCAAATCACGAGGGATTATTTTTGCTTCTTCGTTAGATCTGGAAATATTCGATCGAGGAACTGCAAAGATAGGAAAGGAGCGTGAAAATTTTGGCATTTCATGTAATTTCCCTTTTCAATTTGATGTCTTCGTCGCGAATCCTTGAGGGTGCGCCTGTACAAACACGATTTCATTTCCCCGTCACCTTTTTTTCATTATAATTCCTTATAGAGCGACGCTTTTTGCCTGGCATGCTTTCTTGAATATTTCCTTTTGCAATCAGTTCCATGCCTAATACCCCACAGGAAACAGGTCTTTTCAATCGCAAAATTCACTGCTAATAAAATTCTCGCTTTATATACCCCAGCGAGGTTGGACCAATCCGCTTTTCAAAACAGAATTAAATATTTCAACGTTAATAAGTTTTATATACATATGGTGGGACTCATTGAGACTTTATCATAAAAGCTCTTTTTTCATCAAAATATGAAAACAAGACATTTTCAAAAAGTCCATATTGATGCTTTATTTTTGTTAATAAAAGTTACTTGCGGGAAATCTGCGGATAAATCCAACAAGATGAAATTCAGCTATCATCAATCATATTTCATCTGAAAGGTTTCGAAGAAAGAACATTTAAAATATTTTTCAAGGAAGCTCAAATCCATTTCCATTGCAATTGTAAGTTTCAAATGCTTGCTTTCTTGATATACTTGCCAATAAACTTATGCAATAAATTCTTTATTATAAATGATAGCATTATATCTTTGAAAAATATCATATATGTGCCATTTAATCTCCAAGCACACATATATCTCTGTGATAAACTTCTACATGTATTTCCAAAAAAATCGAAATATAGCTCTATTTTGCATGAGGTAAGTCATAATAGCTGTGGCCTCGACAATCGGGTTTCAGTTCGCAAGTCTTTCAAGGACCTCTCAAAACCAAAACTGCAGCAGCATCCGCCACTCGTTGGTCCATTTGGAATGTGGTCGAGATGTGAGAGTGAAAGTCGAACGTGACCTGAGCTGGCACGCGGGCCGCACGTTCGAAAACAGTCGTATTTCGAGCAGGCTTTGCCAAAATCCCGACCTTTTAGGGAGAGGTTAAATCTGCGGGATTTATTCACTTTTTCCTGAATATTTTAAAATATGTATAAGATGTGCTCTTAGGCCCCCCTTTTGCGCTTTCAATTCGTCGCGCCCTTGCAAAAAAAAAGTGCTCCCCCGCTCGCGTGTTTTGTTTCGATTTGATGATATCATTGTAGACATTCAATGGATGTGTCGTTTGATTTATTCTTTCCCAATTTGGGGATGAAAAATATTTCATTTCCTTTGTAGGAGTGCTTTATGCTTGCAAAGAAAGGGGAAGCGACGCTATTTTTACCCATAACAAATTATTTATCAGATGCTTAGACAAATTGATAAAGAAAAATATGAATTTTTCTTCCATAATTTAATCGAAAGCAAACAAATTCATTATAATAAAAAATCCAGTTTCGAATATAAATAAGAGGTTAGTAGTTTAAAATCAAACATGGTTGGTATAGAGGCTAGGTTTCTGAATTTCTATTACAAAATTTTAGACTCAAATTCCAGATTGTTAAAATAAAATACTCATACACATACAGAAAGTATTCATATTTCCGATCGACTATAATGATTTAATCTTACTCTTGATTTCCCTCGATCAGAAAAAGTTAACACTACTATTAATAGTCATGCAGGGACGCATATGAGTGAATGAATTTACATTTTGCAACAATTCTTAAAATATCATTTAAATATAATGATAATTTTGCTACTCGCCCATAGACTTACTCCTAATTTAATTCAACTACATGTGAAAGGCAAATAGGAAACTATCATATGAAAAATCCCTTCCCTAAAAAAAGTGTCCTATGAAAGTCGCCTACATATAAAATTATCTACTATTTGGAAATATGAGCAGAAGATGGAGAATGTATATTCAACGTATTCTTGATATTCTTTCGAAACAAATATAGTCATATGGCAATGAAACGTATTATTCTTGAACTATGAGCCATCTATGTTATTTATATTTGAATATCGAATTATTTATCTTATTTCAGCGATACTAACCACGAATGAAAAAACGAATTATGTTTTTTTTTATATTGCCGATTTGAAAAAAAACGAACTTTATTTTATAGTATTAAATAATCTAGATTCCGGTTTTTTTTTACAAATTTGCAACATTGTGTATTTGATGGATTATTTAAAAAAAATTTTTTCTGTGAATTATAGGTCTACCTAGAAGATAATTATATAAATGATAACCCATGTTCCAAATCCAAGTTGCAAGTAAAGACTTTTATGGTCATACTATTGCCCAAAGCATTATTTCATTTCTGTTAAATAATTTCACCTAATTTTTATGATCATTTTAAAAATTAATGCTTATTTTTAAATTAAAAATATCTTTCCGATTGAAGGGTTAATTTTAATCACAACTTTTAAAATAGGCTTAAAAGTTAATTTTTATTATTGGCAATAAATGAACCGTTATCTTGTTTGGTAATTAAAAAACTAAAACATACAATTCATTGGCTATCTCAAATTAATTTTAACATATTAGCGTATTTCATAAAATTGTAGTGGTAAATCTTATGGTAACAAATTGCCATAAAAAATGTAGACCTCAATGGATGTCTTCATCCACTTTCGCGCAGTATTTTCACCCTCAAATCTCTTATTTTACGACTTCTGAAAATAATAAGGTAAAAAGCTCGAATTTCACACTAGAAAGACAAATCGGCCGAAACTATAAAATGTATGAAATCCGTCACGGTGAGTATTACGAAAATATCTATTGCCGCACAAACGAGTCCCGCTCGCTTTATATTCGTTTAAGTCGCACCAAAGGTGGGGTTCCTCTGGCTTATGATAAATAAGCGCCATTACAGCAAGGAAGGGGCCCACAAACCTTCGCGAGTAGATTCAGATTGATGGAAACTGAAGGATGGGGTTCCACCACCGAAAAACTTCACCCATACCGACGCCATAAATCTTCATCTAAAATATTATTTTGATTGGCCAAGTTTGTAATTCGCTAACCGGATTGTGGCCAACTTTTGCACTCTCGATGCGACCACTTTACTTTGGATGACACTTTCTGACTACTCCGTATTCTTCTTGATTTTATTCAATGTTTTTTATCAAAAGGGTAAATTTTATTCACACCATGAGTGCATTCCCAGAACAATGCTATAAATGTTGTCGACGCTATGCTTCCTTAACTGAACTATTGCTGGGGGAGTATGTTCAAGTCTGGAGTTCAAAAATGTTCACAATTTCGGTACGCCAAAACCTGGCTTACATCTAATCCAAGACAATCCAAACGGATTTCGCTAATGCAGATCCGGAGGATACGGTGCACCTGCATTCTGCATAAGACCGCGAGTCTTGTAGGTAATAATTTGGCAGAGTAGAAGCACATGGCTGGCTACAAGGTGTTTGGTACACGGCTGTTGGTAATAATATATAGTCGCACCTTGCAAATACGGTATGCATTCAAGATTCACTTTAGTTGTATTTCTATCTTGAATTGCTTCATAAATAAATGCAGACCGCAGGTGTAGATACCGAAGTTACGACCTCTGTTGGGCTTCGACTCTTGCTGCGGTCTGCATAAGGAAGATTCGGCTGAATTTAACAGAAGCGTGTACCATCGATAATTCTAATTTTATATATATTTGTATATCAAATTGATAAAGTGTGATTTTTTTATGGAACCTTTCTGGAATTATGCTTATCAAGAATTATTTTTACACTTTACGCGATTATTATGGCTCAAATCATGATCAGAGCAGATCCGTATCTTTTCATGGCTACTCATTGTTTCAACGTACCAGTAGAATTTTTATTAAATCAAACAAAGATTTTCTGCTGGATGGATAAATATTTTTAATCCAAAAAGATATTAGTTAGAGGGTTTGCTTGCGAGTATTTTAGCAATTTCAAGCCGTATTCATAATTGATAATGGTAGCCTTTGATCTTACAAACCACATATACTTTTATATTTTTTTATTAGACGTTTGAAGCTAAATTAAATACTATTACTTGCAATAGTAACAGTTGATATTGATTACAACTAGGTAACTAGTAAAGTAGAAAGAAATGGTCTTCAAAATCTGTAACTAATCTATTTTTTTTTGTCGTTCCATCATCAGTATTTGATGAATAATTTTCATACTTCCATGATGATTTCATCATATTTTAAAAATGGTACTGATATTTAAGCATAAAATATGTATAATTTATCACTTCTTAGATTATCTCCTTAGTTAATAAATCCTATTTAAGTTCTTCCCTTATCTTTGATCAGCAATTCCATGGTATTTTAACTAAAAAATCTGAATAATTCAGATTGATTATTTTCAATTTAATTGAAATTTTCAGTATAAATATATTACATATGAACAGATATGGTCATATAAAACATGAATGAAATTAAATAATATTATAGGGGTTGAAATAGGATGCATATATGTTCGTTTTGTTATATAATTGATAAATACATGTATTCATATATTTACCGGTATATACCAATATAA
Source organism: Stenopsyche tienmushanensis (assembly GCA_008973525.1). Lineage (NCBI taxonomy): Eukaryota > Metazoa > Arthropoda > Insecta > Trichoptera > Stenopsychidae > Stenopsyche > Stenopsyche tienmushanensis. Next base: position 1,697,211 of record WACJ01000552.1, read on the forward strand.
TATATACTGAACATTTTAAATTTTTGGTTTAAATGATCTAACCTTTTTTATAAGTATTTTTTATCGATGTTATGTCTATTTTGAAAATTCTCAAAAGGAAACTCAAAATTATTTTTTCTTGGTTCAAATATGATAGCATTCAATCTTATGGAAATATCTTATTTGTTCGATAATAAAGCGTTATTCGATCGTTGAAATTTAATTCAGTTGTTGTTCACCCCTTCTAAAGATTCTTTAAAGATATTGCACCTAATACATTTACTCGTGATGTCAATGTCTTTAATTTGATCTACCGTTGGTTTATAAGGGTTGAAGTTTTGGCTAAGAATTCAACTTGAAATGTCTTTCTTCTCTGTTATTTTAAAAATTGAAAATACATCTCATAATCCACCGTTGATAGACGTCTTATAAAGACGCAAAGCTCGAAACATTAATACATTACCCGTCTTTGCAAAATACATTTCGCTTGCATCTTCTGGTACACCGCAGACATGCAGCTGCTCCATCGGACTGTCTAACAAGTAACCTAATAATAAAAGCTCTCTTGGCACCCGGTCACAAGTGTACAGCCTCGCACGTGCTTCAAAGCCTTCAAATACTCGTGCTCAAACAATAATGAAATTGTCTCCGACTCTAGTTCTTTTTCACATCGAATGACCGTAAAAAACGACCCTCCACCTCTAAAATATTCAAATACATCAATTGGATGATTGTATTTGTGGGGAATGCATTTAGGATCAAATGCGCTGAGTTTCAGTATAATTTTGGTCACAATTCGATACGATAATCAAAATTGATTTTTCGCCTAAAAATATTCAAAACCAGCAGCGCGCTCACGCTCAATGCAAATGTAAGAGCAGCCTTTAGAGAAAAAAAATGGTGGAAAGCAGGAAGTAGCAGAATCCTAATTTTCCACTCTTTTGAATATCTCAATATTCTTTTTGGCATCAGAGGCAGGAAAATTTTAATTCAGTGCCCTGCCGCATCTGCGTGGAAGGGGTAGGGCCATTGCAAAAGGGGGGTGAAAACCCGGGTGTCATGGGGATGAGCTTTTAGAGCTTCCATCGTTTTAGTGATAAGGCATAACAAGCACTATGCGCTTTAAAAGCTTTTCGAAAAATATCGGTCCTTTGATTCGAACACTGAAATTCTAAAATGTCACACTCATTAATGCTGCCAAAAAATACAGTGTGAGGATTTCTAATGAATTTTATATTCATCGATCGTACATGATTAGAATAAAGATGGAGTCAGTGTAATTTTGGAAGCTGCATATTTTATAAAACGGTTCATCTCGGGACCTCTCCCGTTAAGGGTGCTTGGGACGTCCTCGTACACCCCTCTACGTTGGCAGGCGTTCCGCTACACAGAAAGTCTTTCACCATAGTTTTTAAGCTTTGCATATTAATGGAGCACCACCCTCGAACACTATCGGTCATAAAAGAGGCAATTTCGGCCAGCTGAATAAGACTCGAGTTGAAATGAATTTCAACACGTCGAGAATTTTAATCCGATTCTTCGTGCCGTTTTTAAATTGTTGTTCGACGACATGAGTAGTTGGCTTGTAGACAGACGTCGAAGCATTACAAAATGACAACTTCCGGGTGTAAGCAAGACCAAGCGATGGCCTCCTGGCGAATCTCTATTGGACAGAAAGTTTTAATCCCTTATTCGCGTGCCTTGGACTCCCAGGAAATGAAGTTTTAAGCCACAAGCCTAACCTTAGGGCTTGAACCTACGATCCCCCAAATAAACCATGCCGTAGCTGCAAGGCGACTTCATTGTTTTTGCATTTAAAAGCAGAAACCAATAGATACATCTTATACCTCAAATGTTTCTACCAATATTTTATTCTTTATTAACATTTATTTTTAAGATATTTATTGTACGATATGATACATTTGGATTGATTTTCGGATAGTTCCACTTTTATTTAATCACATGTGGGAGACAATGGGAAATCGCCAAACGAAAAATTCTCTTCCCAGATTTATCTATTATGAAAATTACTTTTATCTAGATTCAAGATATAAATGTAAACTTTTATTCTATTCACTTTAATAAATTAATATATTTTATCTATCATCTATTTATTCAGGGGCTTAAATCATTTTATGTAAATTTATGATCAAACAGGAAATGCAATATGTAAAGTTTTCATATCCAAAACATCTTTTGTGGTAAGGAGATTAATTTTATTAAATCCATGTTATAATATATGGATATAAAATATTCCTTGCAAGCAAATTCAATTACGTGCTTGTCTATTGCATCAAAGATGAAGCTTTCAAGGGAACGGATGTATCGTTTTAAAATTGATTTTCACGTAATTTCTTTTCGTTTTACAACGGTCCAACGTCATTTGCACCTACATCCGGTTTTTTCCAGAACGATGCGCAAAAACCGGATGCAGCACTACTCTTGCGTAATAAGGCACATCCGTTTTTGCCACGTGGAAAATTGTATTTTCTTTCGCGACGAAGATGTGCAATACACCTGCAATCGTGTCACGTCTGCTTATAAATTGAACTGCTAAACTTTTAACATCCTGCTCTATGATTATTATTTTTTTAAATAATAAATCTCGTATATTCGTACCAAATCCCACCATAGATCCTCATAACTCCATTAGACTTGCCCCTGAGTACTTATAAAGATGCAGACAGTTCCACCGATTAATCTGCCTAATGAACGCTATTATTTATCCGTGCGCATTCATTAAACTGTCGCACGGTCGGTTGAAGTCTGAACGGATCTACTTTCGAAGCCTGATTCGTGCTAAACCTTACTAAGGTTCTACCTCTATTGATACAACCTTCAACTATACATTGTTTAACTTTTCCAATTCCAATTCTAAAAGAAAACCAAATCCTTCCTTTATTGCTTAAAACACTTCAAGAAAAATCAATCGACATAAATCAATCACGCGCCGCCTATTGCGAAATTGAATTATACCCTCATAAGTCACTGATCCTTAAAATTAATTTTGAATTGTCTCTTTTAAAGCATCGAATCCTATTTATATATTTAAATGTAACCTTATTTTTATATTATTATAAAATAGCCATAATAATATAGTCGCTCCATTGACTTTGCTTTATTAAATTATTCATTATGTGGTGGATGCTGACTAAATCCGCCATAACGGAAGAAATTTTTGCGAATTTTATGGAAACCGGAATTAAAAGAAACATCGATTTGAATGCGCAGAAAGGTATCTTATTATTCATAACGGAAGTCATCGCGGCATCAATCTCGTATTAGGGCCGTATTTTTATCACCCATATTCGCAAAATATTCGTATTTTTTCTGGCGACTATTTTCGCATTCGAAAATACTCCAATCAATATGTTTAGGGATAAAATAGAACGGGCTCGGTATTTCTTAGTGGGTGGTTTCAAGTCTTACCCTTATTACAGATGCAATATATTACGAAGAGACAGAGAAGCTGCAGGGTTGAAAACGGGGTGGTTTGATATCGCGCAGGCACAACAACGAAGAAGCTATGAACTTGAACAATGGAGGCTCATTTAATACAAAAATAAATTTATAGATTGAATCATCATTTCGAAAATAAAACCAAAATTTACTTCTAATGTAAAATTTTTGCCGTTCAACCTTAACAACGTAAAAATTTTAATATTTTTTTATTTGCATAATATTCAAAAATTAATATATTTTATTTAATATCATATAATTTCTTTAATTGAATTTTTTTTTAAAGAATTAAAATTAGTTAAATAAGACTCCAGGGCCGATGTAGAGGCAAAACGGCACTGCCTAGGCGTCGTATTTACTCAATTCCCCTAACAAATGGAGCTGGTTGTACGTCCAAGGTGTCAGGTGTAGTACCTCCACATGCCTACCCTGTAACCTGAAGGTGGGTAGGTGACGTCTTTAATATATTACTGTGGATATTTTGGGCCACGTTTAATTCACTTCCTCACTCCCTCTTGATTCACTATTCACGCGTAATTCCAATGGTTCATTACGTCTTGAGTCCTTGAAGCTTTAGGCTTCAATGGGCAATTGGATAGAGGTATCACTCACTTCCGCCGCCGTGATTTTTAGCACCTGCGACAAACTGAATTTGCCATTTTATGTATATCTTCAATGGGGATGCCATTATGTCCATTTGGATGTCTCCAATTTTTAAATCCTGAGAAAATTGCAAATTGGCCGATTTTAACCTTTGTCATAGTAATCGTCATTAAAATTATTCTTGTTGGGGAAAATATTCATTATATTTTATTTATACCAAATTTTAAAATATTTGATATGTAAATGATTAAGCTAAAATGATTTCAGTCGTTTTTTAAATGATCTATGGTCTCATATTTTAATGCTGAAGATTATTGAATTAGTACTAACAATTTTGCGCAATAACAACAAATTTAAATTTCTAAATAAGAATTTTTTAAGACATTCAAATAACGGATGGAATAGTTAATTTGCATTATTCATTAAATTTATATTAAACAAAGAAATCAAGCTTATTCTGGATCAATTTGATCGATCATAAATATTGATACATATAATTAGGGCTTTGAACCGTTATATTTTCGCTACGGTTTTATTTCCATTTAAATCTTAATTTTCCATTTCTAATTCTACCATTGGATCTTTGGTAGATCATAATTTACAACCTATCAAATTTGATTAAAGATTATTCAGCAATCTGAATTTGAGTCTGAGTCTCTATAATGAGCATTCTGGAGTCAACCCACTAATACAACACCTGATCAATAGTTGCACAGCTTCCTGCAGAACTGGGGTCTCTTCGATATCCATTCAAGATTAATAACGTTCATAACGCTTCATTTTCGCAACATTTTCGTTTTCCACTTTTAGTTCTTATTTGTAAACATTCAACTTATAATTCACTAGATATAAATATATTAAGAAAAATAGCATAACAGAGACCATCAAGATCCTCCAGTCATTTTAATTTTATACGTGTATTATTGTTAGAATGAATATAAGTTGATTTTAATGGGTCTTTCGAAGTAATACACAAGTAGATCCTGTCATAGATAATACGACAAGTCTCTCGAGGAGTGTCCTTTGAGAGTACTTCGCACCTTCGCGACACATCGTCGCGTGCATCATCAGAAATTTAGCTTAGGCAAGATTGCTTCCTTTGAGAATTCGCCTCATTTTAAACGGAAGTATCGGAACAATTGTGGCACTCAGCCTTCGAGGAAGTTTCCTGGAGTGAAGTTATTTGCATACATTATTATCACAGGTGTAGAGAGCGCAGCCAGTGAAACGTCTTTCCTGTTTCACAACCCTCCCTTGCACAACTTGTACATGAGCCCCGAGACAAATTTGTGTGTGAGGACATCAGACAGGCTAAATCATACCCTCTACATTTTGCATTTGTTAACAGGCGAACTTGACATTTCCAGTCATAAACACTGTTAAATTCATATGATTATCCTGCAAATGATATGCATTAATCACTTTTTCTGAAGTCTACACTATTTGTGGCGAAACATCTTAATATCATACACATGTTTACTCATATGAGCTCGCATTTATATCACTTTGCAATTGTCACAGGACAAAACAGCGCTAGTAAAAGCCATGGCAATGTAGCTAAGCAACTAAGTTACATTTTTTGCTGACCCAAATGCATCTCCTGAAGCTGCGGAATATTTTTGTATGCAAAAGTTGCAACAACTTTGCGAGAAGGCTAAACTTGGTTCCACCACCCCAACTGCAATTGCTCACATTACAGCGTGGTATTTTAAAAATTCAGCTTAGTCGCTCTAATCTAAAACACCCCCGTGTTTTTATATGCTCAGGTTAAATGACTTACATTAATCAACGAAATTGCACGTACGCTTTATTACAAAAATGTTTTAAAAGCTTTTATAAAGCTGCTACAATGTTGACAATTATAGTAATAAATAGTTAAGTAGTTCCCATTCAAAGCTCATTAAAGTCATCAGTTATTTCAGTACTTAAACATGATTTTATTTAAAAATATCACGTTAATTGTTCATGTTACTGACGGCTTAAACTATTACTATTTTAATAAATTCATCAATGTAGTGTTCCTATTAAATAACGAGGCTGATGATTTAACATAATATAATTAAGAAAATTTATTCTTAAACTAATTTTTCCTTAATAATAGTCCCTTCTTTTTATTATTCCATCGATGAAAGTATTGTTGTGGATTTATCATTCATCAACTATCTGAAAGACTCTTTTGTGTTTTACTTTACATTAGTAATTGATACAATACAAGCTATACGTCTGACAAGCTTCTCGATTGGGATAGAAAATGCATGGATATTTGTAGTATTTCTATTTTATTTGATAATACATAAGAATTAATTTCATTAAAAAAATGAGATAAAAAAATAGAAAAAAGTATTTGAACAGTTTTGCTGAGTACATTGCCGGGCCACTTTTTGCGTCAATTGCGGCTTACAATCGACTAGGTATCGAGGAAATGAACTCCTGACGTTGTTCTGTGGTGAGGTTGTCGCATTATTTTTTGAAACCAAGTCCAAATCTCCACACAAGAAGATGCTTGAGTTGGATATCGAGCTTTGGCACACTTGACTTGATACCAGAGGTTCTCGATTGGATTCAAGTGCAGAGACTGAGCAGACCAATAGAGGACTTTCCAATTATTCTTCTCCAATCACTTTTTGACAGAACGAATAGTGTGTTTGGGGTCGCCCGCCTCCGCGTTTGACAGTTGGTTGAATTGACTTGCTCTCGGGACTTCTTCAGGCCTTGAACCAGCTCCACTGCAAATCGTCTCATAGGATACGGATGATTTTCGTTTCATCTGACCAGATAACCCGTTTCCAATCTTCTAAAGTCCTGTTAATTTAGGTTTTTGTAAATTCAAGCCTCTTCCAGCACTAGTATGAAGTTCACCCTATTTAACGGAGAGATAACCAGCAGACTTGAGTGCCCTTGCAACTTTCATTCAACTGACGTCTACTTGGAGAAATTCCTTGACTTGAGCCGCAATCTGCACGGTGTTATCAACTAGAATTCTGCCACCCAACACACTTGACATATAATGCGCTCTATTAATTTCAGCGGTCTTCCTGCTTTGTTTTTTGGACAAACATCGAACAGGCCCTTGCGAATTTATTGAACCAAAGCTGACTCCCGTGTGGTTCATAATAACTCAGTGTATTGACTAGGGTGTATTAAAACGCAGCAGGGTCTCGATTTGTTTTTTCTTGCTGTTGCTGAGAAACTTTATCGATCAGAAAACCAGTAAAAATGATTCTTAGTTGTGTAATCTTTCAATAAATGGTTTAGCCAGTGAATATCGATAGAGAAGCCTGTGCACACAAAACTGTTCAAATCTGTTTTTCTATTTTTTGTCTTACTTTTTCTTTCAATAAAATTCATACTTATACAATATTAAATATATCAGAAATACTATCTTTTGAAGTCTAATTTGTTTAATAGCCATAATCAATATATAAAAACTAATTTAAAAATTGTTACCATTTTAATAATATTTAAGGATTTTCAGTTATATAAAATTGCAGATATCATTATAATACCAATACGCATAAATTTTGATGCAAAATGCATTTATTTTCAATTATATTGTCATGCGAAGCGACAAATTATAGCATTGTAATTTTGTACTATTGTCATCTAATTCAATGCCTGTATTAATTTATTTTAATTTTTATCTTCCTTATTGAAACTTTTGAGAAAGTTGATACAAATCACCTCGTTAAATCTTTTGCTAACTATTTTGAACTCAGGTCTCACAATGCCATTAAAACGCTCTCGCTGCTTGTTATTAGTACAACCGATTCGAGGATTCTCTTTTAATTTTTGTTGCGCAAACTTTTTGCCACAACAGCTTATTTAGAAGTTGTAAATATGGAAAGTTTGAAGTAAGCCGGTATTCCTTTGGTGTGTGGTATCCCTTTGAAAGTCCTTATAATTACGCGGTTCCCGTGGCTACTTGCAGCGCGGCCAAATTGTCCCACTAATTTCAACTTCAAACAGTTATACGAGAATTCGTAGCAATTTTACAATCTTAAGTTACGAGGACAGAAGGTGAGCGGATGAAGGCCCTCCCGGTGGGCGGAGAAGGCTAGAATTCCTGGAGCGTTTCTTAATTGCAACCTGGTAATGACGGGGACTTTCGTCGCACAAGTTTGTTGTACAGGTATGATTAAACTGAGCACGTTAAAGAGGTTACTGCTCAAAAAGTTAAGCAACTGTTCTTTATTCTGTAATGCTCTTTTTTGCCAACTTTTTTCATGAGAACAAATACGAAAAAGGCGAAAACTTAATGAGAAAATTCTAAAGGCAAAGTGTACAACTCAACAGCTTTGAACGAATATAGAACAACATGTATTATAAAAAATATAAGATCGATTATTTATACTGATTAAGAAAATCAAGTAGGCAAGCGATGTATAACCGGTGGTTGCTTGAACGTGGGTAAGGTGAGTGAGGGTCGTGAAACTGGGTATAAAGTTATGCAAACTTTAAAAGGGTGTCAGTTCTGCTGAAATTTATACATTTGATACGGCAAGCAGGTTTGTAACTATGGAATTATTTGGAGAGAACTGCTTTGCTGATGATACACTTTCTGCTTATTATCCGTTTTATTACTGTCGTGACAGAGGCCCTTACCTATGCATACAGTACCCACTCCAAACTATATATCTTTTTTAAAAGTCACTTACATGAAATATGTTCACAGCTTTATAAAACCATTCTTTGGATTTTCTGACAAAATTAAGGACGGGTTCCAATAAATCCTTACAGACTATTTTTTTAATTGCAGGCAACGAATATCTTGCTAATAATGCAAGTTTCATACTCAATTAAGTGCTTAAAGTTCATTTGAAATAATGAAATGAATCATTAAATGTAATTATTTGATTAAATGATCATTCAAAATTAATGATTATAAATTATTTAATTATTCAAATCATTGACTTTATTAAACTAAAATACAGATATTCTATTTTTTTTAGCATTATGCTATTTTGCAATCATTATATTACTGATTAGAATATTTTCTTTGAGTTCTCTGGTTGTTAACTAGTATTTTAATCTGAATTCTGCTAATTTGTTTTATATATATTGATTTATTTTGATAGATGTGAAAAATGTATTAAAAGATTCTACATTCTTATCATTTTGCTTTATGGTAACTCACAGACCACTCCAGTATGTATCGGGCTATTAAGTTTAACGTTTCTAAATTGTGTGTTTGATATCTTATCAATAGAAGAGGCTTTAAGTATCTCTTTAAATTTTAATAGAAATAAAGTAAAACAAATTTGGTAATACGCGTGGGATATCTTCATTTTTCCAATATTTAATATTTGGCTTAGTATTAGCAAAACACCTCATACTTCAAGATTTACACTGAAGTACGCATTTCAATTCAAAATTAAGCTAATAAATACATTTATTTATTCAATCAATACGCCTCTTCTTAGTCAAAAATATATTTATCTAAACGCCTAAATATATTTGCACGATATATACTTTCCCAAAAATAATTCTATTACAATTTAAAGTGAAAGCTTGCAAAAGCTTCTCTAATGGAGAATTTAAATAGATGATCGAAATGCAATCGTGGTTGATTCCAATTACAGATGAACTACTTAAATCTTATCAAAGCCTACAGGGGGGGGGGGATAATTTATTAACAACTCGAGAGACCAATACAAATCGATACACAACCCAAGACCCATTTCACATCCTGACCATGGCAATTTCGAACAATTGAATAAACAATTATTCGGTTTCTCCCATACAAAATGGACTCTGTGATACGGAATGTAAATACGGCCGATTTGGGAAAACGTGAGGTTTTCGTGTAACTAAGAAATTATAGCATCCCCCGGATATAAACGCGTCTATGTATTACAACACCGCAAGGGTAGATTTAAATCACCTTGGCAGACGGACAACTTGACAGGTGGGCCATTAATAAGCAAACAGTCACGTTATAATTTGCAAGATAAACAAGTCTCAGTTTCCTTGCAATGCCACTTGTTAATACAACCCTTTTAGTATCATACAAACTATGTATGGAAGCTAATGGCGAATCTAAATAAGGACGTCGAAATTGCACTTTGGCGGGATAAAATGTATTTTAATGGACAATTTTAAACGGGTTTTTATATCACCTCGGCACGAAAGAAGCTTTTTATATATGAATATCAATTATTCTCGGGTGGAAGGCATAAATTCACCGTTAAGGCCTACTTTCGTTCCGTCCTTAGGGGTAATAATAGTAAATCATAAGATATTCTCAAAATCTGTGTAGGCGTTAAAATAAGTTCATGGTTTATATTAAAGACAAAGTATCCATGTGATGTTGTAATTTTTAAAGATGTTATAATTCAACATTCATTAGAGAATTTGTGCTGTCAACGTGTCACGACAACTCGACGTTAACTTCTGTCAATATAGATGAAACATCCAAGTCACAACTATGGAAGGCAACAAGTTTACTTTTCAAGATTACGGCATACAAGTATACATTCAAGGAATGCGATAAATAACCATTTTGCATCTCCTTGAAGCAAAATAATATAATTTATGCATACATTGCGTTTGGGAAATCTCCCTTTTTTAAAGCGCTAAGTACCACTCAGTCTTTCACAAAGACTGCCTCCGATGTTGAATGCAAATAATTGCATTTCGCAGTAGATAGTAACATCGGAAACGTTAGATGGGGGGGTAGCTATCCAAGAAGATCCGGCATGGGGTGGCAAATTTAATGAAAAATATTTTAAGTACTGCGTAAGAACGCATCATCCCACTCGCTTTGGGATCCCTTTGATATCCGGCATTCGGTTTAATTTCTGGAGAAGAAAAAATGAGATAAATTACGTCCACGAAACAGATGTACAAAGATTCAACTTACATTTCCATTATGAAATATTGCCATTTGACTACACTGCCTGAAACAAACAGCGTTAATGTAAATTAAAATGAATACTTGAGTAAGAAAGCCGATGCTTCAAAATGGTTTTAATATTTGATTCGTTTTTTCCCTTTGAATAAATAAAAAACGTCGACAAAAATTAAAGGATAGGGTTGCTTGAAATCAACCAGGCAAACACATCTAAGCTGAGTTTTTATATCTTAATAATATTTATTTTTATAATCATCAAATCATATCTACTTTATAAGACACATAACACATAAATCAATAAGTTAGTATGATTTTTTTCACTTCTAAACTTTTTTCTTCTTCATTTGGGATAGTTTTTTCGCAATGTCTCCCCACAAAAAAATGGAACTTATTGAGTGATATGTTACATCTCATTTTATTTGTGGATCATGTCTTAATATTGTGGAATAGCTTGGGCTTTTATTATATTGGTAAAACCATACCAACTACTGGAAAAGTACTCAAACTTCCAATCGATCGTCTTGATTTGTATTCAACTTGATTTCGTGTATCTAAAAAAGAAAATACTGTAAGATGTAATCATCTATACAGATCATAAAAATTCAAAGTTCTACCAACAAGAAATGTTTTTTCATATTTTCTTGATATAGACTGATACTTAAATTAATACCTGAACTATTTTTTACGTGGAATGGAATTTAATTATTACAAATGGAATATAATTATTTCGCTGAAGATAAAGAAATGTTTATTTTGTCTATTGATTTTTCATTCATATGGAACGTACTTATTAAATTTATTAAGGAGCTAGAGAGAAAAAAAATAGTTTTCCTCCAAAAAAATCCTGCAAAAAGTAAGTGGTCGCACTAGTAACTCAATCGTCATGAGTACAAATGTGGTGTGTAGTGACGATGTGGCTGGCGACCACATTTTTAAAACATATATTCGCTATGACAAATCATGCCAAAATGATTGGCAATAGTTCCATAAAAGGGATTGCTTAAAGCCATCAAAAAAAAAATATTACAATGCCTCCCCAGTTTATTCATGTCCGTTGCATAACATCAAATTATTTGCACCCCATCTCATAATATTTTACTTTAACATTGTATAGGCGGTAATCGACAGCTTCATTTTAAATCAGCATATGAGTAGAAGCCCCCGGCTAGCTGTCTAACACAAAGCTTGTGTTTACCATGTCGACCGATGGTCGCCCCGGGTGCAAAATTGCACCCTCTCTATGCACCTGTCAGTATCATGCGTTTGTATTAAAAAATGTTTGACTGTAATCGAACGCATGGATGTAACTGTTTAATATATATTTTTTTCTTCGCTTTATTAATTTTTCTTTATTTATTGTTCCAGGTAAGTACGAGCATCGATCGACCAAAGAATATTTGATTTGTTTTGGGGGACTTGGTGAGATCAATTTGATATTTTACTGGATGACATATGGTTTTTGTTAGTCAGTTTATCCGTTTAATTTTCCATTCTGAATCCTTGCGGAATATTAGTTATAATCAACTGCAAATCCCACATCGCATTGCATTGTATCTGAAATGACAGTTGCAATTTAATATGTCCCTGGAACGCATTCCAGGGGTCCTCTTTGATTTATCATTGTTATGAACATTTCCGCTTGCCGGAAGAGAGCCTCAAAGGTAAATTAACTCGAACGCAACTCCCTGTTTCAACCCCCTAGATGTAAATGACGCACGACCCGGTGGACGTGTGGCAAAGGAGGATTACTCATTTGATTCGCTCATGTCAGCCGAACCGACCATTCAACAGATCCCCCGTTTACCGACCGGTGAATAAACATGCATTCCGGTGAACGTCTTCTTCCACCGGAACGGATGTCCAGCACATTAAACTCTCGAGCTTTGCCCCAAACTTTTGCTGGGAGCTTTCGCGGCATTAGCCAGCAAACGTGTATGAATATCTTTGATGTTTATTTAACGGAAAACGTATTTGCAGAAGCTTTTCATTAATGTGGAAAATGAACCACAGAGGATGTTGATATGCGAAAAGTTTCATATTTACGCAGATTATAAAAGCTATCAAAACTAAAAGCATCGTGATAATGATCTTATACTTAAAATTCACATTTAAATCATCATTTATACAGAATAATTTTTAAGTAAATTATAAAATACTCCGGATTTGACTTGTTTATCTGCGTACTTAATATGGTCCGAGGAAAGGATTAAATAGGTTTACAGACCATTAGCAGTCCTTTTATAGCCTTAATCTGCTGGACATAGCATAATGTGCAAGGAATGTAATGCAAATCGTGCCAAACCGCAATGAGTTTTCAAAATTATGCTCCACAATAAAATAAATAAATTCGATTCCCGATGTCGTCTATCAAAATTAGGTATCCTTTTGTCGGTACAAATTCGGGATGCAACCAGCTGAAATAGGGGAAAAAAGGTTGTATGCGTCTCGGAGCTCGCCACGTCGTCGTTATTCAATTTACATGCAAATGTGGACCGTGCCGTGTCAATACAGACATGTCTTGCAAACAGGAACTCGTCTCTGTCCACGATCAAATATTTCAGCCTTTATCATGGATATGCGTTACATTTTTATTTGGAATGTTGCTGAAAAGTCTACTGTAAATATGTACCGAAAGGCAGACGGGGCCGTAAACATATTTCTTGGTTTTTTTATCGATGTATCTGAGTCAAAATAGCGGAGGATAAATATTTTTGCTGGAAAATAACATCGAACATTGACAATCGATGGAGCACTGATTATGTCTTACAAATTCTGTATACACTTTATAGTGTAAACATATTAGTATTTACAAAAAGGCGTATTTTCATATACAGAGATAAATTTTATAAAATTTGTTATCAGTTGTAGTCAATCTCTATGGGAGATTTTACTATGAAAAATATTTATGTGGTGGCTTTCAATTGCCTTCCATATGTATTTAGTTTATGATAGGATTATTCAAATAGAAATTTTAAGCAGAATAAAATCTATACAGAAAAGTGAACAATCGATTCAACAAGATCGATTTCATTATTCATCTCAGCATTACTTTTTCCATCCAAGATCCAAAAAATGAAGCTTAATCTGAATCTAAATATTAATACATTCGATCTGTCAAATTTGTTGATGGGATGATATTATTTTATATAATCTGAATTTGAGCCCGAACTTTTATAATGACAGTCCAGTATCTGACCCACTTTAATAATACTTGGTCATATTTATTTAATAGCTACCTAATTTATGCAAACAATATTATTTCAGAAAATTCAATTTTGTGCAAATATATGTTTAAACTGATGCTAAATAATGTTCGTTTTTGGAGTTGAGATAACTACATTTTCTTCAGTGTCCTAAATTGCAACCGAGCCAAATTTAGCACGGTAGTATTCAATATACTATACACTTGTATTAGTAGAAGGATGCGGTGGCCAAAGGGAAGATGTCTATATTATGTGCAGAGCCTTAAGGAGTAACTATGCAAAATTTGGCTTAGATCGGTCAAAGGAATATAGAGAACAGACAGATTGATGTACATTGAATAATAACTTTAAACAGACTACTCAAGTATTAAGGTGCTTTCAGCACTGAATGATCCGGACACACATTAGCATGATAAGTACAATCTAAATTTGGCTTGAAAAATATAGTACTTAATTAAAGTTGACTATAAATTTTGTTCAAAAATTATAGGACAAATTCAAGCTATTTTTGTAATTATATAAAATTGTAGGAAATATCGTAAGAGGTAATGATAAAACTGATTTTATTTGATTGTGTAGAATTAAAACCAATTTTCACGATGTTTATCACTTATTAATACACACGTAAATAATATTTTTAAATAATAAATAAATATAAATTTAATGAAATTAAATAATCTGCAATTTTTTTTGTTGCTGAAAAATACATATTTGTTTCACACATTTTTATGAACTGCCGAAAAAATCAAAAATTTCATTTTATAATCGATTTTATCGATGATTCTTTATGTATTGGATCATGATCAATTTGGGTCTCATTATTCTCCAAGTAGACCTTGATTTTAAGTCACTTTTAACTATTTTCTAGCATAAATATGCATATATGTATGCCTAGATCGGCACATTTTGGATATAAATTCATTCCGCGTAATGCCGAGTTAATGCGGCACGTCAAGCACAGATGAAACCGAGACGAAACAATATAAGTCCTGCTGTAATAGTCTACCTTGTGTAGATCAGAAGCGCGACAGCCTCCGTCGGCATAACAATAACTTCAATAAATTACACTACAGCCTCCGTTCACTGTCACGGACCCGGTGAGAAATGGCACCAGTTACTGAGAAGCCCATTTTTTACCCATCCGCCGAATGAACTATCGCATTTCGCCTACAAATAGAAAAACCCCCAATCCCGCTTTGACATTTCGCCGATTCCACTCCGAACTAATTTTCATTTAGACAGCCCTCCTGATTGAAGAAATGAAATATTCATCGTCTCATTTGGTGGAGTGTGTTTTTAACATTAAAATGTTTTCCATCCGGAGTGCAAGAAAGGCTTAAGCGTAGCTCTCTCTCCATCAACAGTATTACGTATTCTTTTGATAGTAAAACGGTAGACGTTTCACTTTCTTAGGACAAAGTGAGCACTATGCTTGTGTTTTCTTTTTTTTCACTTTCTAACAACTTTCTTCGCGTTAGGAGTCTTTGTTGCCGTTAAACGTATTACATTTTTCATGAACAATTACCTTTACCTTCCGTTTGTTGAGAGGAAAAATAGCACGCACTTAATACAAAGAAACAGACAAAAACTAAAGCGTGTGAAGAATTTGAAATTGAATATGATTTAGTATTTAAGAAAATGAATATCACTTCAACACATGATTAAATATATTATATTTAACAATTATTTTTTTTATATTGACTTGAAAATAAAACCAAAAAACTTTATCTTGCATAAATAACTCACCATAAAAATATTATAAATATACAATACTATCAACTGTCCGAGTTTCATTTTGACATTCATTTTTACAAATATATTTTTAATTAATTTGAGAATATTTTTATTTAAATATAATAATCTCAACAAAATGAGCATGTATAATTAAAAACAGTGATTGATTAGAATTATTGGAATTCATTGTATTGGAAATTCGATTAAAATACAGTTTCATGTTGTTTTTCTAAGTAAATCAATAATCTTAATGGAAACCTTTTTAAATTCTTTAAGAGTAACCGCTCGGATCAGAGTTTAAGCATCGTCGTGTAAGTTCTTTGTAGACATTTTCCAAGAGATTTAATATTTATAAACCACCCACCCCGGGAATGTGATACTATAAAATGTATCACACGTCTAACGATGACACGTAAAGCTATACGGAAGCGTCGAGAACGCCTGAGAGGGCCAGAGGAGGAGGTAACAAAGCCCTCCCGAAACGTTGACGCAGACGAGTAAATTGACACGCCGCCAGGTGAGGGCGCCGCTCACAAACAAAGCCTTTTTGTTCGGGTTTTGGACTTGAGCCCGATCTGGTCCTGGGACGTCCCGAAACCGCGCGATGTTTGCTTCCCTCGTCATATGTCTTCATTGTTACGTCTACGTAGGCGAAGGTCCTCTTGATAGGCGCTGAAATCAGAGATGCGGCCCTGATGATGAAGGGCGGATATTCAGTCTTATAATGTTTACACAATGATTACATTAACCGCCTTATTGTCAATAAAGACTCAACCCATGTCATAATCAACTATTTGGACGTCAGTCAACAATATAATTATCATGTATCAATATTACATCCGAGCTGAAGGGTTATCGAATATCCGAAGACACTGTTTAAATAACAAGAGGAACCTTCTTCTCGGGATAACCGTGCGGGATTTCATCGAAAGGGATAATGTAGCAGAATAATATCCCGTTAATATTCTCATGAAATCCAATGTAATCAGAACTGGTCTAATAATCACATTATTTTTATAGATAGATCTAATTGATATATTCTTAGTACTAATAATATATGTTGTCTTATGGAACTTTATAAGTTTACTAGGGAAAAAAATCAAATCAATTATATTTGATCTTTTAAAGCTATAGAATTCAGCATTCTTTCATGGAAAATTATTAATTATTATATATGTAAGATAATATTTTTTAGCTGCTTTTTTATAAATCAATTAACATTGTTTGACTTTATTATAAAAAAATATTGCATTTAAAGTTTTGAAATAACTCCAAGCATATATAATATTAAAAGCAAAGTCACAAATCAATAGCCTAATAATTTTAAATTAAGAAGTTGGTATTTATATTTAATTGCTGAAGTTCATATTTTGGTTAAGTTAAAAGATTTTTTGATAACATTTAAAGCTTATTATATCACTTCAGGATTAATTTGACACATACATTTGACCAACCGAGCTAATCACACATCACTCAATAAGTACGTAGGATGACAAAATAGTCAACAAAATATTTTTGATCGATTGTAAATTAAAATTGCGTGAAATAGTTGACACTTTAAAGGTAACAATAGATAATTTATTCATCATTTTGCATCAATATTTGTCCATAAGTAAGCTCTCTTTGAAGTGGATACCTAAAAATGTATGCACAAATTCTTAATTAGGAGCTAGATCTTTGACTATTGACTAAGACAATAGTCAAAGACAAGACAATAGACAATTTAAGGAAGTACTTAATTCTTGTAAACATTATATTGTATAAACTAGGATTCAAAATTGAATTGGAAAAAAATATCTAGAAAATCTTTTAAAGCATTTAAATGAATATCCCAATTTTAAGTAAATAAATACTTGCGAAGTTTTCGCGTTTCACTCTTATGGATCTCAACGTATCTTTTATATTTGCGATAATAAGCAATGTTTTCTCCCAAGGTAATACCCTCTTAATTTTCTTCATCGATGAAGATAAACGACTGGATCTTTTTTCATCTTTTATGGTCTGTTAAGCTGTTCTACCGTAATTTAAAAAAAATCTGTTTAGTTCAATCTGAGTCATCATTACATTCATCACCCTGTTTGCATCCTAAAGGGACGTGCTGAAAAAAGCTTCGACACTCACCCTTTTTCAATCTCCCGCCCCTACCACGGATGGTGGCTTTTACAACTTATAACTTTTCAGCCCGACTAGTAATAATAATAATAATAAAGTATAAATCGCACAATGTAAATGATTAATTTGGTCGACCGGCGCGGAATACATTATTCCGCCCCTGGCTGCGAGTCCCAAAACGGCGCGGCCGGAGGGACCGTTTCCCACTAATGAGTTTTTGGGTCATTCCAAAATAATCTTTCCGCGTGTCCTCTTCCCGGGACGTGTACGGACCGCACCGTCAAAACAAATATATGCCCAGTTTCCGAATCCAACCAGGAAAATACAGCCAGGATTCGAGGGAAAACTCGGAAAAAGGGAAGCGTCCACATGGGGCCTGGGCCAGATTGGGGATTTTGTTGAAATTCGAACGCCATAAATTAACCGCAGCGAAACTTCATCTTTTGTGTCGCGGACATTTTTATTTACAAACAAATAGTCCTTACCGGAAAAAAACGCATTTTTATATCATCCTTATTTGATATATCTTTAGTTTGCTATACCCTTTAAGCTGAATTATTTTTATTTATTTCATCGCTCAAGATGTAGCTGTGCTGACTTTTTTTGATACTAAATATCCAATCAATTTCACTATAATTTTTGTATTTTCAATTATTTAATTGATATTTAATTCAATTATAAATTTAATTAAATAGGGATAGATATATAGTCAGTATCTAAATGTCCATTCTATTCATTTAAACATTTTAAGGATACCTCTACTATGGAAGTATAAATCAATAACATATAATGGATTTTTCGTCAGACTTGGGATAGGATATTTTACCCTAAATAGCAAAAAAAAGATTGCATACAAATTAAGCTAATCAATATTAATTGTTAATGGATATTTAAAAAAAACATATTTTCTATATGTATTATATTATGCAAACATTTCATATTGGAGTTCATGTCATTTTATGAATATTAGAAGAGATTTTGCTCTTTCACCGTGTCCTTCAGTGATAAATATAAAAGGCAATATTTAACAACCCAGAAGATTCTATAATTTACACCCATTTCGTGGAATACAAATTTGTCTGCGGTCGTCAGAAAAATTGTTGCTCATATACAAAATTAAGGTGAAACAAGATGCTAATTTGTTTTTCGTCCGTACGAAAATTTGTATAAGCCAGTAGCATTAGTGCCTTTTCGCCCAAATCACTGAGCGTCTTCTTCATTAGACCGTAAAATTACCAATTCCTCCCTTAGCTATTTTCCCTGTCCACGAAATTAAAGAGCAATTACGCCGCAGAGCAGATAATCCAGTGGACTGGATATCGCCACGCCGGGCACTAATCCCGCCTTAAAACCGGGATTTGGCCCGCGCCGGCCCTGTACCCGTGCATACTGCGGTCGCTCTAAGGTTAAATACATCTCGCCCATTATTTGTTTCGACGTTTTATCGAACTGGACGCATTTGAATTTGAAAGCACGCTTAAAATCATTTTCGGCGGTTGGACGGGATCAAGCAATACTCATTTATTCCAGCGTATGGAAATTATACGGCCGCTTCATTCTCGGTCAATTTGGGCGATAAATTCATGCTTTATGGGTGTATTCGTTTGTATGTGAATAAGTTTGGACGAGCTATCATAAAGGATGATTCGAAGCTCCAGTGTTCATATTCGTACAATATTACTCCCATACTTTGATAAGGTCTAAGCAAAATTCTACCATGGGCATTAATGATCGGTTTTGAATAATATTTCTACGTGCGAATATAGTATTCGTATATAATTCAGTTGATAATTATATTTAATATAATTTTAATTTAATTTAGTTATTACTCATATTACAATTTAGTCACTAATTCTAGATTATTTGCAAAAAATTATTCAGCAACGATTCTTCTTCTTTTAAGATGCCATATGCATTATCAAAAATAGGCATTATCCATTAGAGATTTATGAGATGGTTTCTTATTTATTTTTACATTTACTTAAGTAAGAATAGGATTATTTGCTCATGGACAATTCTAGATTAATTTATTAATCACCTCAGTATTTACAGTTAAAGATCCAAGAAATCAGAGTAAACCTGAATCAACATGATCGATTAGAAATATTAATACTTCCAATCTCTCAAATTTGTTGACATCAGCCTGGATTTAAAGCCGACTTTTATTATATAAATCTGTATAATAATACTCGGCCATAAAATATTCAAATGAATATCAAAACTTGCCGTTCTATTTGCCATCAATTAGCTAAAAATGTTAAGCTTACTTTTGTTTTGATATCTACTAACTTCTGGAAGGTATCGCAAAACGGCTTAAGACTCTTTATATTAATATGTTAAGTAGCTCGAAAGAAATGCTAACAGATAATAGAACAAAGCGTAGATAAAACGATAAGTTCAGAGGATTATACTGTAACGTATATCTTGAATAAGGATTAGAAACAAACATCCCATTTCTAACACCAATGTTATGTGTGGGATCTGAAAGACAACTCAAGTGTCCTACATCAAGCAACAATTAAATGTAGAATATAGTTAATGCCATCCAAATGGACTACGCAATACTTATTTTTACACTGAGAATGAATTGAATCAGATTTAAATTCTATCGTAACCAGTTAATCTACAACATATTCTCTCAAAAACAATTTTTGTTAAAAGACCCATCGGCAGTAAACTAATTTGAGAAATTATTTTTCCATTATATTTGAAGTTTGGATTGTTTTTATATTAACATAACAGTTAAATCGTATATGAACATAAAAAATATCGTTATATGAATAATTCAAAGCGCTAATTTTATGAATCTACTCTTCTGTTTTATCATACACAAGATTGTTTTTTTTAAATCAATCGATAAGTTTTGATAATAAATTCTTTGAATTCGGTTATAAAGCCTTTAAATTTTTGTTACTAAACTAAACAAAAATGCTTATCAAACCAAAAGTAAATATTATTTGTTCCTTGGGAAACTGTTTTTTCTTTCTTTCAAAGTAAAACGCTTAGTTTAACCTGATACGTTGAAGCCTCATAAACTAGTTCCAGCTCTGCAATCACGTAAATTACATGGAATCGTGAATCGATGCTTGAAACCCTTTAAAATTGTTTTTTAATTTGCAAACAGTCTGAAACTTTAAAACGGAAGTCAACTTCGAAATGGATTTAAATATTGTTTATATGGATTCTATCAAACTTCAAAAATTTATTAGAAATGTTTTATTGGTCGTCTATTAGCATACACATTTAAAAATAGTTTTGTTTTCTTGTATTTTAAATGAAAAAAATCTACAAGAAAAGAACATTTATTTAACAATTCTTCTTGAGCTTGCTCCTAGCTTTTGACAAAGATTGATAACAGAAGTTGTACTCTTGTTTTGATCAATTTGCAACGAATCTAACAAGCTATAATTCATGTTTTTAAGAAGGCTATCAAAATCTTTTAGTATTGTGTGTATATGAAAAAATGGGGTTTATTTTAAAAAATATTATAATTACTGGGTGTTCACTGAGTGCATCGTAGACATCTTGAAGATTGCATTGAAACACAATCTTTATGATTTTTGTTTTTCATTTTGTCAAATTAATATCATCTATATTTACTAGATCACTAAAAAAATATAGAATATAAAGACAAATTGAATAGATAAACTCTTAACCCTTGTGTGATATGACGTATATATCCGTCAAGACCAAAGTCCTTGCAAAATGGGTATGACGGATATATCCGCATTGTGAAAGTTAAGCAAACCTCAATAGAAAATTACGGATATATCTGATTGCAGTGTTGTATGCTTTAGATGTAAGAATGATTCATCTCGGAAACTGATTTGTTCGAACTTGATGATATACTATTTTCGTATACTAGATATGACGTACGTATCTGCTAGCGGTGAAAAGATCATGTCACTACGGATGACACTTTTAACAGTGATACGTAACGTTGAAGGGTTTAACCAAAATTAAGGCATTTTGAAGAGACTTTAACCAATATGAAAAAAAGGACAATTATTTCAATTTATACACTTTTATTTACATATTTTCTTAATAATTTTTACCCCAAAAGAGTTATTTATTAAACGAGAACCTTAAAACTTTAGCTTAGACTAGATAATATTATAGTGAGAAACATCTCAAAATTTCAGTCTGATCGATCAACAACTTTTTAAGCTACAACTGGCAAATATTTTGAAAATGCAGTTTTGAGATAACCTCGTTTAAAGTTTCAATACGATAAAACTGTCAATTTTTGTGACTTATAGATCAATCAGTGATTCCAAGAGCATATAATAGATCTTTATCTTTCTTAAGTTAATTATCTTCGAGTAGCTGTTGTTTTCGAGATATACAAACTGCTTTTGTCTCAGAAAGACTCTTACGGTTTTGCCTCGCTACCCGCGCTTCATTAATGTTTTCAGCAAAGACTTTACAGTAGGTGCCAATAATTATATTTAATGTATTTATCATCTTCAAAATGAAGCTGTAGTCTAAATATTTCAGCAGCAATTTACGTTAATATTTCACATATTTTTTACACTAGAAGGTGCTTTGGAACCAATCTCCAATACCGTCGAGTTAAAACATTCATTAGCATTTTGGGTATTGCCATCCAAGCATCTCTGAATTGATTCATCCCTAGACAAATCTTTATAAATTCGTAAGATAATGCTGTTTTATCCCTTGGTCAAAAAATGGAGTCATGCCCTCGAGCTTTGGATATTTTTTAAAGGCATAGCTTACTACCATTTGCACCAGCTTTTCACTCCAGTTGGATTCCTAATATAATGTCCTTTTTTTTAATTCCTCGAATTTTTCTACCTTTCGTTCCTTTATTAAGATATTTTGACATTTTTGCTTCGAAAATTCACACACGACAAACTATCGAATTAAACTGACTTCGAGTAACGTTAATTTCGCATACCTACAGCTACAAATATATATATAAAATATAGCGATAATCTTTTTAAAAATATTTTTAGGGACACCTTCTCTAACAAAACTAAATATACAAAAGATTTAAACAAAAGTATTGCGAAAGAAAGATTGCTCAGCTCCAAACGCTCCTACCTGTCCTTTTGAAATACGTAATAAAAAAACGGATTTTTTGAACGTTGTAAAGGGATTGCCCCCCTTAAAACATGGAGATTTGGCAAAGTAATGGGGTTTAAAATTGGTAACATTTGGTCAGGTATTTAAAGGTATACTATATTTTATTTTGATAGAATGTGTATTTTAGAATCGTTCTCGATATCTAAAAAAATATATAGTTTTTCCATCTATACAACACTAGTGAATATTTTAAATAGCGCAGCAATGTTGCCAAAGCCTTATCGCACCAAAGCTCATCCGCAAATATTTTCGAAGCCTTAACTAGAAGCATTCAGTCTAGGGGTACGAAATAGAACTAAAACATCCCCACAAACCAGAGTGGGACACATCGGACTCGAAGAGCAAGTCACCTATATGGGCGAACGAACATCGCAAGAGTCGCATGTGTATTTCCTATGGGAAATCATTGCAGCAGGAATGCTGTGTAATTAGCGTGGCTAAAGCAAGGGCCTGCCACAAAGAAGATGCTATACTCCGATGCGGAAAATGCATTCATCTCGCCATTATCTGTCGACCCTTCGGTTGCAAAACTAACGTGATTATCATACACAAAGGAATCTCATTTCGCTCTGGGGCCCAGTCGGAGCCATCAATGAGGGAATCCCTCTATTTATTGCGGTTATAATTAAAAGTTCGTTCACTTCGACATCGATCTGAATCGAAAGACGGTGTGGTTGTCGGAGTCGAGCAGAACAGAATTAGGGAAGTGATAATCAATATGTGGTCGCGGAATAGTGGAGCGATGATGAAGATGATACCGGATAATCGGATTATTGCGGCTTTAAGAGATCTTGCCAATTATGATATTTCTCCCGTTTATAATCCGAATTAATGGCACACGTGCCGGCTTTATATAATCAAGCTATTAATGACAATTAAAGAAATGTTTTGATATAAACTTTAATTTAAAAAATTGCTTCCACACTATAATACTAATATACTCATAAACTCGTGTTTTTTGAAAGCTCTTGTTAAATATAATTTTTTACTCGAGATTCTATGCCCTTTCATATTGCAGCTATAATTGTTAGAATCAAATGATAATTTATTGTAAAACGCTAGTTTCCCTATGCTATAAATGGAGCCAATTTATTTTAATAGGTAAATTTGATAGAACTGGATTTACTATTATTGCTTATCTATAACTTAAGGTTTTTATAACTAGAATAACATATTAAAATCCCGCATATATTGGCACATTGAAAATTATGGTCACATTTCCTATTTATGCAATAAACAATCCAATCCGTCCTATATTATTATGAGCGTATAATTAGTCATAGATGAGCAATCAATGTTTGTCTTTGGTTATTCCAAATACCATTACGAACGATATTATTAATTAAATCTATATGCAAATATTATCGTGTAACATAGGAATTATGATATTTTCTTAGGTTAAATAGCATTGTTGATTCTTATAATGTTTATATATTTGCAGTAGAACGTTGAAAAATAAACAGTAAAGAGTGGAAATTCCGGAAAATGTTCAATGGGTCGTTTCCGATGGGTGGGGCAGGAGCAAAGGTTCCTCCGGCGTAGTTTGCACACAGACAATGTTTGCACACGATGTAATTACAGTCAGATCTAACTAGTTGCAATGTTTTGCCACTGTATGAATTCCCAAAGTCCAGGAAAAGACTTCCTGGACCACTAATTTAACATCGCATGTTTGCACTATTAAATAAATTCGCTTAAATACTAAGATCATTTAAAATGCATGCAAGAATTTTGCCGTTTATGTCCTTATTTGTTTACATTAATTATCCCTTAATCAATGCTAAAATATATTTATGGAATATTTTTGCCAAAAAAACTTATTCATTTGTGCGCATTTGGCACAGATAAATCTTAGCTGAAAATGTAAAAATATATTTTTCTGCGGTAGGATCATTGCGAAACTTTTAATTGTTGGTTCTTAAGTTTTATCGCAGTATTTTTAATTAACGCGAAAAATTACAATATCGAATAACGCTCGCTTTCTTCGGCGGACGAAGGAAGTGGAAATAGTCCTTCGTCGAGGAGAGAGACAACAAAGAACTTTTAATTACGTGATGAGAAAAACAAACTCGTCCACCCTGAAAAAAACTCCCAAAAAGTAGATAACTGAACGCGGAAAGTTTACGTATTGGCTCATTGACCCAGATTTGTCATTATACAACGTTATGGTTTTATTACAAGGACTTTGACTTTGCTTGAATGTCAATTTTATTCATGTAGACATACACATAATCACATATAAAAATAAGGGAAAAAAATCTGTAAAAATCCTGGCAGAAAAATTCATCTCCATGGTCTTAGCGAGCTTTCGATCTTGTTATATTTTGGAAGTTTGATACGTTTCTTTCGGATACTTTCAACTTCTGTATAAGCTAATTAACCAGCGAGTCTTTTAGAATTGTATTAAAATCGAGGCGCATTTTGCTTTAATCATTCCTTTTAAAAATATAATTAGACTTTTAAGTTGTAATCTCTTGAAGTTTTTCAAAATTGGCTCAAAACTTTGATCATTTTACATCTCCTCCCCGTGACATAAAACTCGATACGTCGAAGGAAACGTGTGATCCATCTTCGACAAGGCAAAAATGAATCAAGTTCCGTGTGTACCGTGTTCTCTATTATGGAAGAAAAGTTTAAGAAGGCTTCACCGCCTCCGGGTAAAGCTCGCTGTATACTCTGACGAAGAAGAGCTCGATTGCAAGAAAACTTTTAAATGATTTGAGACTGGCAGGAACGCAGTGCCCGTTGGCGTGGTTGTTATCTAATTTCATATCTGTGATAACTTTCAGAATTATTTTCCGTATAATGCGCTCACTTTCCCGTTATCGAAGTTTGAGATGTTTTCGTGTGTCTTGCCAAGTCTGCAAAAGCTCCAATGCAGCGATTTCACGATCAAGCAGTGAAAGCTCTCGAATCATCAACGTAAGATGCACGTATAAAACTTCCTTCCACAAAAACTATTGCAATGCCCGATTTCATTACAAATACTAGCTAAACATTTTTTAGTATGATTTTAAAACTAATTTTCTTCATTTTATTTTTTAAGTCAACGTAAAAAAATAAAATACCTACTTGTATTTCAAAATTACTTCCAATGTTTGGCAACAGATGGCAGTCACGTTAACCCAAGTTTAATATTATTTTTATTTAATTAAAGAACATTTCACAAATAATTTATTCATATAGCCATCATATTAAAGTAATACTCTTATTATAAATTAATAATTTGTAGAGTGATGTCGTACTTATCGCTTGTTTATTACAATGACTTTTAGCAATAAATAAAAAATAATTTTAAAGCTTAAATAAAAACATCTATAATAAGTATGTCTTAAACTGTCTTTATCTATAACATTTTAACGATGTTAAGCTGGAATTTGCTGTTTTATGGAACGTCTAAATTGGCTGTTCGCAATAATACTTTTGAAGTTTAAATAAAAAATGTTCCCTAGAAAGAAGAAGTCTTGTATAAATCTTCTTCAAATGCACCATCACAATCTTAATTCGTTCACTAAATACATTACATGCAAATCTTGTACATTTGTTTGACTATTTGAATGTCCCACTTAATTTTTTAATTTAAAATCGAAATAATTGAATTTAATGTTTACAGAAAAGCAAATCTATATCAAGCAGCACTTTATTAAGAGTAATATACAGTGTACTCTCGATATCCAGGTGAGAATCACTCGGTTTGCAGATTATCCGTGCCTAAAAAATATTAATAAAAAAAATGATACTTGGATAATATGGCCATTCCTGAATAGTACTTAGGTATTGTATACAAAGATTACGATTAAAAAAATAAATCTCAAAGCGATAGGGATGATGCTTGTATTTTATCTAATAAAACAGACGCATTTTCTCATGTCTGTGTTTTATCTTAGATCGACAAGCTTTTACATTAGTAAAATTAATAAAAACAAAGTGAAAATAAGCAAGTGCGAATAGACAAGGCCAGGAATGCAAGTTTCGAGGTCGATCTAAAAAACATTATAGAAAGATGTTTGTTAAGTTAGCATTTGCAAGTCGTTATAGAAATACATAACAATGAGACGCTTGATGCGCTTTTCTGAGACGCGAAAATCTGGACGCAACGACGAACGAGTTAAATAAATAAACACTATCGAAATCGATTCGTTATATCATTCACACATCAATGTTATTCGATAAATTTGGGTTAACGATCTACACAATCGTGCGATGTACGCAGGAAGCTCTCCGTCTCTGTCTCCCATGCACAGTTATCGAACTGTGCGACATTTTATCCGTCTCTGCTTTTCTCCGAGCTCAACGTACAAGAGTGCTCTTTCTGAATCATTTGGAATTCGCTCGCAAATACGCGATCATCCTACCATGCAGATTAACTATGAGTGTTTTTCTTTATAAATAACAAGTAATAAAATTATGAAATAAAAATTTGTATTGTAAATATGATTTTATAATCAAAACCAAGTAGAAATTTGATGATTTGGATTATCCGTGTTTGTCCTCCCCGCTAGTCCCCCGGATAATCGAGATCTACTTTATATATTTTTTAATACAATTTGATGTAGTTGGCAATATCAAAATGTCCATGTTTTTATAATTCTTTCATAATTGCATAACTAACAGGGGTAGCATTAAATGGGTTCTCAGTCAAATTATTTGTACTTTTATTTGAATTTCGCCTTATTTACAAAAAGTTGTTTGTATGTAGCATTAAATGGGTTCTCAGTCAAATTATTTGTACTTTTATTTGAATTTCGCTTTATTTACAAAAAGTTGTTTGTATGAAGCAATACAAATGCATTGATTGTTTTGGTGGAAGGGTGGCAGTAAAATGTGTATTATTATTTGTCGTTCCCAATTGAATAAGTCCGGGTGCAATTGAATACGCTATGATTCACCCTGTTGGCTTAATTCATTTCTGGGTCGGGCTATTCGTTTTTATTTACTTATTTTTCTTCCACATACGAGGGGTAGATCTCTTCCTCTAACGCCTCCTCGCCCGCCGTGGCCCAGAAACGAAGACAAATGATCGCACATTATCTTGTGCGCGTTGGTTTTTCACACTTTTACGGCCTCGATGTCGTTTATTTCGCCGGCCGCGTGCCTACATCCGCACATACGGACGTGTGTGTGCTTATGTTCGAGACGCAGACTCGCTCACACGTACAGGGCCTGCTCAAAGAATTGTTGTTCCAAGTTATGATTTGGTGGCTGGCTTCTGCCTTTTTGACTATGTGCGCTGGAACAGAACGAGCTTTGACGGCTTCACTCCGTATATATTTTATAACCCACATGAAAAGCAGATTTGTATAATATTCGCATTTGCACGGGCTCCATGTTATTTATATTGTTATGTGTATTTTTCTCACTTATTTCATTCTTTCTATACACCACGAATGTGCTTTTATTATTAACAAAACAGAATGAATTTATATGACTTCAGTCCATTTTCGCCGAGGTCGCACAATGTTATATGCATAATGATCTTTGATAGCTGTGATGCAGAGTTAATCACTATTTCTCTTAATTTACTACGAAAATAGCATTTGTGGCAATTTTTTTGCTGAAATGCAAAGAGCCTTGAAGTTTTTTCTTCGGTTCTAACTTATTTTAAAAAAAGTTACTTCCTCGGCTTAAAGAAACGTTTATAAAAAACTTTCTACCACAAAGTTTTTCGGGATAAAATTACATCTGATCCGGAGTGAAAGCCTTCCAGCAAACTTCCGCTTAACTTTTTGTGAAATGTACATTTTACCGAGTCCTGTTTTGCAACTACTAAATTAAATTTTCAAGCTTAGACAATGCGCTTTTAATGAATTAAAATTTCGTTCATATTCTAAAGCTCAACCAGAGCAAACACAGCACTTTTTAAAAAGCATTCATACTGATTCTGTGTACATTAAATTCTGGTAAAAGCGAGCTTCCAACGTTTGAGATAAAATTTCAGCTTCAAATATCGTACGGTGCATCGCGCCATTAGACTTTCTTTCCAGTTTTATGAAGTCGCACAGCAAAACTTCGCCATTTAATACACCCACTGCAAAAGCTTGTACACAAAACAATCTCATCCCTGAAAAATTCTAAAAACACAATGAAACCTCCTAAGAAGTAATGCAGTCGAAGTCGTGCAAGGTGAAGATTTCGCCCTGTATGTAACGAGATACAACCGGGCACGAACCCGGGGTGCTCTCTGTAACCTGAGTATAATGGTGAAATTAGAATGCAGAAGACATTGCTTCATACACAGCGAAATGTGCATGCGCATCGTACGTAATACTTAAGGACCCATGAAAGTGGAAAACGGAGGCGCCGGCCCTGCAAGGTGGCACAAGGTGAAATGGGGGAAGAATAGAATATCCCCCCATATGATAGCTCCCCCCCGTTGCCGGAGTTAAATCGAGATAACGACAGCTATTTAAGAAGCTTTAAATAACTGTTTTAAAGCGATTCGTGCCAAATTGGAAGAGGTTGAGGTCCCCTGCAGCAAAGAGAAATTACATATGACGAAAACCACTTGGCCGTGTGGAAATTGCATTATTCATTACTTCTATTCACATGTTGAATACCATTATTTACTAACCATATTTTTGGATATATATGAATTTCAAATAATAATATTTTCATGAAGATAATAATTTAAAAGGGCATTCGATCTTAAATAAACAAACAATGCTTATAATCATTAACAAAAAAAAAAACAAGGAAAACGTTTAAAATAATAGAAAATCCTACGAACTTATTGAGTAATTTGTTCATCATATCTTACACGATAGATGATTACATCAAAAACGGTATATATATAGATGATTATATAAAAATATGTTGGTATAACCTACAGTAGTATTTTTTAAATGATATTTCATTATAAAAAGTGTGATCGATATGTCCATAAAATGTATCTTTTCTTGTAAAATTTTTGAGCCTCCAACAAAAAAACTTATTATTTTCACCCCATAAGTAGCTACTCAGGACTTGTAACTCAATCATCTTGGGTTCCAATCTACTGACCATGTCAAAATAGTTTACAACGATCTCATAAAAATAATTTCGAAAATCCACAAAAAAATTTGGTCAAGTCTTCTAAGTAATTTTTATTTTTTCAGAAGCATTAGATTGAGAATTTGCTGTAAATTTCATTATATTGATAAAGTAAATTATTATAATTTCCATAGCAATAACAGAAAAATATGCCTAAAATAATATCATCTCCGGAATCTTTTCTCCTTAGGGTTGCCAGCATATGTCCATTTCATTTCGTGCGATAAGAGATGAAATTGGTAATTATGCAAATTTTAGTCATTTCAGATTAAGATGTGTGGATTCACCCGACGCCAATGGCGTCCCACCGGCACGGTTATAATAATGTCTTTATTAAGGTCTGTATTCTTTAGATGTTATAAACGCCTCCTTAGAAAACGAGAACTGCCGAGGTGTTCCCAGATCGCTATCTATGAACTTAACGGGGTACGCCCGCGAGCACACCGAGTGCAGGGGTTGAAAATCGAATAACACTGCTGGATGGCGAACAAAAAAAAATGATGTCCAAGATCTCATTAAAAATATATTAAATGGATCCGTGAGGTCTGAGCGCAAAATGATGGAGATACGGATCGCGAGCTGATGGTGGCTGGTTCGAATGAAGTGCTTTGGACCCGGGCCCGGGGTGTCTATTATTTTGTCTCCGTAATAACGTAATAACGGCTCCAAGTCGACAGGCTATTATCCGGTTAAGAAAGGCTATATAATAAGACATTATACCCGTCTAGCCTGGGCTGGTCTATGTGCCGGGATTGGATCAAACAAGCTCTAAAATGGCTGATTAGAAAGGTGTTTACCCGATATACGAATTTAATATCATACAATATCCATGTATTTATTCATATTTAACGAGGATCGCCAAAGTAATAATTGCAATACTCTTTTTTAACAACCATTCTTAAATCTATTTTTGTAATATGCTACATAGTGCAATCAACACACACAATTATGCGAGTAAATTGGGAGAAAATTTGTCAATAAATTATTCCATGTATTTATGTAAAACATGTAGAGCTCTTTTAGAGAATTCTCGAGAATTTAACAGTTTAATAATTTCATTGAAAGAGATATTTCGATGAAATTATATATATTTTTTGTCCTTATATACATAAATAATATTGTCATTTTAGTGAGTCTACTCTAACGAAATGGTCCTCCCGTTGCAACCATGTCGGATACTTTTACTTTATTATTTTCATATCTGAATTTATGAGACTCGTACGTGTCTAGGTGCAAAGGTTTCTTTTTGGGGCTCTGCAAAAAAATAAGGGAAAGCCCTCCGGTTGGCAGATTCGGTAGAGGCATTAATATGTTTAAAATGTATGTCACGCCCAAGCCACCCACGCATCCACCTATCGCCAACAACAATATGAACTTTAGCCTGCGCCCTACGCACCACCGATTTTTATCTCAAAGCGCATTTTTACCCAAGAATAAACGGAAATTAATTTGAAGCAAAGGGGATGCATTTGGGATGTATTAATATGCAGCTGTGACTCTGCATATTTAAATGGTGGGAATCGCTTGTGTACAAGTAATTCGTTTAAAGTATATCACGTAGCAATGTCGTTTCGTGATCTGGCATCAAACTGGCACCACCATTCTGTCATCATCCAGCTTACTGTGTCACTGGCTGACACAATCTCGTCACACAGTTATATGGGAATTAGTTTCGTGCAGTGCCGTCCGTGACGAGAATTGAATTTAATTAATTACGCCTAAAAATCTCCAGCGAACGAGCCCTAAAAAGAGATCGAAAGAGAAATTCGGACCCATTTTTGCGGGAAAAATTACGTCGAAAATGAATTCAGGAACGGTCGATGCCCATAAATTTAAATTTAAGCATTTGAATGTGAAAAAAATGTCACATTATTTCCAAATCGCATGAATATAATGTTCATTGATATCCATATCATGAAGGGCCTTTAATGGGTCTTTCAAATGCCACCATTTTTATGGCTTTTGCATAAATTAACTTAATGAAGAAAGCTTTGAATTTTCACTTCCGTTAAATGATCTTGCTTCTTAATATACATATATCTTTATAATGTAGCAATAATTAATTGGGATATAAATATAATCAATCACTACTATAACACATCACTCAATCATTTCGTAGAACTTTTTCTATTCTAAACTTTTTTCTTCTTCATTTGGGATCATTTTATTACAATTTCATCAAAAAAATGTAAGAACTAATTGAGTGCTATGTTATGATCAATACTGAGTTATTATATACAATAGACTCTCGATTATCCGTGCAAATGCTGTGGAAGACGGAAACTGTTACCTGGAAAACACGGATAATCCAAATCATCAAATTTCTACTTGGTTTCAAATATAATATCATATTTGCAATACAAATATTTGTTTTATGATTTTAATACTTATTATATATTAAAGAAAACGCTCATATTTAAGTAGACAAGTGGCCGTTAGTATTTATTACTAAACAATACCAATATATATATATATACGAGTACATTGTTTTTGAGATTTTTTAAACAAATTTTTTTCATCTCTTCGAATTTTTCTTAAAATTATTATCTTTAAATCCTCTTTGTTCAGTGTAATCTAGCAATGTTTCAACATAATTCAACGCCGTTTTATGACTAATGTAATTTCTGGTATCTTCTTAACTTTTAATGTCACTCTACAAGCAAACAAACGAAAGGATATCTGCATTAAATGCATTCAAAACCTGGATCGTTTTAATCAAGATCGAGCCATTCCTCGATTTTTTCCCTATTCACATTTTCAAAACATTTTGATATTTCCAATAATCCACATATTCCAGTTATATCATTTCATTCTCTTCAGAATGCATTAATCTGTTCCCAAAAATCTTTCTATGATCGAACAAGTGCTTCTGACTTTACTTTATTAAATTATCGGTCTGAAATATTACCATCATTATATCATTAATAATGTCTTAACTGATTTATTCATGTTTTTTCTCCGTGTATTTAATTTTTCAATCATCTTAATTTTATCAATATTACATACGAATAACTATAATTAATAATTTCTGCGTAGTTCAAAAATGCTATTTCATCATTAAAATTAATACTTTTTTTTTACAGCCATTTTATAATCTTAATGCAATTTAATTCAGCAGATTTACAAAATCATACAGTCTGTTCTAAAATATATTAAAAACATAATTTTAATTTTGTTATCTAATAAACCTTGATGATGAAATATGCTTATGATTTATACTCAGAAATGATATCTGAAATACATTGGAACATGAATTTTATAATAAATTTTCTAGAAAAATAGATGGGTTTTTTTAAATTTTAATTTAGTTAACTGATTTTTAAATGAAAGCCAATAAAATGATCGATTTGAACGATGTAAAATTTCTATGAAGTTCAAGTATTCTAATTACATTTATCCGTGAATTAATTGATATAAATATTATTCTTTAAGAAAACTCCGCTTAAATAGAAATATATGTACATTTTCAAGTACTAATAATGACTTAAATTTTAATGGTACCTTTGGAGCTTTTTTCCTACTTGAAAAGCGCTTTAAGAGCAATAGTACGACAATCCCCGCCTGTATAATACTGATATAATTTTCAAAAGTAGGCTCGCTTCTGGGAATTCCTCAAGTTTGGAGGTAGCTCCGTCGAATGCGGTGCCGTCTGAACTTTTGAAGTGTATCTTTAAACTGAAGTTTAAATTCAAAGCGAGCTGGTCCTGGCGGGATAAAGGCGGCCGAGTCCACCCTACCGCCTAAGCGTTTAGTGTTTTATATGCCAAAGGGATTTATGTTATTACCGCTCATATTTTTAGCTGTTACGCCGGAACCGTCCGCCGTATGGCTTCTTAAATGATGAAAATTCGAAAGAATTATTCCAAGCACGTCCACGGTTCCATACCGCAGCGATGCTGTGCCATCGCTCCTGGACCAATGAGGGTCAGGGGTGCTGATCTTCAAAAGCGCGTGGTTGACCTATGCTGCCTTCAAAATCCCCCACCGCCCTTCTTGCTCAACATAAACGATGATGAATAAGGCATGCGATCAAACCCTAAATAAGATCACATAAAAAAAATTGAACCAATTTGATTCCATTAACATTGTGTATGTTCAATTGAGTCTTTAAAGCAAACTTTGATCTGGTCATTTGGGTTAGCTCTTCGATTTCAATGGTAGCTTCACTGCATTGGCCAGCATTGAGAGTAATGTGGATTTAACTAGCCATGAATTAAACATGTCACTGCAACGTTAAATATTCACTAGTAGCGCACATGTACAAATCAATCTAAAGACCATTAAACTATGCAAGAATACTAAAAATTTACGGCACAGAAAATATATATCTGTAACTCCTGAATGCATCATATTTAATCTGTAACGTGATGAATATATACTCGAACTTTTAAAGTTTAAAATAGTATTAAAGACTTGCTTTTGCACAACGATATTTGCATCATTACGTGCATAAGAGTTGTTCTTAAATGCACCTTTGCTTAATGAGTTCTTCAACCTAGACTAGCACACCCATTTCGCGACAAATGCTCATAAAACCCATTGTGTATCAAATATTTATTTTATAGCAGTTAGTATGTGTACTTTTAAAATATTCTTAACTGAGCCAAAAATATTTGATCAAAAATAAAAGCATTTTACAGAAAAAATGCTGTTATATGTAATTTCATATGACTTTAGAAAACCATGTTTACGTAGTCAGCAATGGTTCTACTGAAATTATGAAATTATTTCGCTTCATTTGTGTGTTTTTTAAAAAGCAACTTACTATTGCCAACTTTAAAATCCAACACTATATGATTTCTTGATTATCAGTACCACATATAAGTGTGACCATATGATCACGAAACTTTTCGCCAGAATGCGTAAGGCAATTTTTTTAAAGTTTTCTATATAAAAATCTCATAAAAGTAATGTTTATTTCTATCAAGTGACTACATTGAAATATTTATGGTAATTAAAATTTTTATTTAAAAAAAATTGTTGCAAATCACACATCAAGTGGATTTGAACTCATGATGGATAAGTAATAAATTCAATCACTATATCGCGAGAGAGGTATATATTTTTTACGTTAAATACAATTATTGCATTTCAATAAAATTAATAGTATTTTTTCTCAATACATGAATAATATGATTTTCCTTTGTGAGATATTATATTGGTCAATTAGTATAAAGCATCACCAGCTTTTTTACATTCAACACATTCGCTCACTAATTGGTATTGGAAAATAGATGATTAAATGACATCGGCGGAAATATTTATGATATCATTAATGAGCCTGTTGTTTTTGAAGAGCTTTATGTACCTATTTATGCTGAATTTGAGTTGAATATCATGTCTTTCGGTATTGGTATTTCATTTCGTTTGCTTCGTTTTCAAGCTTTGGTAGCATAATTGGTGGAATTCCAAGATATTCAATATTTCGTTGGCAAGTTATTATGTTTATCGCAGTGATTTTCCTTAAGCAGGACCAAGGGTTGGGCCGTGTTTGATTTGGCAATAAGCCGGACTTCATTAGGAAGAGGTTATAGTGGGGTGTGTTTGCCCCGAGGCGGGTAACCCTGTGTATTAAATACGGCTTCCTGGAGAGCAGGGGAGCTCAACACCAGCAGCACTGCTGAAAACGCACGGAGATGAAATGGCCTGTCACCAAGATTGATTTTCTTCAGCACATACCGAGCCGCGAGATGGAGGGTAGGTGGGACCGGAAGCGGCTGGGCGGACAGGGTTGAGTCGGGGTGGCGACGGGTGACAAGTCCTAATGGCAAAAAGGGTGAATTTCTCAAGTCGTGTTTATGTGTCCCTTAATACAGGACGTGACCTGCACGCCCTCGTGCTTCTTGCTCCCCGTCGTTTGGGGCCACCTCAGATTTGCAATGCTATAAATAATTTTGACATGAAAAATTTGAAGAAATTTAAGAATGCAATCCCGCAAAATAAAAAGCATAAAATCACAAAATATCAACGATGATTTTATTTTCTGAAATTCTTTTATTAATAAAATTAATACTTTTTATTAATTTTTAAAATCACTAATAGGCGTTATTATACAACTTAATTAACCATCTTAGACTAAGTCTGACTCGAGACGATTAATCGAGCATATTATAAATTAACAAGCAACCAAAAATATGGCTAATATTAAGATTGAGATCAAATAAATAAGATTTTTTCATATATAAAGTTTATGAACATTATTTTAAAATTTTACAGGCTTTCGTCTTTACGAAGTCATTTTATCTATTTTTTTAAAATAACGGACCAGTAGTTAAGTTTGCATGATTGTACCGGAATAATATATTAAATTATAATTAATTGAGTTAACTACACCTAAATTTAATGTACGTTTGTTCAACAAAGCCGTAAACCATATTAGATTGCTTCACCGGACGAATGTATTAATATATCATTGCGGTCAATGCTTTACGTAATATGGTTCAATTTAGATTTGAAACTATAAATATCAAATAAATTTAATTTGTTCAAATGATACATCATCAATATGTCTCTAACAATATATTCTTATGACATTTGATAGTATTTGAAGGAACGCTTTTGTATTATTTTTGAAAACGTTAGTTGTTTTGTTAGAAATATATTATTTGGAAGGATTTAATAAAATTAAGTATCACAGATCATAAACGCGGTCGTAAGTCGTACAGAGCGTGATTCACTCCTACCGTCATCATTCATACCTCCGTATGGTGGTGCAGCGATCGCCCAATCAGTCGAGGGTTGTGGGCACCCGAAGGCTTTATAAAAACCGAGAGGGACAGGAAATGAGGGTAGGTGAGGGCCGATGGGGGATAGGGTGAGGTTCACTCTCTTATCATTTCCCAGCCAGCCGGTGAGGCTATTTGTTATAATTCCGGCAGTAGGGCTGTAGCCCTGCTCTATGACAATGAGTGAATCGACCCATTAACACGGCCGGCCGAGGGTTCTCATTTCGCCAAGTGTCCAGGGACAATTGTTGGACCAGTCTCCATGATAAGGACAGACGTGATTGTGGAACGTGGGCCCAACTGCGTAGATGAAGCCATCTCGCCTATATTTATGGCTCCAAATTAACTCGAATTACTATTGTATTGCCCACCTTTACACGCCACTCTCCATATGTACAAATGATAACAGCTGAATTAGATAAGATAAACACGAGCCGCAATATTTGCGCAAAAATAGTGACGACCTTGCCTCGGAAATCCGAGCTTCCCCAGTGAGAGCTTTGCGGCGGAAAAGGTTTTAGAGCTTTCTTCACAAAAAGCTCGATCCGAATAAAAACAAACATTTTGAAACATCAGTCTCTGATAACTATGCATATAGATTACAATAAAACCTAATTGATACTTTCTATTTTTGTCCATAATTTCACAAATAAAAAATGTATCAAATTCGTCTCGAATGAATGAGTACGCTTTAAACGTTGATTCGGTGGATCCTTTGACAGAAAGGATGTATTTTCGGCCTACCCAAATTCATATTTTATTATTTTATCACAGAAATGCCAGTATGAAACAAAACGAAAGAAAAATCTTTACGCGAAGATAAGAGAAAACTTCATCTTTCTGGCAGCATCTTGGAAAACTTCACACCTAATTTAGTGGAAAATTTATCGGAAGAAGAGGGTTAATATAATCACAAGCCTATGCCATATTTTTTTCTTAGATATATTTTATGTGCTTATTTGAATATGCGGAAATAATAAATTATTTATTGCCGACGGAAAATCTGAAAATATTTAATCATCATAAAGAACCGTTTACTATTCATATTATATATTTCAGTATATCGAAAGAATTATATTTCTTAATCCACAAGATTTTTAAATGATTTCTTGAACACGCATTAATTCATCAGCTTACTAAATTATAAAAACTTTTTTCACCCAAATTATACTAAATATTGAAGATCTATCATTTAATTAAAAAGCAATACACAGTATTGTGACATTTTGTACCGGAATATCATATGTTACACTGTTACTTTGCCTTTTTATTTGTACCAGAGCTTCCAAGTCAGCAAAACTGATTAATTAATTAGTGACACCCATTTTAGAAAGCCTGAAATAAAATTAATTTTAGCTGATAGTTGTTTCATTGGTTTTTTAAATAATAATTTTAGATTTTGATTGGAACCTATTGTCATTTATATCAATGCAATTTAATATCAAAGATTATTCCAAAGGGAAAGCAATCCGTAGTCATTACAAAAATGTAACAAGAATAAAAACCAGTATGAATATCAGGCACTAATGAATGATCTTTCTTGTGGTCTTTGAAATATTTAAGATTTACATAAACTGATAAAATCACAATTTGCATCGTTAATTTTGCTGTTCATTTAGTAGTATCAATTTGTGATCATATGAATTTTGAATGCACTTTCATAATACAGGGTGCAGCAGGGAAACTACCTTATTCAAAAAATTAGTAGGAGATATCAGTTTATTTTTTTCCATATAAAACAGAGACTCATTTGAATGAGATTTCATTTATAAAAGAGATTTCATCTCACCCTTCTTAAAATAACTGTCGCTTCAAGGTACGTCTTTCAAATAGTGAATTTTCCCTGCCGCACTCTGCTTTATGGTATTATAAGATTTCGCAATATGTGCAATCCCATTGTATCAGTGCTTATTTATTTATATTTTTAATATTACAAACGGAATGCTCTAAAATGGTTTCGATAGATTTACATGCATATCGCTTATCGTGAATTGTTTGATGGGCTCGTGAAAATAAAGAACGGACAAGATTCCGGAGGGATCTGCTTTGTATTCCGTGGTCCAGATGCGGTCCCAAAATAAAAGCAGATTTGGGGGCATCCCACCGAAGGTTGGGTGCCTTATGTCGACGGCACTAATATTATAATTCCTGTCGTTGATCCGGGATTTGATATTTGGCCATTCTTCGGCAAGAAGCGCTCGCATGGGCTTTCTTCGTCGATAATAAATTGAACGGAAGCTCTTTTTACGAGGCCGTAAAGATTTGCCGGCGTATTATCATTTCGCCGGTACACTCAACACATCTCATATTTTCCTCCCTCTTGGTAGAGGAATAGTGACCCACCCCTACGCCACTGTTTATATTTATATCTTTATTTTGTTTATTGGGGCCATAACGACAAATAAATTGTTAATATATATGTCTGCCCGGCCGCCATCAAACTTTTTTATGGTCGCCGTGACTGGTTATTTTTTATGGCCGGCCCTCCAGAGATTCCTCCTTTTTTATTCTTCCCGCTTGAATACCCAAAGTTGTTTTATTCGATATAAAGTCTCTTTAATATGATTACTCGCATCAACGTAATGGGCGATCGTTTCCTGCCCATCGTCTATTCCCAATAGGAAGTATATTAAAATACGATAAGACATAAATGCAAACTATTAATCAACCCATTCTTTCCTTTATTCACAACACTCCTTCGAAGTATCGATATTTTATTACTTAAATCGGATTGATCAGATATAATAAATTATTCAAAGCTTAAATAATATCATAAAGCGGTTTGTCGTCGACATCAGACATTTCATCGAATAATTTTTCACACTAAATTCAAATTTACGTCAAATTTACGTC
Organism: Stenopsyche tienmushanensis; assembly: GCA_008973525.1. Classification (NCBI taxonomy): domain Eukaryota; kingdom Metazoa; phylum Arthropoda; class Insecta; order Trichoptera; family Stenopsychidae; genus Stenopsyche; species Stenopsyche tienmushanensis. Next base: position 1,736,864 of record WACJ01000552.1, read on the forward strand.
TTTGGCGACCTCTTTAAAATTATCAAGTCTGGGACAATGCTCAAGCTATATGCGTTGTTATATATCAGCCCCTTTACTGCCTAACTTCAACTTCTTTACAGTCCATAATATCTTCATTGTTGAATCCTCCACTCTGCTAATTAATTTAACAAAGTGTCCCTTAGGTCCAATCTTGCCTATATTAAAACGGTCACCTCATTTTTTTGTTGATATATTAATGCGGACGACGAAATTATATTCCGACAAAAGATTAAAGCGATGGTAATGACGACCTGGATAATATCCTCGCAGGATTCGTTTCAATGCGGCAGGAGATCGGAAAGCATAAAGGTTGCGTCTATAAGTTTTAGCCCGCGGCCTTTCATCGCAAAGTTATCATGCTCATAAGCGTTAACTTCAATTAGATATTATCGCTCGAGTTTTATGGTCCGCGCCGTCGAAGATAAATTTTAATAGGACCCCCCCCCCTCCCTCATTTACGAGTTCCGAAGCGTCTTAATGAAAAATTTTGCACTTTTTACGAGCGATTTTCCGGGCGGGTGGACCACCCACCCCTTTTGTGGGGCGGGTGCCATATCTGGCGCGTACACAAAATGGATGTCGTGAAAATTGGGTCGTCTGTCAGCGCACATCGTTCGTCATAATGCAATTCCTGTCCATGATGCACTTGCTCAGAATAACGAGGGTGTGATGTTCCATTCTTCAGCCTATAAACTGCACCTGATGTCATCAAATATATAAACATAGTTATTTCTTCTAGAAAAATATTATTTCTTATATAGATTTTTTTCTTATTTCTTTTCGAAAAATATTTATTTTGAGCAAAGTATATTTTAAGGGATAATTTTTATCATATTAATGATATGAAATGCATCTATTTTCAAGGTTAGATCCAATATATAAGATCATCATTTATAGATCCAAACCAATTATGGTTTGTTTCTCGTATGTCCCATAGAAATGCTTAAAATCAACCGTTATTTCATGATATACATACCAAAATGTGAATAGAATCTTCGGAAGATTTGCTTCTTGCGGATAATTTAATAGTAAGATATGATCGATGAGTATATTATAAAATTGTTATTGTATTTAAAATGTTAATCTAACATAAAACTGAGAAATAACATCATAACTAGGGAGTCCTGATTGAATATTCGATATTCAAATATATTTACCCTTTTTTTCAATAATCGTAAATTCGAATATTCTATATTTTTAAATATCACTAATAAATTTGTACGGAAAAATTTCGGGTTATATTTGAATATCCCTCGTATTCAAATATTTTACCAATTTCTTATTCATTATTCGGATAATTGAATTTACGAATATTTGGCACCTCTAATCATAACAATACAAAGTTTTAATATAATCAATAGTATAGATTTTTTAAAAATACAAATTGTCACAGAATATAATACACATTTAAGGCAATTTATATAAATCATTTTCCTTGAAGACATTTTCGAACTTTTGTAATTTTTTGCATATTAAATATAATATTATATATACAATTTTTCAAAAAAAATATTTTCCAAATAATTATTTTGAATAACGCGATCACTGATAGAATGATGTTTTATGTCATTTTATTTTTCATAGCATATTATGAAGTTATTTGGGCTAATCAAAAGCAAAAGTATCAATATTATTTTTTAAGTCTAGTTTTTGGAAATACAAGAAGACACATCGGGATATGTGATTCCCGTGCTCCCCCCCAGTCGAGGTGCTTATTTTATTCGCCCATTCACTTCGTAACGTTCCCCAATTTCGCATTTCCATATAAAAACAGGAGGAGGCATAAAGGCTCGTGTGTGTAGCTTCGGGAGACGTATCCTTGGCGGATGAGAGGCGTACCTCCTCAGACGTAAATTTAGTCACAGGAAAACAAGAGAGAGGAATTTAAGACAAAACGCATTCGCTACACTTCCAAACTTGATAGATGTCTCTGCGAAAAGAAATGGTATCACGTCAAGCGTGATATTAAAGAGCGAAATGTGAAATATGTAAATTTCCACGGGTACAAAATGGGAAAACGGTCTTCTTCTACTTATCTTCTCGAAATGTAATAAAACCTATCTTTTCATAGACTCGTTTTGAGTCGTTCCGCTTGAGCATTGCGATATACAGCCAGACAACTATTTTCCGAAAGACGTCTTCGGATGCAAATTTATGTGTGATATGTAGTCGTGACACATCAACGGAACTATACATCACATCCACATGATTAACAATTTGAATATGTTTATACCTGAGATCTTGCAAAACGAAGAAGGCTTATTTAAAATTTAGGCTTAGTCTAAATTGCTCTATTAAAATTTTGCATCGTTTAAAAATGATTGGTAGCTTATAGAAAAACTCCCCTTAAAATATTTTATGTGACCCATAAAATAATATAATCTCGATATTAACGGACCCCTAAGATTACTAAACCATGCTTTATTTTGCCATCGTTGAATCCTTGATCTTTATATAACATTTTATCAACATGAGCTTTATATTATATCTTGGATGTAGACAACCTACTCTATTCATTTTTTTTTTTTGAATAATGATTTTCTCGTTGCCTTCCATATATGGTTAAATTACGATAAAATTATTTCAAAAGATACATTTACTTATAATGAAGCTGAACTTATACTTAATAAATCTAAAATGTAAATGAATATTTTCACGCTCCATTGAAGATATTAAATAATGGTCAAATACTAGCTGACGGAGCAGAAATAAATAGCGCAAACTCCTAAAGTGTGGGAATATTAAGAGGGAGCCATTTTGATAGCAAATATACGCTAAAATGTTTTAAATCTTATTCTTGATACATTATTCTATCAAAACTATTCGAAACGTACATCGAAAAATTTGAATATATATTCATATAGTTTGAGATAAAACAGATGTTTCTTTCCCGATTGTTAAATGTCATAAAATATGCATCCCTTCCAACGCACAAGGAATATAAGGGAGCTAAGATATTCAGATTTTTTTCAATTCTATTTTTTTCTTCTTTGACATACAAGAAATAATTATATTTTGGGTATTGAATATTGAAAGGCGTATTATTTTTTGTGGATGAGTAGCTTTGGGAAAAAAATATTTGAATAAAATCAGCGTATGCATATTATATATAAAGAATTATAATTTTATGAATCTGTTATGAAATTTTCTTAAAAATATTTTCATTATAGAATTTTGCATTAATTATTTGTTGTTTGAGTTTTTATATTCAGTGAATATTGTTAAATTCCAAACTCTCTGTTTTGGAATAAAAATAAGTAATACATCCTACAGTCATCCTTCTTGTATATTTTCTAGTTTATCTTCAATTAAATTAATAAGATCCCTCTTAACAACCATCTCTACAATACTAAGATAATTCTTCTTCAGACAAATCATTTGGGGGTTGATTAATAATTTCAGTTTTAAGACTGTTGAAATTATTTAAAAGCAGGAAAAACTATATTTTTGACAGTTTTTTTTAAAGTTTAATGTTCAAATAATTTAGATTTAATTAACAAATTACTAAAATGATTTTTTCGCCTTAATTTATTTTATCAATCATTTTTTTAGTTTACAATTGATACCAGTAACTAAAGTTTAACCATATTGGGTGACATATATTTAAATAATTTTATATGGACTATTTATAATAACGAAAACCGATTGAAAACGCTATGTGTGAATATACAAAGCTAAATTTAAAAAAATGTTTTTAAATTTATATTGCATGCAAATCCAAACACAAAAGCTTTCCATACATAAATTTGAATGGCGCCAGTGAAATATTTTCTATTCTGCGAAACCATAACAATGCTATCCAGTGGAAGAACAAGCTTGAATTTCAAAATGTTTAAGGCCTTCCTCATCGAATCTGGGTCATGCACTGTCTGAATTTCATCCAGCTTTAAATTAAGCTTCCACATTGGGACCGTTTAGGCGAAACAGAGTAGATATAAATTTTGATGTACGTCTCTAGATGGAACGTTTCATTGGCTTTCACGGGCTTACATCTAAGATTGTGGCCGAAGAATCCCCTTGACCCAGGTTGTCAGGCGAGCACTCAGTCTGCGGCTTTTCACCATGGCTGGATCACGAAGGCTTCCACACAATGCCGCCGAGAGCAATATTTTCTGGTTTAAGCCTTAAGTAGTGAATGCATGTCCTCTTGAAGCCAGACCGGCTACGTCTTATATTATGCAGCATGCACGTCCTGCAAGCTTATGTTTTCTTTATGGTGAGCATCCTTCGAGGTGACTCCTTGCCTCACTCATATTTTGCACCATAGACGACGCTTTATTAAGAAAGGTGAAGACGAACAACGAGGTGCATCATGAGCGCAGCATAAATTGTAAATAACCGAGGCTAAATTGAATTTCCTGCGGGATGGGGTCGAACGCCAGATGAGACGCTTTTATGTCGACAAAGGGAATTTAAATTTCAATCGGAGAGATTGGACGCACTATTTATGAATATAAATTAAATAAAAGTGTCCCATTTAGCGTCCTTACATATCCAAGAAAAGAAAATGAAAACTTGTTATGAAAATGTAACAGGCACTATAAACATCTGATCGTAACATCGTACGCTCAAACATGAAGATTCTACACAATACTCAAAGAGAAAATTTAGACATGATTAAATAGCTTTTTATTAAAAGCTTTTTTTATCTTCATTAATAGAAATAGACGATTCCTACATATTATTTCGATCCTTAAAAATAACAATGTCTGCAAAACTTCAGCAAAGCTTTGGAATAGTGAAAATTTGAGAGGTGGTATAGGTTTGTGAACTTTGAAAGAATAAAATGATGGAATTGCATAAAAACAATATAAACAGTCAAATATTAAATTTTATATTCTCGTCCTTTGATTAACATGATGCAAAACCGCAAGAAAAACAAGAATGACTTCCGTAAAATCAAAAAATGCACACGAACGATATTATTTTATAAAATATCTTGGTATTATTGTTATCTTTGACTTTTATTTTTAAAATCTTCATGTAAATACTTCTAACTCTTATCTAATTTTTAAGTTGGCTTAGATTTTTATTAACTAAATGTCTTTTAAAATTCCTATTTTTTCAATCGTGTAAATTGATAGACGAATTTATAGTCTAAAAAATTTCGAACTACTAAGTAGATATTTTTCATACCCAAGTAAAATCTTTATTACAAGACTTTTATTATGCTAGAAACTGTCAAAAATTCAATCGTAAACTTTTTCGTTGACGATTAATGAGAAAATATAATTCAATTCTTGAATCATGGCTTACTTTTTTAATAAAAGATCACGATTAAATACAAATTGTGAAAAAATCACTCAGCCAACGTGGAATATTATAGAATTCAAAACATTCAATTGGAAACATTACTTTAAATTAAGGATGGTTTTGGCTGTTTTGGAAGAGTTAAAACCTAAAGTGAAGTCTTTGTTTTGTGAAGCTTTTGGAAATTTGAATTCAAAATGTTTTACGTATCAATATTTCTAATCGATCCTCATGATTCAACTTAAGTTTCATACTTCTTACAAAGTGAATTCAAAGAAAATTAATTAAGTCAAAAAACGTATCTTATGAGTGATTGATTCATTCATAAATTTTTGCCATCTTAAATGTTCCTATTAAAGTTTTCTTATCCTCATTTAACCATAAGTTGATGGCAATGGGAAAATTATAATATAAAAATATACTTAAAAGATAAGATTCAATAATCCTTAATATTATCGTACTAATGTAATAAACTGAATTGAAGAAAAAATAAAGTTGAAAATTGCAGTGAGCTAGTTACTCTAGATGTCTTTTGTGATTTTTTTTTAACGAGCTAATGCGAATTCCTGATAACAATATTAAGTCCTTCCGACTTGAATCTTAATGAAAATTTTCACGTGTTTGCTTCAAGTTTTATTTGAAAACAAGTCGGGCACAAAGTTACTAATAGTTGACCTCTCCCCTTTTGAATGTGTAATGATGAATATACACATTTTACGAGCACTAAAATTCTTACATAGCATCATCAGTTATTCCTCACAGTGCGACTTCATTTAGTATTCTACAGCGTAAGAATTTACAACAATGCCTCAAAACTTAAAAAGTTGCAGTTTTACGTGTGCATTTTGCAATAAACAAACCAGGAGCAAAGCTCGTGAATTTCATACCGCAGGACTCCCCAGACATTAAAACTCGTCGCTGCTCCTTCGCCAAATTGCTAAATAATTAATGTTTTTATATGCAGTATATAATTTTGATCAAATTTAATTAAGATAATATGTTGTGGGGGCAAAAACTTGAATGTTCTAATGATTATGTTCGAAAATATTTATTTTATCGCATATTTGCTTCCGTAAGCTTTATGATAACGATAGAAAAGCACACACGGTAAGCTGCACCGCAAAAGCTTGGCGGGTGATTATTATTACAAAAGGAAATTCAGAAAATCATACTCATTGGTTGGAAGCTTCAATCTGAGTTCAAAATTTTCAAACTGTTATTTTCGCAGTGTAAATATAAGGCTCTTCCTGGAGTAAACAACACGGGGTCGCTTCCGATCGCCTCTGGCTACGCGAGAGCTCCCCGATCCCAAAAATCACGGATTTCTGTGCTTTAGCTATATTACGCTCCCATAATAATATTTTTTTGCGAATTAAATACTGCTTGTATTTGATTTCTCAAAACATTAAAAATAATAAGCGTTTTTTAAGCCCCAATAGAAATGCTACCTATACAAGCATGGTTCTTAGATTACGTAAATATTTATTCAATATGACTTTTACATTGAATAATTACGGATTTTTAATTATGGTACATCAGCTAAATGCATTATGAAATTTCCATCTCTCAAAACTCTAAAACTCATGAATACTCTAATTCCCTTATAGAAAATGAGCTTTTGAGCGGACCCCAGATTGAGTATAGAGCTTTCACTGCCCAGACCAACCCTCCTCCCACCGGGTCCGTTCTTCATTATATAATATCGTTCCGACGATGTGTCTAAGCATTTATATAACGTTAGCCGGAAAGCCTGATTTCTGATGGGAAAATGTTTGTTTATATTTGTTCAGGGCGTAATAATTCCGGCGGCGTATTTTTTGATTAGTTGCGATATATCTTAACCGGCGGAATGGGCCTCCTATCAAATACGCAAGCAAATATAAAAAATATACCGATCGTATCCGATTTATTCAGGATGAAGAAAGATAATTGGCGGATGTGCGGAAATTGATAATGAAAATGTGATTTCGTTTCGGTAAGTAGGATACGGCTAAAAAAGATCCTTTACGGAGCGGATGAATACATATTTATTCACGGAATCGGTCGGCACGTGTACACGTATCGAAAAACCAACGATCATTTACGTTTTTTAATGTCGTATCATTTTATTAAAACGGTTTCCTCCCGTTCGTGGGGTGTCCTTCAAATTTCAATTTAAAAAAGATAATCGCAAAATTCATCGTGAAGATCAGAAACCCTTAGATGACGATGGCAATACAAATTATTCTGTTCAATTCTACAATCAGTTCAATTTTTTTGACATGGCATAATATGGGTTTTATATCGATTATTACATACATAAAAAACAAGCGTAACCATATGGCAACAGTAAATATTATTGGTATACTAACACTCATTGATCGTATTTCCGTGTGTATCGTGAACTGTTTTTGTTGATCCTACAATTGTAACTTTAAAAAAAATTAATGTTTTACATCAATATATAAACGTTACCAAATGATCACACTATATTGTTATAATAGCTTAATTATAGATTTTATCCCATAAATAACATCAAAGTTAAAAAATATTCATTCGTATTTTTATGTTTCATGATTGATTTCATTATACCAACGTTCTTGACGTGTATAAATATGAGCATTTATGGAAGTCGTCTTGAAGTTTAGCATGCACAAAGCAAATAAGGAATATTAACCCGGGTTAAATGACATAAAAGGGTACACTGAAAAGCACAGCTTTCTCACCGATATTAAAAATTATACGGAGCAAAGCTTCGGGCTGATGATGGGGAGGGAAATAGCCGAGTCTCCGTTGCAGCATCATCCCTCAGGTAATAGAGTTACCCCGTGAGTGAGTCGCGAGCGAACAACAATTTATAATTATAATACACCCTTTCCTCCAGGTAAAACAGGTAAATGAACGGGTTAATTGTTTTCTTAGAGATTGTAATTACTTTACGTATGCGGGTATGATGTTGCTTCGTTTAACGAAAACCCAATTAACACTGGATTTTCAATTATCATTTACATTAAATTGATTACATTAGTTTTATTATTATGTAACGGGCGTTCCTACGCCCTGCGAGTTCAACGATGCCAAATTATCCTATAAAATCAAATAAATATTTTGTAACTAGGTCTTGAGGTACGAAATTAAATATTGTCAAGTTTAAGGGATGAAATAGTAAAAATCATTATTTAATTAATACTAATTATTTTTGATGCGTAGATATATTTTTACATTGGAGTTGATGTGAACTATTGAGACTATTTTTGTTAAAAATAATTAATTTAAAATATCATCCAGCGAAATAATATAAAACTCTTTTATTTTAGAGCTTAAAGCTGCAGCATTAAATATTTCCGTGGGTGAAAATGCATAAAGCTGCACAGTGGTATTTGGGTGATATAATAAGACGCTAAAATGGCACCCCCACACTTTTTCTCCATGAGAAACGACTCAACCATTTTTTTTCCATTTACAAGAAGAGCACAATGGCACTCGGAAGAAATGTTATTCTTATTATCTCCAATCTCTATTTTTCCTCCGAGCGTCAACTTCTTCGCTTTGCTTCGCGAAATAATCAGCATACCTCAGAGAAGTGCTCCACCAACCCAATTTTTTCAGCATATTCCTCCAAATTGTAATAAATACATTATTTTGAATGTTTTAAATAATTTTACATGAATCGCTTGGGTATTTTTTTTAAAGCAAAGCCTTTTATTTAAAATAGGAAAGCCCTCAAAAACATACAAAGCCAACAAAAACGAGGTGAATCTTTCTTCCATACATTGCTAAAGTTACTCCAGTTTTTTTAACGTAATTAGGCTTTTATAAAAGACAACTTGACTAATGATATTGTTTACCGTACAGGAAAAAATGTAACATGAAATTGAACATTTTTCTATAGTTACTATAATCACAATCTAAAAATGTAGAGCGAAGATTTTTTATAAAAGAATTTTTATGTATTCAATACATATCAAATTCAAAGGAACGCGTCCAATTTATTTTAGAAAACCTACAGAAATTCCTTAAAAATATGACTTCCAATTCGATATCTTGAAATGTATATTACAACAACAAAAAAACATATTATATGATTTTTTTTTCTTTTGCGAAAACGTAAATTTCTTTGCGCTTTTAAGGTATAATGTAATGTTTCGACGTGAAAAAATGTTTTTCCTTGCTATATATATTTTACCTACGTCCGACAAAAAGTAATACAAACCGCCATCGACACCTGGTATACTTGCTAATAAATAAAAATTACTGTCAAACCGTTTACTGTAGAGCAGGTTGCAGGAGAATTTACGTCCTCCACTTGAACCCTGTACGCTTTGAAGGATTTGTTTGCTGAATTCACCTTAGCAGCATGCAACACCTGCAAAAAATCCTTATGGGAACGAGGAAATTAATCATGTAAGAATGACATGCCTGGAAGTAGCGGAAACTCCTGCAACCTCGGCGAAAGATTTAAATCGTAGATAACCTTATAGTACGTATATTTAAAATGTATTTATATCATAGAATATTAACATATTTTTCTTATTTACAGGTAAGTCTACTTGTCAAAAATACATCAGATCAATCGCGAATTATGTAAGTTTTTGCAATTTTTCGGCTTGATGGCTTGGATGGACCTCAATTGGATGAGAAATGAATGCGCGGTACTTATAAATTCTTTAATTGTAACTTTTTTTGAAATCTCCCAGAAGTATTGAATATTTAAATATATGCGCATGGAAGGAATAACTTATTTGAGCGACTCAATTTTCTTATTACTCACCAAACTAGATCTTCGATGCTCTCTTAACTACTCTGTCGTATAAAAATCACATCCGCTTTAAGATGGTATGGTGTATAATTAACCCTTTGAACTATTATTTTTTTAAAAGTGTTTTATCAACTCTTAATTATTTTGGGTGTTTTTTATCAATAATTATATTTTAGATAAAAACTTGAAAGAAAATATTTATAACAAGGAAAATAAAAATGGTTTTCAATATTTTTACAATGTATATTGTTTACAATTTATATTGTTAATAATTTATATTGTTTACAATTTTTTCGGGATTATATCGGGATTGTTGTATATAAAATGCCCAATCCCATCCAAACATTGTTCCTTGCCTCCTGTCGATGATTTTTCCGGTTTGGACTTTGGTACTCGAAAATTTCCAACAAATTTAAACGGAATTTTTAAAGGGAAGCTGTCGGTAAAAAACCAAATGTCGATATACCCTCAACATAAGAGTTTAAAGGGCTAAGTTGATGGCATCCATATTAATGAATGGCAACGTGAACTTTGGCAGACATTTACATTAGTGCATTGCCATGTAAGAGCAGCACGTATTCTGAGACTTTCTTTAACACGGCTTTTAGATGGATTTTCAACAAACTTAATGATGTAGGTATCATTTTCGTTTTTACAATAGCATTTTTTTTATAATCTTTTTTGACATACCAGTTAACAATTGCAGTAATATTTCTTTTAAATAATCTCTTTCTTGTAATTCCTAGTAAATAATCCGAGATCTTCAAATAGCACTTGTATGGAATGTTCCTTTGTATAGTCAATATTATCGGATCATGTATTCATCTTAAACATCAATATTTTTATGAATACTATCCCCAACTATTTTATTATGATGTTTTTATATCAAGCTATTCAAGACAACTCTATTTATAAAAAAATGTATCAAACACATTCCACATTTCTTCAGAAGTTACTCATATAGGTCAGCTAATGTATTTAACCTATTTATTCTCTGTGAACACGATTTCTCAAAAATCAATGCATAGATCTTATTTAAATACTTCTTCTAAATAAAAATTTCTAGTGATTAAAGAAAGGTTTTTTGTCTTTTATCACAATTTATTTTGCAAGGAAAATTTGCAAGATTTCACCGAAAATTATACGCGATCTTTTCACCTTTTCGACCTTTCCGCGTCATATCTGGTATACAAAAATAGTTCGAACAAGTCAGGCCCCAAGATGAATCATTCTTACATTTAACGTACATAACACTGCAATCGGACATATCCGTCATTTTCTACTGAGGTTTGCTTAACTTTCAGAGTGCGGATGTATCCGTCATACCCACTTTGCATGGACTTTGATCTTGACGGATATATACGTCATATCCACTTAAGGTGTTAAATGACCACATCATTATCAAACTTGGAAAATTAACGTAGAAAGACATGATTAATGTTAGCTGAGGTTATTTTCAAATGAAAAAGTGCCGAATTTTTAAATAGTATTTTAATTGTTGTCACAAATGAATCACCTGTTAGTGACTGAATCACAATATTTCTTCTTTATTCCACTGTACCAATACTTAGTCCTTGCAAAATCTTCATAGTATTAATATTTTAGTATAATTTTTTATTCCTTAACAAATAAACGTTTTTCCCCCATCGAAAGTTATTGTCAATTTTAATTACGATAATGGGACATTCCAGGATAAAAAGATCCATATGTCGACAGGCTCCACACTATACCCCTGCCAGCGTTCAATAACAACGTTATCGCCACAGTATCGCAGCACATCATAATTTTATAATCCTTCCAGGCACGTACCTAAGCAATAAATTGAATCGGCTGTCCATCCATGAATGATGACATATGGTCTCAAATTACGGCGCAGCCCTTCCAGATGTCAAGTATTAACGACAGGATATGACGTGGCGTATGTATAACGTTATCAGAGTCGACTAAGTGGTGTACAAAGTGGCTTTCGTGCCTGTTTCTTATTATTTATATTATAGGTTGTAAAGCACGACACGGGAACAACCTGTTGGTGCGTTTCAACCAACCGACTAATGACACACATAAAATGAATTGCCAGAGCGGCTCACTGCTTTAAATATAACCTCTACTTAAATGACTTCCATCTCTTTGCTTAACAAGCCAAAGCACCAGCCCGGGGAGTGACTAATATCCACACATTTTCATATTATTCATCATGAGCTCTATTAATAATTCCATACCTACAGTTTTCATATTTTTGTAATCATCGCTAAGGAAAATGAGCCAGCAGTCGCTACGGCGTAGAGTTGCTTCAACCCAAAGGCACCGAATAAGAAATACTGAAAGTATTCATCATATTTGGTCTTGATGATAAATGTTTAATTAACTACGGAAAACTCTTAGCTCTTATCCTTAAAAAAAACCACTATATAAATATTTTCCCTTAAAAATAATCAATATGTACTTACGTTTTAAACATTTTTGAGAAACAAATTTCCATGTTGATTTCAATAAACTTAAACTTAGAAAGCTTAATAAATCAATATAAATAAGATTGTATGATGATTCAAAATAATTCTAATAGATAAGTGCATAAGAATAAAAAGAAGAGGTGTTTAATAATCATAAGCTATTCATTTTTATAATACCAATTACTATTTTTTTCTATCATGTTATTGTACTATACGTTGAAACACGATTACCCTAGGGTTGAAAATTCTATTGATGATCCAAATTGAGCCAATACTTTTCTATTGAACAAGCTATCAAAATCTGTTTCAAGGAACCCTCTAAAATTGTGAAAATAGCGGTTTGAAGCCTTAGTAAATTTGCCTTTATATTGATAGTAGGAGATCTATCAATTCAAATACAATTTGATTTCATGAATATGGGGCAGTTATTAAAGGACAATACGTGAATTTTTGTTGTTTATTTTTGACGGATATAAATGGTAAAAACTTTTATTTATTTAGGAACAATTTTTTTCGTTATAAGATGACATATATCATAATATTTGTTTTTATAAAAGAGCTTTTGTAGAGCTACGTCATATGAGAGCAAACTATGAAGAGTAATTCCGAAATGTCTTTAGCAAATATATCCAATATCACACGTGGAAAATGTCTCATATTCTTATCATAGCTCTTAATTATTATGATTTAAATTCTGCTGGCGGAATACGATATATACTTCTTTGAATAAGTCTATTATAGTAAGCATAAAATGGTCGTTCTTTTATCCCTGAGATGACAAAATTATACGTTAATTCTTCCGGGTTTAATTTACCGCACCGAATGTAAAATATATATCTTAATTATCGGCCAACAATGGACTCAGTTAGGCGTTTAACGAAGAAAAAAATCTTATATAAAGCCTCCTGATTTTTTCGCCATTCCTCCCCAGCACAGATGGAAAAGTTATTCAACAGAAATATTCATCGGCGAGCTTTTTCGGTTTGTTACCTACCGATTCATTGTGGGGATAAAAATATATCCTTCTCTTATAAATTCTAAGAGTACAGTAGGATGAAAGTAAATCACAAGTCGATACATTTATCAATCATGCGGCATTAAAAAAAACCTATTTACGTATTAATGTATTGATAGTACCTATCTTAGATCAAATGGTTTTCTGCAGGATTTTGTTGTGCAATTTTATGATGTATTATTATCGATATTTAAGGGTTGTATGTGGGTTTTTTCTTGAGCTTTCATTGATCGGTTACATCTGTCGTTACATGTGTTCATTAAAATCGTGACAAATAGTTTTTCATGCCCTTTTTCTCGGTCCGTGCAGCCACCTCGAACATTTCGACGTACAAATCTCTCACTTTTCCTTTTTCACTCTCTCGCCGACCCTAAAAGCGCTTGAATAGAGCTTTTTTCTGCTATATTCTTTGAGAATTCATCAAAGTGTACTAACTGTACGTGTGCCAAACGAAGATATTATGCTTCGCTAGGTTCTGTCGGTTACGTTTCTGTCGGCGGTCGCCAGACATGCGGTTTTGTGCTTGTGATTGCTGAAAATTGCTTTTAAATTTTTACTTTTTTTTTCATTTCGGTTATATTTTTCCCTCGGGAACTTTTTAAAAGCATTTTTTTATGTCAGGCTCATGCTTAGTTTGTACGCTCCGTATGAATTATAATACGAGCTCCGCAAAGCATAATATTTCAGTTATGGGGCAAAAACACGATAAAGCCTGAATGTGAATTAAGAAATTCGAGTGAAAAAATAACATTTTTTTTCCTTCAATTATACACATTGTCCATTAAATTCAATTTAATTCTTTTAAAAAAAATGTATCAGAATCCATAAATATTAATACCATATTTGATATAAAAATTCGCCGTTTATTAATGTATTTATTTATATCCAAGGAAACTTACAAGTCACAGAAAATCTTGCAATAGGATTCGTACCTCATCTTTGTTCCAAATTTACAATAAGTACGAACTCGCAGTTATTTTGCAATCATCTTATCAAATACAGAATACGATAATTCAAAATTTCAAATCTGATTAGAAATTGTAACCGATGTTTCGTTTGGGTTAAATCAATATTTTTCATCTTACATTGGCATAAATTATACATTTTTAATTTCCGATGAAAGAGAATATATTTGTTAATTGACAAAGAAGACTTCATATTCACCGGCTTCTCTTTAAATGCAATCCGTTTTAAATATATCTGTACTGATTTTTGATAAATCATCAAAAATTTGATAGCAATCGATAAGATTAATTCATTAGGTATTCATTAAGTTTTGGTCAATTATTAGGCACATTGTTTACCATTGACATCTATTAATGATTAGCATTTCATCACATAAGTTGTTTATGGTTTTAGTGAACGTTAATGTATTCCAACTTTGATAATAAAATAGAACTTATAATGTCTGATATGATCTTCTATAATATTAACCCTAGCCATTTTACCCTTAAAAACAACATTCCTAATATTTGTCTTAATTAAGTTTGAAATAATTTTTAGTTGCAAATTTATAAAAATAATGCATTTAATTAACACAATTTAGTAATAACACAATAAGGCCTATAGTACCAAGAGTACATACATAAAGTTTTATCTTTTTATTGATTTATAAATTTGAACTGATTTTGAGTCAATTCTTGAAATAAATTAGCATATTAAGCGCTCAGTTCATTTTTCATCTGAAATTCGCTATCCCGTGGATCGTTTGGATTTCATATAAAATTTGAAATATCGATGCTTGAATATCGAAATAAAAACATTTCCTATCTATTGATCGCGTTTGACTGCAAGTTCTACTTCATTTTTGTACTTCCTTCTGCCTTACAGTTTGTCAGAGCTGCAACAAAATTTATTGTCAATATCCTGTCAAGTAACGAAATTTTCTCTAGGCATTTGCTCCTTTGGTGAATGTCGGCGAAAAAAACTGAAAAACACCTTCAACCAGCAGGTGTCGAGTTGGCTTGACAAATGGCTTGTCTTGTTATTGCTTTGACACCCAGAGTATGCGGCACGAACTATGACCTCCACGACAGACCAAAACTTGCGACAAAATTCATTATTGACTGCGAAAATGTAGCAATACAGCTCTGCAACTGCTGAAGATTTATGTATTTTGCACGAGCTGGTAAATTTGCGAAAAAAATGAGTAAATCCTAATTTTAAGCTCAAGGGGTGGAAAAATGTTTGAGGTGCAACGCTGCTCTGAAAATGAACACGGATATTAAATTTATGACTCTTATTTATCATCTAAAATTGAAAACGCTTTAGCGGAAGCTTATCCATCTTTAACCACTCTAATAAATTACAATTTTCATTTAAATTGTATTTTTAAGTATTGAGGTAAGAAAAAATTGGTTGATAATTCACAAAATAAATTGTATAAAAGGTTTTTTTTTCTTATGAACGTGATATAAGCCATAGGTATAATATAATGTACATCGCTGAAGAAAATAAGAAGTTTGGATGAACATGTATATTCGGGCCCAGTTGGGAAATGCAATATTTTTTCTAGAAGAAGGATAGTTGGCAAGATGAGGCTAGCTGCCACACATGCCGTTGTTAAATTGGAAGAAGTCCTGTGGGAACACTCATTACTGGCACCACACACCTTGCGACGTGATGCCACCTTGTTAAGGCTTTAACGTCTCGCCATCTCCCGCTATGTGACAGAAAATTTTATTTATTACTTACACGCCGTCTATATAAAAATAAAAAAAGAGGCGGCCATAGAACCACTACCAAAACAGGCATACACGCGAACATACAAAGACCATGGACATTTTTGATGTTTTGCATGCCGAACGTAAGGAATTTCCGGTCCAAACTGAATCCTATCAATTGTGACGGTCGCTTTCCGGTCACGTCGGAATAATTCAATGTGATTTTTTTTCATGGACGGCGAGCCATATTTACAGGATAAACATAAAAGGCGTATTTCAGTTAACTGCCTGTCACAGGAATAATTGATAGACTGTTTCCAGTTCTGCAACAAGTGCCTGTCCGATCCGTCGTTTTATGTGGACTATGATGCGACGTAATGCTTAATAAAAGGAGCTTATTGGTTATATATTCAAAAAGTTTAAAATATAACATAGGCATAATTTGAATTTGAAATCGCCACGTAATAGTTAGTAAACACGGAAAGATAGTTGGTGCGGGCGACGGCATAGCATCCTTGCTCGCTCGTCTTGATCGTATGTCAAATTATTATTTAAAAGTGTCCCTGCAGAATACCTTGCGTAATTTATGCTTTTTTAGAGAAATGTTAGTATTATTTATTTGTTGTTATAATTTTGTCATTTGACCATTGCTTATTTTGTGGTAAAAATATTTGAAATAAATATTTGTATTAGTGTAATAAAATATCAATGCTGTGTGATTACATACTTTGTTAATCATATTTTATTTATAATCTAGTTCCATTGCGTGTATTATTAAATAAAAGGGTTTGAGGATAAGTATTCTGTCTTTGCTGTACTCCTCATTAAGATGATAAATCTTCGTCCAGCAACTATAAACAGCCATAAAATACTCTTATAGCGTTTGCATATCAAATACAATAAAATAAAGGGTACATCCAATTTGCAACCACCAATAAAGACTGATTTGAAGAGACAAAAATCTTCGTCGGGCACGTCTTCCGAAGAATCCCTTTGGTAAACGACCGTAAAATTAATTTTGAAAATTGTTCACTCAAGTGCTTCTTTTTTACAACTGAAAGAGAATTAGGCGGTACGGTTACTGGTATATATATAAATAGGTACCTTTTCACCGGGGAAAGGTTTCGGCCCTTATAGATAGAGAGGCAGTGAAGAGGAGGGACGAAATTCCGTCGGAATGGCAAAGGCAAAAAGCGTCTCGTTTCAAAACGTATGCGATGAAGCAAAAACATAAAGGTAAGAGCCCCAGTTAGGAGACGCAGTACTTAAATGGGTACATAATAAAAATTAGACCTCGGGCAAATTTTACCCCACGCCCGGTTGCTCGGGAACAGTGGCTCAAGATGAAAGGGAGAAATTAACGTTGCCCGGGGCGAACTTCTCGCTGCGGGTACGTTTCCGTCATGGTGTCAGTTTAATACACTTTATTTATTCAGACGCTTAGATGGACCGTTTGATATGTCGAGATGAGTGCCTTTCGCACCTGCCAGGTGAGTTTTATGGTGCCCGTGGCTGCCACTCACACCCATCCTCTGATCTCCCTGCTAAATAGCCCACATAAAGAAGCCTTAAATTTTAGATAGTCCTTCATTTCTGCCTACTCATTTTTTCCGCCATATTTCACAATTACATTGCTATGAACATATTTTTTCTTTTTGCGTCGGAACCAACAAAATTCCACGTCAAAACGTTTTCATAAAAAAAATTCAATAATACATCTGAGATTTGAGCTCTAATTGCGAGTACACCATAATCTACAAAATGCTAGGAAAATAATGTTAAAAAAGTCAGAAATTGACCCATAGAAAACTAAAAAAAAGCTGAAAAAGGGCTAAAAATTTATATTTATATCATCAATTTTTTAATAAAGTTATATATTAAAGGTTTATAAATAGAGACAAATCATGTATTATTTAAAAATAGGAAAAAATTGCACATAATTAAATCAATAAAATAATTGTGCACTTATATTGGCTTATTTTAATTTGAGTGAATTTTATATAATAATATCCAGCATGTATATTTTTAAAAAATCATGCAATATTTCTCCCATTTTCTTTTTAAGTTAGATTCATTTTAGTAGTAATTTAAAAATCCATATCAACTAATAATTAAAATGGATAATTCTTCAATCATATATTTTTTAATTAAATAATTTATGTAAAATAATCATTGTAAGGGTGACTCTTTTTGGTCTAACTTCCAAATCCATTCCAATTGAGCTCCAGCAAAAATGAAAGAAGCCCAAATTCGAAGGAATGATAATTTAGCTGAGGAATTCCGCGTCTTCTCGAGGTAGCTGGTGAGCGTGGGTGTTCTCAAAGATAAGGGTCCAGAAGGTTCTCGAGCAAAAGGGACGAAACATACTCTGGAATTTCCTAGGCGCATAAAAATAATATTTAAACGATTATGACAGCGTCATTTGACATTTTTTCGCGACATACTTAGATCCGCTAAAAATAATTTGCCGAACGGCATCTTAAGCCGCTCCATTTTATGGCGTTGGATTCTTATTTGCGTAATAAATTTACATTCTTTATTCGGCTCAAAATGATATCGTGTTCGGCGGGTTCAATTTTCAATTAGGGCCGAATGTTTCCACGTGGAAGGCGAAATGCTCCCCGTTAATTTGAACCTGCTCATTTCCTTATTTACGATTGAGGATGGTCGGCCGATTTTCCTCCCGGTGAAGTCATAAATAAAAGCGCAGGAGGCACAAATAAGCACAGGTAAATAGATATCCTCGTAAAATTCAATTGTGACGCCGAATAAATTTTAATTCCTCATTTACAAGGAAAGCTCGCGCGATTTAATCGGGAGCTTTTTGTGCTCGGGCGCTGCGCCGTTAAAGCGCGATTATGCTTTTTATTTACCGAGGACGACTAAATTAGGACGTAAAATTAAATACGGTGTCACTTGCTTTTATTTCGCTTCTAACTTAATACAAAAAAATCTTAATCAACTGATAAAGAGCTCGCTAAATTTGTGCGAGTGTATCGCGCTTAAATGAAAGCACAGTGGATATATTATCTTATGAAAATAGCGGAAAACGCTATTTTCATCCGAAAAATAAAAACATTGTAATTCGGTATTATATTCATGGAATGAAAAATTCGCTTCATGAAATGAATCGGATAATAATTATGTTCTTCAATTTGTAAGTGAATTCAACGCACGATAATCCACGACCAAAAACCATATTTATTTCACGGGTTCATATGCAACCAATATTGATCTAATATCTTCAAATAGTCCGCTGCAAATTAAATGAGAATTTATTTATGAATGTGCTTTTGTATGACAATGAAATTTCTATAGTCAATCGAATAATTGATTGAAATGCTTCCATACAAATTTTATAGAGTTTTTCATTTGGCAATCAAAAAACTGGCTTTCAATCATAACAATCAGCGGAAATTCATCAATATATTTGGCTTATTAAAATAATATTGATCAAACAAAGATAACACACATCACATATTTTGTGTTATTATAGCGTAATTAATATTTGTAATTATTACAGTGCAATTCGCTGATAAAAGTCACAACCCGATATAAGTTCTTCGGATATGCATTTGAATCAAGTATTACGTAGGGGCTAAATAGAATTAAATCAATTATGTTATTATCGTTTTTATAGATCATTTTTCGTATACATATTTGAAGGATTTTCAATTGATTGAATTGAAAAATAATATGTATTGGTAATTGATAACCAACAAGTAATTTTAGAGTAATTATAGTATCATACTATTTGTAGTAAAAATTGTATAATTCATTGAAATATATTTTCAGGAAAGTTTTCAACAAAAGATCTTCAGCAGTTAGTTGATATCAATACAGATACGATGTTAATTAATATTGATAAGTCATAATAACTTCTTAGAGCAGCATATTTGTAAATAGCTTTGGAATTCTCATCTGATATTGATATGTTTTGATGTTATAGAAGTTATAATGGATATTATTTTACAATGCCTTTTCAAGAATTTTATTTGTCAAATAATTTAAGCGATCTTCATAATTGTTGTTTTTTGTATTTTCAAGTGAATTGGTTGGCCCTATTCTTGCGGTTCTCAAAAGTTATTATTAGATAAAAATACAGTGATGTTGTATGTCTCCGTGGATTTCTTGCAAAAGCTAATTAGCGAAGGCTTTTTAAAAGCATCGGTTGTGGTTGTACGAAACAAAAGGTTGTGTTTCTCCTCTTGGCAAATGAGAAAAGTGCTCTAAAATATCTCGTACTAATGAAAGGTACCAAAATGATAATGAATTTCAACAGGAGAATGTATTTGTTTAGCCGAAGCCAACAGCATCATCCGCAGACAGAATAAAACTTTGTTCTACGAATACATATACATTAAGAAAGCCAACTCCTTTTTGGCATTGCTAATTGGCAGGGCTGACTAAATTCAACCATCTTTCAGAAACTATGCGATAAATTTTGTTCAGGATGCGAGTTCAGCTTCTAGTTGCTATGCATTGTGCTATGTAAAATTACATAAAAACTTCGCAATATGGAGCTAAAAGCATGTCTAAATATTCTCCTGTTTGCAATTGCGCTTTAACAATGTCAACTGGTAGAGCTACTATGATCTGATTAAGAAGTTTTAATTGTTGTTTCTTTAAACAAAGGTCGAACTTTGCAACTAGGCAACTCAATTTGTATAAATAGGAATGGTTGTCACCTCTAGGATAAACATGACGTATAATAATTATTATAAAAACAACCCCTGGAAATTCCTTATTAAGGATATCTCATTCAACTAAAACTTACAAAATCTCAATTCTCATATTCAATGTAAGACTTTAATAATTTAAATTACTATTATAAAAACTGTTTTCATATTGTATTTATACAATTTATGGCGCAAATAACTCATTTATCATATTTATGACCCGTCTTGATGCATCACATTTGCATAGTTATTTAAAGCTCATCAAGAGCTTTCTATCCAGCTTCCGCGAGTTTAATTAGAAAAATGCCAATAATGATGCAAAGTCGAGATGAAACCCATTAAAAAGTTTCGAATATAATCTCATCACATGAATATTCAGATTGTTCCCCGAAAGAAAATAAATAAACGTATACGTCGGGCCATTTCACGAATCAAGGAGCTTTATTTGCTCTTATGAATATATTCGCATTTATGGTGTTCACCTTTTGGAACACTCCTTTTGTAAGTTTTCTTGGGAGATCTCGTCCTTTTTCCGCGTGTTCGGTCCCATGATACTTGCATTTTCCTTCTTCATTTTACTCTCTAATATCTTCGAGGATGGTAACTGTTTGTTTGCGTTTACCGCCAACGCAGTGAAATCCCATATTACTATTCATATATTCAGTTTTGCAAATTGAATACAATACCCAGAGCCATGTTTTTGCAACAAATCACACCTGAAACCCTTGCAAGGATTGCGTTTCGTATCTTATATTTCTTCGAACAAACGAATTTTCATTCCATTATTGTCTGTTGTATGAATAGGCTTCGTGTTTCCGAGTACTATTCATCCTGCGATATGTGATCCGATGATCATAAAATACAAAGCAAGTGTATTGTATCATATTTTATATAATATACATATAAGGCGAATGCTTGAAGAATATCAAAATACACCCCAACGAAAATATTGACTTAAATCGAAATTTAGTTTTGCATTGAATTTAGCACAATTTTTTAAGCACAATACATAGACAGTTGATGGATAAATTTATAATATTAATATTAAGAATTTTTTTATATCAAACACTTGATAATTGGCTTCGTACCAATTACTCGGATAAAGCTCCCCCGAAACCAATTCCCCTTAGCCTTACATAGCTTGTTCGCAGATGCAAAGGACAAGGCTAAGGGTGAGAATTTCGTAGCAGGGTGCCCATAGTAAAAATGGAGAAAAGGGTGCAAAAAGCTTCTTTATTTATGAGAAACGCCAAAGCCGCCAGAGCTTACTGCAAAGTAACGAAGCTTTCGCGAACAAGATTGCTCGACGTGTACTAACACGCAAATCATCGTACGGCGGAGTATAAAGCAACTATGTGTTGTTAGCAGAACGTGTTATCCTGAAACTAAGCAGTCGTTCCCGGCCAGGAAGTGGCGTAGAGTTCAGGATATCCGCCGTTCTCGTGGAAGTGTTTAAATACAAATAAGTTTACAAGGATATCTGAAGAAATGTATGAAAATTTAATTTAAAGTCAATTTAATCCTTCTTAGAATTTCAACGCTCTATGAATATAACGGAAGTGAAATGTTTGTGGGAGCTTAAATTGTTTGATTGAACATCCCACAATTTAGACGTAATTTTACATTAATGAATGCAAACTTTGAAAATCAATTAATTTCTAACAACCTCATCAAGTAAATATACTCACTGCTTTTTAGAAGCTCTGCAGTCACAATAGTAATTGTATAATCTTATTGCCAATTGTGCATATACTCGCCTTATAACCTATATATCAAATTAATGCCAAAATAAAATGATGAAAGTTTTATAATAGTTATATTTTAATTTATTTAGTATATAATTTTCACCTAAGAAATCAAAATTAGCAAAAGTTTTTATCGCATTTTTAATACTAGCCTTATCTCAGCGATTACTTATTTGTGAATTCAAGCATTTCTAATTAAATATTTAATTTAAAGACGATGGTATTGATAAAAAAAAACATCTATTTCATCATCTTCGCACGAATTTATATTAAATTTTATAGAATTTAAATTGAATTTAAGCCATGTAATTGATAATCTATATTACATAGATTTCAAAAACAATTACAGAGATATTTCATATATCAAAGTATCTTCAAGATAGGTATTTTTTTTTATTTTCATGCGGCAATTTTGATTCGATTTACTTTAATAAATCTCTGAATAAATTCTTAAATAACAAATTTTCAAAACGAGCACATTTTTTAAAATAAAACAACTTTATTAATAAATAAAAGTATAAAAAAGGACAACTTAAAACGATGATGGATAATATGGAACAAATAAGATGTCAGCATCTCATATAATCTATTTATGATAAGTTTTGTGTTATAAAATACTTTTGTCGCATACTAAATTGAATATTAACTTTTAAAAATCGATGTCATAATACAAGTTGATGATAATACAGATTAATCTAATATATTTATTTTAGCTTTTCGTTTTATATATGGAGGATATCAATTAAAGTATGTTTGTTTTACGGCGATTTATTACAAACATGTTAATAGAACACAAAAAATTCATAGTGAATTAAATTTATTTTAATATTCAGTCAAAGTATGCAACCAAAATTTGATAGTTGGACTAGGGATCTGTTTAAAAACTTTTGTCTGTTTTGGGATATCTGTACATAAAAAAGATAGTTCAGACTATGGGGGATTTTAAGTTGGTTGCATATGGTATTGCAGTGTTTTATAGAGGTGAAACAGAGGTGGTTTGAGATAGCGAGCTTTTGTAAAGCTAATATGTATCAATGTACCTTAATGCCTTAAAATATATCGACTTGGCGACAAGTTCACTATAGTGAGACCGTAAATAAATGCCATTGCACGAAGAAAACCTTACAGAAACCACATTGACGTTTATAAACAAGGACGTGGTTACAGCAAAGGATAAAGCCAAGAAGAATATAATAGCGTCGAAATACCTTTAATTATAAAACTAGTCGCCATGTAAGTTTAAAACTTCATAAGGCATATATGATATTTATTTTTATCTAACATTGAAATATTTCAATGCTTTTAAAACTTTCCTTTTTAAAGGTCATACTTAGAGTTCTGTCGCACTTGGCACAGTTTGTGTAATACCGAACACGATATCACACGCTCCAAACAAGGTATCGATATCCTATTGGAGGCTGTACTCTCCCAGCTCCTCTCCCAGCCTCTAAAGTGAAATGATTCGGCAAACTGTGCAGGCAATAGTGGCATCTTCGTGTCCTCTTTGCCTCCGTTTACGTGGAGCACATCGAGCAATTTCCCTTCCGACTGCCGTAGATTTTCCATTTGCATGTAGCAAAAGCCTATAGGCGGATTGTTCTTTTTGAAAACGTTTGTATGAATGGAATCGGAAATAGACGTGATCACTCCCGGCACGATTTTGAGGAAATCGATAGATTTGTATACCTAAGAGGGAGAGAATCGCTATATTGCAAGTTGCGAGCTGACGGTGCGAAGACTCCCTTATGAAGCCTATCTGGGACATGCTTAAAATGTACTCGTATAAATTTCTTATTTATTTTATTATTTCGTTGATTCAACCTAAAAATGAATTCGGATAAAATTAATTCATCCTAGTTAAACCAGAAGCAACGACTTCTCACTGTCAAAGCGCTTGATCTGTATACTGAGTTATAAAAATCAACATGATCGTCGTCGTTACACTAAAAATTTTAGGATTTATGGAACTTGCAACTTAAAAACAACGTATTAAATCCATCAATAATATTTACAAACAAAAACAGTATTGTAAATAAATGTCATTATATTTATATCAAATTTTCTTCTTATTGGATCAAAACTGAATGCAATATGTTTTCATAGCATGTACATATTTTTCAAAATAATGCCACTCATCTTCCATAAGCTTTCTCCAGGAATCAGTTTCATAATCACCAAAGAATAATACGTCTTTTATTCCATTACAATTCTTTAAAGTGCTAAATTGACTCATTTATGTTATGGGAATATTTATATGTTTTCCTTTCAAATATTGATCCTATTTTTAATCAGAATTTTGGATAGTGATAATCTTATAAATCCAATTTATTGGCATTGAAATTTGTATTTTTTAAATTTGAGTACACACCCTTATATATGTAACCATCGAGTCACGAATATTTTTATCTGAAGTCTTTAAGCATTTATATTAAATAATGTAAAAGTAACCATTATATAGATACAGTATTAATTGAGTGTTCAATGCTTGATAAATATATTTAATTTTAAATAGATATACTTTTTTAAATTTATATTTTGCAATAGTTCGCATGTGAAATAACAAGAGATTTTATTGCAAATTGCAGAGAATCCGCGTGGGTAAACCACACGACATATCTGATAAGATGAAAACACGTTCTATGTTTAGTCGTTAGTCAGCCAAAGACTGTGCAGCATTTTAGACAAAATGACCAACCCAGACGATACAATTATGCATGGTACATATTCCCATGATTCAAAACTGTATCAATAAATGTGCATAAAAGATCGTACCATGTTCAAATAATTCTTCATACGTATTTATTCGGCTGTAAACGCATTCCACGTATTTACTGAAACGCATCCGAGATGAAAATTTCAAACTACTGAAAATATTTGCTATCGTATAAATTTTCACTATTTTTGCATTATATCGCATGCGGAAGCACGTACGAAGCGAATGAAAATAATATTTGTTCAATTCAATTTTGAAATAATTTCCTATTGTCCTGGAAATGAATTGGGTTTATGGAAAAGCATATTTTGATGGATTTTTTCCATGTAGTCGAACAGGTATTTAATCAAAAGCGTATTGCTGCATTGATGATGTGTTTTCGGAATACAAAATGTTTTGGCGATTACACATCGGCAGCCCATTGAAAGCCGGTATTTATTTAATCTCTCATAATGAGCGCAAACATATAAGCTTTTGTTCCGATGAAGTATGAGGATGTAATTAAAATTTTCATTTACATGTAAAATTATATTTGGAATGAACGTTGGAAATATTTCATGAAACTCAAGTTGGATTAAAATTTAATATTTCAATCATTTCATTGTATAATTTATGAACCAAAGCTGGAAAGTACTTTTTATATACATATTATGGCATCTAAAGAACTCATCATAGCATTATCTATTTCACACAAATGTATTCATTTCCACCATAATAAGTAATTTTTCAAATTATATTTCATTAATATTTTCGATTCATACAGGGTGGTTGTGCTGCATCGCCCGAGGCTTTGTACAAGCATTAACAAATTAAAATCTGTGCACGTTCTGCAACACCATGCACCATCGTATTGTGTTTTCAAAATGGATTTGTCACCCCTAAAAAAAGGCTCGCCTAAAATATTTCCACTACCGGATAATGCTTTCATTTCACCGGATAAAAATGCATAAAATACAATTATAATACCGTTGAATCCTTTCATAATATTTTTCTGCTGAAAGTTTAGCACATCGTATATATCAAGTCATTCCAAAAGTTCGCGCGCATTTTTGGGAATCTTTTAAATAGTGTAAATAAAACACAATTTAACATTAGATTTTGAACCTTGTTAAACTCGTCGTCGCTTGACTAATATATTAATCAGTCTGTCATCAATTTTTGTTAACATCGGACGCATATTAGTACCCATTGAAAATGAACATTGATAATCAATACTAACATGCAATGTTATATTTTTTATTTTCGAATGTCGAATCTACCTGATCTGCAGCAATAAAAAATAATAGTGTACATGTTGAACATACCATCAATGTTAAGACTGTCCAGAAATGGTTTAAAAAAATTGAAGTTGGAGAAAGCATTATTTCACAAAACTACCTTAGATATCATCACACATTAATTAACCCATTGCAATTTGCCATCAATGATCAATATGTTTACAGGCACATATATTTTTTCGTGTTGATAAAGCTGTACATATGCGGAATAAAAATAATGAAAGCAAACTTCATCTACAAAAAAAATCTCTCTGATATGTTTTCTATGAAGTTGAACTGACGCAATTCGAAATATCATCGATTCACTGAATAAAATTGCATCAACGACTCGATAGTAATTCATAAACTTATATTCCTATTGAGCGATATGCATTCTTGAAGTGCTTTTACACCTTTACACGAGGTTGTGAATAGCGCCTGGCCTCGTTATTCTATATTCAGTATCGACGTCGACTCAAAATGATAGGCTCGTGTTTCTGACATTGTACGCAATGGGCCGCATTCATTCACAAAAGGCCCGTGTCAATTATTTTGAAGTGGTTCACCAGCAGGTCTGATCAACTGCAGTTGCACATGGATTTGCAATAAGCCCCCAAGCCAGACATGCACTCCATCGATGCATCGAATCGTCCAAATGACATGTGTTTCGTCCATGGCTTGCATCTGCTGTACTAGCGCATTTACACTGATCGCACCCGGGGTCGTTATTGATGTACAAATCGCCACTCCTTGCTGCTGCCGACTAATGAACTTCAATGTTTAAGGTCGTTAAAATAAAGGACTTTCATGGTATAAGCATGTCGTTTGAGTTTCTGTCTTGGTGAATGTATGGAGATCGTGGATACTCTGACCGAATCAGGATTGAAGCGTACTCGTACGATCGCACGTTAATGAAATTCACTACTCGTATAGCACAATTCGTGTTATACGAGGCGTAAAGATCATACAATATTATGATACGCAATCTAAAAAAAATATAGATTCAATTATGTTCACTTTATATTTTCCAAATAAAATATATAATATGCAAATACGGATTTATTAAAAATGCTTTAATACATCAATCATTCATTGTTTTCCGCTTTTTGGTTTTCATCACTATATTTTACAACATTTTAAAACTATTTCGATTTAAAGCTTTGTAATAAGCAATTTTTTACTTTTAAGGTAAATCTTAATGTATTTCATGATTAAGTGGAAAACACTTTTCTAATTCCCTCATAGAGTTTAAGCTTTTTCACATCAAAGAAGAAAAAATGTCAAACCTTTATTGATATTGGTTAATTCTATCTCGGCCATTATATTATACAACGGAATTTTACTCTTATAGCAAAAAAATCATAAAATTAACCAAATGTTTAGATTAAGGATTGATTTATACAAATATATTGTGATTTCTATTTAAAAATATTCTTATCCAAAGGTATGCTTTTATCGTTGCAATCTTCTTTCCAAATGATCTGAGCTTTCTCCATATTTTCTATTATTACTGGCCGTCTTATTTGGCAATATATTTTTCAATGGAAAAAGATCTTGAATGCTTCATTTTACGTTGATGCTTTTTTTTCTAAAATCTTGCCATACAAGTATATGTCACAATTTATTCATATAAAATCAAAGACAACTGCATATAGTAATAAGTATTCTTTTAATACATCAATTATAATATCTCAATATCGATGCTCTCATGATGCGATTATTAATGCATAAATACTACCAATAGTTTTATTTAGTGTCTGAATACATTTTGCAAGTATTGACGATGAATTCCATGCCATAATTCGTAATTTGATTACGTATCAATTAGTTTATTAAGACTTGGATAAAAATGAATATGCAGATTACTTTCATAAACTATATTTTATACGATGAAAACTGATAGAAAATTTTGAATCCATGATTTAAAATTCTGTCAGAGTAATATCATTCCAAATTGACTCTCAACTTTCATTATCGAAAATGCTGAAAAGATCAGCTATAAAATTCTGCATTCAAAATTTAAATATTAGGATGGTTTGTCTGCAGCATTCAACTTCCAGACATTTAACAACACTAAAGACTATAATAGGAAGCCCTGACCTATATCCAGACGACCTGTGCGTCTTTTGTATTATTACTTTTCGATATTTGGAATGCATCCAAGACAGTGTTATCGACATGAAACTCCAAGACGCGCAAACAAAAGCATTAGAATAAATGCCAAATTTCAATTACATCACTCACCATACTTTATGGGTCTTAAGGTTAATTTCAATAAATTTCACTTTTGCCCTCTGAGAGACGATCCCGAACCAAAACAACATGCTCGTCTCGCATAATCCAATACGAAATTATGTAGCGGCATTCAGGCTTCTTGTACTGTGTATCAGCGATTATATCTTAAAGTAGCGGCTGATGAACTACCATTCAGATGCTTCATTAAGCCGCCGCATACATACGTTTAAAGCCGAAACTGAAATGTAATTATTTCAGACATATAAGCCAAATTCATGCTTCCTCCACTCTCTCTATACGTTCAGAAGCTTATTACTTAATAACTTATACCGAAACTCGATGAAGCAAGTATTCGTAGATTCGTGTAATTTGCGGTGGACTCAAATATAATGTTGGCTTTCTGTTGGCACAACATGAGACACACTTATCTCGTTAGAGTGCTTCTTGATAAGAAAATATTCAATGCGTATTTGAATAATCATATCGAAATTATGTCAAGTAATTGGCCTCTCCTTGGGATGTTATATCTTAGCAAATTGCACAATCCTTCATTATGTCTGTAATTTAGATTGCTCCTGCGGCGATGTTGATTTGTTGACTCATGCCAATGATCTGTGCAAACAAGGCTCAAATAATTAATGCCTGATGGGAAAAATATCTTTCAAACAAGGAAAATCATAATTTGAGAAGCTAGTTTCAATCTCGACGAAAAACAAATTTGTTTATGAGGCCATCATCTAATTTCTTATAATACAAGGCACATAAATTGGGTTGTTATATTCGGTATTTGATACATAATATAAGTATATTTTGCAATTAGTAGTTCATTTGATCTTATTAAAAAATAGATTGTCTGCAATAACTTCCTCCTAATGTATATCGCGAAGTATTAATATAAGAATTTAGACAAAGACTTTAATTTTCGGAAATATTATAACTCTTTAACAAACGGCTCTTAAATTTCGCACTGATAAAATCAAACTTCGATTAACTGAATGTACATATTTATTAAATATAAATAATTCAAATGATCAATACTTTTACAATACTACAAAGTACTCAAAAACAAATTTATGAAATAAGTGCCTTATATTTTGTGCAATAAATTAGTACTACATCGCATAAAATAAGTATGGAAAACTCATTCAAAATAATTCGATAGACAACCGAAATGTACAAATAATTCATGAAAATATATATTTTACATATCCATACAACGTAAATATATTACATCATGTTGCTATAGTTGTTTTTTTTTATACTGCATAAACCACTTTATTTGCACTAATTCATGCAATAATAACATAATTGCTTTTGCTATATTACAAATTATGATATCATTGAGCTGAAGACGGCTAGGCTTTTCTATTAAATATTTGCACTTATAGTAACATCATTTCCACAAGATCCATTAAATTCAATATTTAAAAAATCCAGACATTTATATTCGAAATAAACATTTTAAAGTGAATTTAAAATAATAATTTTATATAGAAATTGAGGGTCAAAATTTAAAAGTATTCTGCTGATTTTTTAAGATAAGTTTATAAATTTTAAATGTATTTATAGTAGTTTCAGTCCAGGCAACATTAACGCGGTCCACAAACAACGTAGGAGAGTTGCTAATTAAGTCCAATCAAGCGCGGTCCATCAGACCCATTAGGCAGGTCCGTGCTCCCTCTTCCTCCAGAGACCGTCGAACGTCCACAGGAAGTCCAATAGCGTCCCTCGAGCCTCGGTTATTCCCCGCAGTGTCCTCAACGCCTACCCCTCAAAGTCCTGTTTTATTCGACGAATAGTCCTAAAAGTCCCTGGCGGCCTCCGTATATGAGGCAGCGCTGCCCGCCGCCGCCACTTACGCCAGAGATACTGTGTATTTGATTATTGGATTAAAAGTTTTCCTTTACCTAAGGACTGAAGTAGGCTTTCACGAAGATTACTTTTCGCATCCCATTTATTTTATATAGAGCCTCAACTGCCCGCTGTGCGGTAAAGACTTTGAGTGAAATGATAACTTTTATTATTTCGCCCGCCCTACATAATACGAGTTTCTCTTCGCCAACTTTTTTTTTCTTAAAAATTTCCTTCTTGGAAAAATTCGCAGATGTAATTTATTTCATCATTTGATTTTATTGAGAGCATCATTATAAAGCGTAATGAGACATCATATTAAAAGCAACATCTTTTGGGATTTTTCTCACAAAACAACATGATTCACATACACAGACAACCTTATGCTTTATATATTAATTTCAGCAAATTACATTTCGTAATATAGCATCATTGACATCCCAAAAATAGACTTGTCACTCTGTCGTGCTTTTAAGCTGAAAAGTTTTTAAGACTTTATATAAGTTTATATCTTTTTTATTGAGACTATTTTTTGCACCCACCCTGCTGTAAATCTGATGTAATTGAAGTTTGTTCACGACTCCAATATATAACATAGCGATGCATTCTGCAGTAAAACAACACGAAATAGCCGCAGTGGTCCAAGAGACGGACACTAAAGTTACAATAAAGAATACAAGGGCAACGGAGCTGGCAATCGAGCTCACTACGACAAACTAATCCTGGACGAGCTTCCTCCCATGGGAAGACGCAATAAGCCCCCGGAGCCTCCTTGTCCCTCCTGGTCTTCGGCGACATATAACTACTACCAAAATAAAAGAGAGCCCGAAGGGATGCCTATAAAGGATTTTGTGGCATTTTCTACGTATAATGAATATTCTTTTCGATTACGTGCTCTTTGATAACTTTTTTCGATTAGTGCGTGTCTCGTTCGTCTCTTTCGTACCACATACACTACGACTGATACAAGAAAATGGTCCAACACATATGCAAAAGAAATAATCTAACATTTTGGCATCTGATTATAACATAAAGTTATCATGTCTACGCTCATAAGCTCATAAAGTTTAGCAGACCGAAATGAAAAGAGTGTTACGACCTGCCTCGTAAACATCCAGAAAACTTCATAATGATGGTTGGCATACGTTTGTACTATACAAGGGTTGCCTTAATGAAAATTCATAGAGTCGTTTATTTTATTTTACATATGTCCTCTATATTACGGCCGTTATTATTTACCAAAATTTGCTCCAAAAAGTAATAGAGTTTGAATGGAATTACGTTTGCTTATCCCATGATAATTTGAATTATTCTGATAAATAATGTCCAAAATATTTAAAAATATCATTTTAGCAGTAATATTGTGAGTCACATTTCTCTTCTTAGATTTCTTTTATATTACTTTAAACCTTTTCAATTTTAAAACCAAAATTAATACAAACCAAATCGGCTATTTTATAATATTTTCATCAGCAAGTTTAGCGACTTGCCAAAATAATCGTGAAAGTGTGTCCAAATACCAACATTAATTATGTATATTGATTTCGTATTAAAACTTCGATAATACTATTATCAAGTATGTATGACTACATTTTTGCTTTTTTTAATTATTTTGACTTTATTAAACTAGTATCGGAAGTACATTGTAATTAAAAATACGACATGGGATATAAGTCTACGTAAATCATCATGTCTTTCTAGTCTAAGATGATATCTTCATTGCCAGATTACAACTAATTAATATTGAGAGATCAATGGGGTTAATTTTATTACTGTTCAAGACGCCTCATTCTGAATCATCCCCGTCGATGAACTCTTGCCAAAAGAAGCGAAATCGTTTAATCCGAATCGGACCGTAACTCGTTAATAGTGTACACTTAATCCGAATTGTGAAGTGTTAGACCCAAGGCACAATAAATATGGCGCCGTTAAAGGAGTCCCTCGTAATCTATTTTGAGTGGCAAGAAACATTCGTGTCATTCGTTTTAAGTGGAGTTTAGCCGTCGAGGCCAGGGCCAATGTGTCTGGAGGGGCACAATCGGGCTGCATGTTTTGTTTCGGCTGGAGCCAAACAATGGATGGAAATCATTTAATTACAATCACCCATGGTTACCAAACACCGGGATTCAATTCAATTATCCAGAATCAATTAGATTGGTCCGGAAACACTTTGATAGTGTGGCCGAGGCGCACGAGACCCCGTAACGCTCCATTGTCCTGTGACTTGCTCCCGTGCAGGACCATTACGTCTGCTCCTCCAAATTAAAGACTACTTAAATTGCTCTACTAAATGTTTGTAAGCTGATCCTGTTGAAAATTCTACTTTGTCAAAAGCACATCAGTAAAAAAAACCTCCAATAAAAAATCATTAAAAAGTACTCTCGGCAGTTAGTAGTACTAATTATATAAAATTATTTTACATCAAGTATCATAATGTTCATAAAAAATGTTCCTTTTAAGATGCCATATAATTTAACACTCATAGACGATCTCCATAAAATACTTTTCTAGGAATAGAGAATTTTATTGTGATGGTTTTATATACTGCTTTCTAGATATGACAAAATCATTTGAATGAGAATTTTTACGTTTGATAAGAGTTATGAATATGTAATGAATGAATCAAACATTTTAAATTATAATAAAAATAATATTTCAGATCGATCATTCATAGTTAGCCCAAATTAATTAATTAGGCAAAAATAAAGTTTAGCTTGAATCATCGTATCAGTGGAAAATAAAATGGACAATATTTGAACGATTAATCCGAAGAAAGTTGGATTAATGAAAATTATTTTTATGTTTAATAACTAAAATTAATACAGCATTAATTCTCAATTGTTGTATAATTACCCTCCAAGAAAATGATTGATCGGAAATATTAATATTTCATCCCAAAACCCGAACTCCCACCTTTATAACCTTAGTTCAAGATCTACTCCATTATATTAATACTTTCTTGTTTTTTTAGATACTCAAAATAAAACGTCCTTAAAATCTCTGACAGTCTAAATTATTAAAATTATTTAATAATTCACTATGTTTTAAGCGTTTGTATGAAACGAAATCGAACGAACATATAGCAATTTTTTTTTTTACGCACGATGTAACTAAGAAAATATCCACTGCAAATTTTTTTTAATAAACAGAATGCTATTTTAAACGTACTTAAGAAACGTAATTCAAAAAGAGCCTCAATTGCATCCTGTTTTAATTGGGGTTTATATTCTGCATTAAATGCATTTTATTACTGATGGCTTTTATTTACAAATCCGGGATTAAAATGTCATTTTATATTTTACCAGGCTGATATATTTATAAATATATTAAGGACTATATATACTGATTTTCACTATATTTCCTTGACTCGTTTAAAGATCAAAGCCTCCTCCTCTTTGAAAGACCGTCGGGCGCCGCCGCATATAAAAGTTTTAACAAGACTAAAAAATGTGCATCTCCCAGCTATGGTCGTCGGCAATAAAGCGGGGGATTCTTCAATAGTGCGTCGTTAAAATTAACATCTTTTATTCGGCAAGGCTTGCCAGGATCATTTGGGAAGCGGTCCGTAACGAGGATGTAGTGTTAGTGGTTCGCTTACGGGGGTTCGAATCCCCGGGGAGGCATAATATTGGTTGTGTAAAACAATAGCGCTGAGCCCTCGCCTCGCATTTGCAGACGTTCGGCTCAGCCTTTGCCGCCCCTACGAAGCCTATTTTCGAAGAATGCCTTGCTTAAGAATTTTTCCTGAAAGTTTTCCTAATAAAAAGATATCCCTTTGGATCCGGGAATTATTTATTCGCACGCCGCCGGGCCTATTCAACCATTTAAATAAACATTCGCATAATGCACCGACAAATGATTTAGATCTTACCGAGGAGGCTTTTTTACCTTCCAAGTGCCTTCTATTCGGTATAGTAATTTGCATGCGACACCATAAATTTCTACATAGAATATATTAGCATACATTTGATAATTGAATGACTATATTTACAATGAAGATGGAG
This sequence comes from Stenopsyche tienmushanensis, assembly GCA_008973525.1. Lineage (NCBI taxonomy): Eukaryota > Metazoa > Arthropoda > Insecta > Trichoptera > Stenopsychidae > Stenopsyche > Stenopsyche tienmushanensis. Next base: position 1,771,484 of record WACJ01000552.1, read on the forward strand.
TATATATCTTATCCATGTCACTGAATAAATTCAACGATAAAGGTGCATACGTTTTGACATTTATATATTAAGCTTCAATAATTCCGCGATATTCACAGAATGCGGTCGTCCAAAGTGCATTTCTTCATGACAAATATGTTATTTCCGATTCTCCCAATCGAAATATTGCCATATGAATGTAAAGCGATAAAGTATATTCCCAACTTTCTTTACCTACACATTATTGCGTGTACGTTTTCTCGTTACGCTATGACTATGAAAAATTGAAATTTTATTTATTTTCCCGATGTAGGTACTCTGGAGCACACTTAAGCTTCATTTATCCCGCAGGGGTAGCTCCATTGAAAGCGCATTTGAAAGAAAATGGAGATTTCAGTAGGATTTCATCGAATTCCCGATATTGTGGTTCACTTGCCGCGTTCCCGTAATTCTAAATTGCTTATTAATTTAAATAAGCTGGGTCCGTGGAAATGAGGTCAATCAAGGGTTAATTCATCATTTCGCCACCCATTCAAATATTATTATGGGTGCACAAACCTGATAATTATGCTTCACGTAATATACGCAATTAAATTTTGTACAAGAGCACTGCCTAAAAAAATAATCTATGCTTAAAGGATATATTTTTATCATAGGAATTAAAATGTAATAAATAAACACTCTTTATAAATAAACAAGCATAATTATTAATTTGTGTCGGTTACAGTAGCCCTATAAGATAATGCTTCTCATCGACAGCACATTCTGCCATTTACGTTTATTCTAAGCCTCCTTCCTTCCTTCACGCAAGTCCCTAACATTTAATGTCTTTGTCGATCTAATTATACATTAACTCCCGATTTGATTTTATAGCTTCTGCGCCTGATATCTGATCTATGAGTGCTGTATCAAAATATGAATACATATTGTTGGCTGCATTCATTGGTGGTTTTCAATTGCATTTCACATACATTTTTATTAATTTGAAATAACCGAAAAAATATTTTGCATGTACATATTTGGTTGCCGTTTAGTGCCGAAATTTCATTCGATGGAATTTAATAAAGTGAAGTTGGACTTTATTAGTTTGGTGTGTTGATTTTTTCCGAATTAAATAAAATTTGATTGGAAAAGTGCAGAGGCCTTTGGTGTTGTTTGTCGATGTTGCAGAGTGACAAGAATAAAATGTCAGCAGCCCTGCCTTGTTTGTAGAACTTTGAAAGCGGCGATCAAAGCGGGACGGGCCAAAATTGCTGTTTGACTGTACCTAATCCGGCTTTGGCTGTTTGTATTGGGAAACAGGGCAGCCTCTACAACCTGCTCCGTAGTGGTGGGTGGGTATCCGAGGTAATTGCACGCTGGCACAAAACCAATAGAGCAATAACTTTAAATAAAGTGCACCGTGTACAAACTGAACGCAAATGAGCCTAATGGCGGGTGGCTGCAGTATTTCTCTGCTTCCGGTGCTACACAGAGACCGGACCCTAAGTTATGGCTCGGGGCCCGTCCATTTGTAACCGTAGAGATTGCGACCACCCGCTCACTTTCTAGGCTTTGTTAGACGTACAACTTTTTTACACCACTGTATCCGACCGCAACCTCCAATCTATACATTCAAACCACCACCTCCGGGGTTCGGCAATGGGATTACTCCATCAGGATCAGACAATCCTGGCTACTCTATATTATTGACATTCATTGTATAATACAAATTCGCGTTAAAAATCTCGTCGTAAAACTCAAACTATGCACATAATTCAAAATTTTCCATCTTCCACCAACAGCAGAATTTATTGTATTTATGCACATTTATTAATAATTTGCAATTATTTCTACATTAAGCTTTTAGAATATGAACAACAAAAATAAAAGCAATTCAGCAAAAGAACACGTATATAATGTAATGCAAAAAGATGAATGAAAATGACGGAAATATTACGGGGGTTAAAATAGGTTGTATACATATGTAATATTTGATTCGGTATAAAGCTTTGTGAAAATTTGGAATCTTAAGTATTCCAAATTGACTGACAAAAAAATGACTTTTCAAAGATGGATTCCCGGATCGGATTTTATTTAAATACAACATCCAAAATATTTTTTCATTGAATGTATATTGTTTATGGAGCATAGATATTCAAATATATTTTATAACGACATTGTGTCTATCTTATTTGTTATTTTCAGACCTTCACTGGTTGTGCCATTTTAAAATTTATATTGGGATGATATCGACAACTAAATTACTGAATATGGAACAATATCATTGTTAGCCTTAAAAACTTACGTTAAATCCAAAATATATTGAATAACTTCACAAATATACGAAGTGTTTGTAGAGTTTAAATAAATATTTCATACTCGATATGGGCAAATAACCTACCCCAAGCCATTTTTTGCATACAAAAGGATGAACCGTTTGTAATAAATTTTTGATAAAAGAGGATTTTTGTATGAATTTCGTAATATGCGTATCCGTTATAGCAACATTTAATCATACCAATCAATATTGTAAGTGCTCATGATTTTGTTAATCGTAAATTTGAATAAGAAGCAATCACATTCAGGTTACTTCTGTTTATACGATCGAAAACTCAGATAAACCGATAAAGAATATTATATTATATTATGTGAACTAATCATAATTTGATTCATATTTCTGTACTCAAAGCTTCAAATAAAAATGTATGTTGAAGTATTTTATGAAGCTCTTCTAGAAATAATTTGCTTGAAAAAATGCCCTGCTGCATTTTTCATCTTTAAGATCAAAGGATTTGTAAGAGAACATAGTTATTTATTTATTCTTCTTATGGTCCATATTCTTCATCGGTTGTAAACTAAATCTCCATAGTGGACTTTTATAAGGTAATGGCTTTTCATGTGATGATTTTCCATTAATTTCTGTATCTGATTAAATTACGATTTAAATAAGAATACATGGAAAAAGACATTCATACAATTAAAAGCAGCGCTGCACAATTTAAACAATCGCATCATTTATCAATTTTTCAGATCCATAAAAACTTGAATGGAAACAATCAATCGAAAATATATAATTCAACCCATAATAATAAAAATTGGTATTTTATTTGAAAAAATGGTAGCAGCAGAAATGGAGCAATTATAAAAATTATCTACTCTAAGTCTCTGCAAATATGCTTTACTTGTATTAACAAATAAATAACGTATACTAACGCATCCGAATAGAGCAAATTCATAAATGTGCATTTATGAACATTTTGAAATAATAATTATCTTATGTATATGAAAATCTGTTTAAGTACCGAATAAGTTGATGAACAATTTCGACGCATATCGCCGATGGCTCGATTTCCATGAATGTATGAAATTATGCAATACTTATATGGTATACAGAACATGATAGTATAGCAGCTTAGAGTCGATATGTTCCGTCGTTCTATGTTATGGAATTAAAACGAGCATTGTACTTTTTTGACGTAAAAAAGTTATCTTCTACTAAGATCTAAACGATCCAGGAATATTCGCAGGATGCAATGCTTTGCGACAGTTTTATGCTGAAAATAAAAGTACACGGGCATGGGTGAAGACCTTTTCACATCCATGAAATACATTCGCAGAGTTGAATATATTACTCATGAATAGGCAAGGAACGAAAAAAAACTGCGCATTGTATCGTTCCAACGACAAAATGGCGGAATTTCATCACGGTCCTCAGTTCATAAGGGAGTCTATTTTATTCCTTTATTCAATGCAAGGAAATACCTGCGCATTTATTTTTCTTGTAGTGTCCAACGCCGGTCTTTGTGCCTGCTGTGCCACAAAGTGAACTCTTTTCGACGACCACTGAAATGGGGATGGAAGGGAACATTCGGTTCATAGAGCCAGAAACTACTTTAAAAGGACCGTCTACGTCTCTCTGTACGATTTTCGCTCTATTTGCACAGAAACAGCCATTTTTTGTGGCTAGTTAATTTTACAAGTCATATTTAGAGTTAACTCGCAGAGCTTGGGAGAATATTCGTCGAGAAAAAAAATTGAAATTAAACGAGGAAAATTGTACTTGACTCATAATGAGCGATTTTTTTTAAGCAGTTGTTGTTTTATCGTGACTTTTGGTGTAAATTAAAGAGCATAAGGTCCTGAAACTTTTCGTGTCTCAACACTTTGGTAAATAAAAGCGTTTCATTATTCGGACGCGAAATGAATTGGTTGTATGAGGCGAAGGCAGCGGCGCTTTTCCTTTGATAATATTTTTGTTTTTCCTCATTTTCCAGTCGGAAGTTTTTAATAAGCAACCGCCTAATGAAACATTACCGCTTCCGCTCACCACCGCTCCTCGTCAGCCTCCATAAAGAATATATTAGGGGACTCCCCCGTGGAGGTTTTATTGATACCTTTGACCTGCAGCCAGCAACGAGGAGCTTGTAAATTTTGAAAGCCTTATTTGGTCTTCCTAATGAGGACACTATGAGACAAGTAGGCTAGCCGAAAATAGCAGTCATGGAATGCAGACCATTTTTTATTAAATTTTCAACTGTCATATTTTTTTAACTCACGAAGAATGATACCATTTTTAGTACAGAAGCGATAATTTTAACTCATTCATTTTCAAAAAATAATTCACCTTAGTTGTAAAAACAAGCACATCAATACATAAATGCCTTGTGACCATATGATCACACTAGGCTCTAATACAACACTTAATAGTGTCGTATTTAATAAGGAAATTTACAAAAAAAAATACATTCAAATATATATATTTATATTTGTAGTACAATATACTCGTTATATACTAATTTACATTCATCTCTGAATGAGTAGTGTCTATTAAACATAATGTAAGTTCTGATTATTATCTATTTATTGGCATGCATCTTAAATCAATAACTACACCTGACTCTCTTTATTCATTTACTACGGTTTTCATTTTACACATTTATTTATTGCCAAAACTTTGAATTGCTAGGAAACAACAGTTAGGACAATACAGAATAATAAAACCTAAATAAAATCGCCTTTTAGTATAAAATATATTGCTCATACACGCTCAGTAGTAATTGAATATATGGAGAAAGCTTTTACAAAATGGATAAAAGATAGCAATGATAGAAACATAGCTTTGGGTGGAAACGCCATAAATAAAAATCACTAAGCATATCTCATATATACATCTAAAACATAATCGTCGTTTGAAGAACAGTTGTTCCATGATTTTTTTTAAATGCCAGTCCAGCATTGATAACAACTTACAAGTGATCTAAAAGATGATGAATTATCAATACGATTAGATCATTTTTTTATGTAAACGAAATTGAATATATTTCATATAGCTCCATAATCATGCATAGTCTTCGAATCTCGTTTAACACAACTGGCATCTCACAATGTTTCGTGAAACCATTTGACTGTGTTAAACGAGGGTTTTATATAAATTTGATGCCGTACACCCAATAAAAGTCTTTTTTTATATGACCACCAAAGGAAGAAAATGAATCAACTTGATTATCATTTTTTATTTGCGACAAAATCTTCGATTCTGTTTTAAAGTATCAAATTACGCTCGTAAATTATACATACGAAATGAAACTAATATATTCTGGACTCGTACTGTCGTTTACCACATAATCAACTGACATTGTGTCCAAACGAGTGACAACTGTCAAAGGAAACTGACCGCCTGGAACTACCCCCGACTTCAAGTATTCAACCCGGATAGAAATAAATTAGGTCACAAGGGTAGTACATTATGTATATGCAAACCTACAAATATAAAGGCGCACGCTGTGTGTTTTTGTGCTAGCTAATATTCATCCCCTAATTCACATTAACGATACGCTAAGTTGCGACATCATTCCAATGTTCCCGTATGCAAATTGCATACCTTCATTACGGAAGACTCGCAAGTAAATTTTCACCGCTGCATTTTGACTCTTGATTATTTATTCCGACATTGGTGGGATAAGTTCAACTCAAAGGCTTATAAGGCTTGGCCTCAGATCTAAGTTTCTGCCTGGGTGCAGTAACTGAGCTCTGAGAGGTTTCCCTTATCTCCGACATAACAACTGGCATTCAGCATAAATTAAGCTATCCAAATAAACAATCTCATATAATAACTTCCTTCGTCTGAGTGCTTCAAAAATTATTATTTGGAAGCGGATCTGAAATGTATAATATATAGCGAAATGTCGATTTCGAGAGCATGGATGATATTTGACCCTACACGTGGAAGGCTGTTTGGAGGGGCTGTCTTAGTGTGGTTTAAGCATAAACGCTTTGGTTAGCAGAACAAACACTGATAGTGTAACGTTCCATCAGGACACCGTATACATAAATCATTCAAATTCTAGCTAACTGTGTATTTGTTTTCCGATCTTATGTTGGAGTTTCTCAAGAAACCATACACAGGAGCATCTAAAATTCATTCAGCCGGAACAGCTTTAAAATACGTGCATGACATAAAAATAAACATATTAAACATTACAAAGCATAAATGTAGGTAGTCCCACGCTTAAATGATCGAACTCGTAACTCAATCATTTTGGGTTCAAATTCTACAGGAAGTATGTATGGTTGGTGAACACATTTTTAAAAACATATATACGCCAATGAAAAAATCATGTAAAAATGGTTGGTAATGATCTTATAAAAAAGATTGCTAAAAGTCACCTCAAATATAAAATACGAAACATCCATATCATCTGCTAAGGGTTGATGCAAATTTCAATCAACGTGCATTTAATTATTTGCTAACCACGTTTTTTCGCTAGAAAATTGACACAGTATATATTGAGTCCTTCAGTGATTTTAGAAAATTTAATTTGGCAATTAATTTGACAAAATGTTCCATCATACCGACGGAAAATAAATAGCTTTCGGCGCTTTAAAAGGTCAAACGCTCTCCCGTCGCTTGGATCAAATAAAGGGAGAATATTTTTCTCGTATCACTAAAGTATCATGTCAAATTTAAAGGTCACATTTCTTCTTCCTGTGACTTGTGATGAGAAAATTTCAGATTTATGAGAGCCATACCGGAAAAGTTTTTCTTTCTCAGAACAATAAGATATAATTTTAAACAATAATTTTAAAAAGTCATGCTTTAAACTCTTATTTTGATCATACTCAGTTATAGTACGGGCGGCAAAAACTGAAATTTTGCACTCATTTCTACCAAGCTAATTTTTGTTTCAGTCAATTTTTACTTAATGTAAATCTGGAAAGTCAAAGTCTATCAAGCTTTCAACGTTGCGGACATAATGTCGAAACTAAGCTAAGCTAAAATCTACAAAGCTGTTTTTTTATCTACAAGTAAATCACAAATATTTTTAGTAAATAAACGTTATCTACTTGCGATACATGGTGATTAAGGCTTCGGTAAACGTGACTAAAACTGCAAAGTATTGCAATATTAACAACATATAATATTTATTATAAGCAGATACAACATAGTTTCAGTATAAATATACGTACTTATAGGTGAAAGACATTTATACATTATTTATCTAATGGTCTCAAAAATTGTAATGAATATCGACAACAACATCATTGCGGTAGACTGCTGTTTTGTAAACTCGCAATATCATAACAATAAAATGAGAGAGAATCAGATTTGTGGGAATAATTACACAAATAATATCACTGTCACACAATATTATTTCTCATATAAAAACACCGCCAAGTGTTTGTATAGCAGTATTATAGAAGTTTATGTTTAATCTTTTTTGAATCACGTTTATACTAACTTTGTGATTCTAAAAAACGAATCAAAATATAATCTATGAACAACAGATTATTAGCACTAATAAATATATAATTTGAAAACAATTTTGAATTTGTAACTCATATTTGATCCGAGAATTTCAATAGCAAACATCATAATTTTTAAAGGAGATTTATGGAAAGACTGCAAAACGAACAGCAATTTTCAGGAAAATATTTCTAAAGCCATTTTGAAATAAAATATTTGACCCAAAATACTAGATAATAAGATATCCATATTCGATTGAGAGTAAATTCATTTAATAGTTTGAAACAGCGAGTTGCCATGTGACAGCATGAACTTGCTTGGGTCATAGTACGAATCGCATTAATCACCAAATTTCGCTTTTTCCTTGAATCTAAATAACTTGATCCTAATATCAATATATTGAAAAATCGACATCATATCTATGTTTTTAAATAGTAACACTTTAACAGGTGGTTCATAAAATATCCATATATATTTTAATGAAAATGTACTATGTACTATGATTTCAACAAGGTATTGACAATTCTCAGAATCAGGTTCGACATCCTTCTCCATTCGATGGGCGTATAAAAAAATTAAAACGCAAATTCGTCGGCTTGTGAATGTAATAAAATAATATAAAAAGGGATACATAGAGATTTGTTTGAATAATGTGAGAGGGAGCCTTGGGAGCAAGGCTTCGCGTGCAAATGTATAACAAACAATCTTCCGAGAGCAAGACGGCTCGCCGAGATTGTATTTACATACGGCCTTAAATCAAATATGCTTTGAATCAAAGTGTTGATGCCCTGCTTCCCCTAATATAAATCCTGGTGGTGGAAGACGTCGCCTCTAAGAGTTCCGAAAGGAGGAAGTGCAGAAAAAGAAGAAGCGTCGGCGTGGATTACCATAGTTTTCTAGCTTATTGCTGCTAGTTTATCCGTTTGCGGATATATCTGTTTATACAGCGAGCAAATAAACTGCACAATATCCGACTAAGGTATTTGTCCAATTATTCAGATTACTTCATCGCCTCATATTTCTCTTTTATTCTATTTTTCTTTGGTCTTTTGAAAAGAAAATGCGCACAAAAATAATCATCACTGTAAACATGGTACATTACTTCAACAAATACTAATTGATTGTATTAAATAAAGCTATTCTACTATACAACGATTGAGTATTCTTGTTATGGATTAGTGTCTAGACACTTATTTTAAAGATTGAGGTTCAATCCAGATTGTAACTATTAGGTATTTCATGATTTTTCAAGCATTTCTGCGCATATTTTTTTGAAAGAACATTGCAATTTTAGAATTATTTCGATTGATTTAGCACAGAATTTGAACTTTATCTATTAAGCTAAATTTAATATAATTCAATGTCGATTTGAACCTGTAAAATTTTCTACAATTACTAGAATTAATATAATACTTTAAAAATGATTAAATTTAGCATGATCAGATAAGCATCTTTTAAAATCAGCAGTTTTTTTACATTTTATTTTTTATTATGTAAGATATATCCTATTTAAGCATCAAAGCAAGTTTACTAAAAGTGTTCTTTTACTAAAAGGTCTCCTATGGAAATCGTCTACGTACGATAACGGATATGGCACATTTAAGAGAAGAAGGAAGAAAAGTGAATGATTTCTTGTGTATCTTATTACACAATAGTCCTATTTACCAAACTAAACTTCGGAACTAGAATAGGAAGTTTTATCATTTTGTAAAAACTTAAAATAGGTCTTCGAAATCAGTAGTTCATACGAAAATTAGAGTATCAAAAAACTCAAAATTATCGCTCTTTTCGTCTGTCACATGCAAACCGTAGCAGTTGTATACATG